>JAQFVV010012600.1:0-600000 GCA_028023455.1 Epiperipatus broadwayi
TATATATATATATAGGAAAGAATTTATCTTTTTCACATTTTTGTGGTCATGTGTATCAGTTGTGTGTCCAAATCTCCTATAATTACATCTAAATTCCAAGTATATAAATTAATTATACGTGTATTCAAATATTATAATAAGATTACTATCTTGATAACTAAATACTAACTTGATATAATATTCACGCAATAAATAATAGTATAAATAATATGCAAGCATCCAATTGTAATTGCCTTTATTTATCTTAAATAATTACAATATTTGTACTTTGTAAGTTATTGAATCAGTTCAGATATAAATTTCTATCCTAACATAATTGTTATATACAACTAATAAAATAATTATAATAAACTTCTAACTATCTATTAAACATCTAATAATTCTAAATCAATTAATTTATTACCACATAATATATATATATATATATATATATATATATATATATATATATATCGACTTATCGATATTTACAATATATATGGTCCAAATGATAAAATATTAAATTTAACACAAAGAGAATAATATATGATTATATATACACTTAACAATTCTATGATTTAATTTTCAGGCTGTTATATGATTACTTATAATAAATTATGCAGTGTAGGTCAATACATGAATATTATATTGTCAGAATATTGTTGGCCATAGATTTGCATTAAAAGATTGAATGACAACTAAGCAAGTCTATTTGTTTTAAACAAATTTTAAGGTTTATTAACAATATATATATATATATATATATATATATATATATATATATATATATATATATATATATATATATATATATATATATATATATATATATATATATATATATATATATATATATGGTGAGCCATAAATTTGAAACCAATTGGTCTGGGGGTAGGGTCAATGATAGAGATTTTGAATTCTTTTTCTTTCAGCACTTATAAAAACAAAGCTTGTTTAGAGCTATTGGTAAGCTCCATCTAGTGATCATATATATATAATTAGATACCAACCAGTATCTAATTATATGACAAATAAACTATATATAATCCAATTAAATATTATGATATATATTCTCCCTTGAAATCAATTTAATAAAAATATCTGATTACACATCAAACTTTACCTATAAGATGTTTAATCTAAAATATGTATACCTTTGTGACACAAAACATGTTTTTGGACTATACATTCTTGAAATACACATAGACAAAACTCTCCATATAGTAGTGCCACTCAGCACAAACCAGAGTAATTAATGGAATCAGGAAGGTTTTTGCATAAAATCTCTATCTAGTGCCTACTCATCCAATATCCCCAGACTAGTTTCTAGCTTGTGGAAGTGAAAGCCACAAGCTACAAACCAGTCTGGGGATATTGGATAAGTAAGCATTAGATAGGGATTTTATGCAAAAAAAAACATTCCTGCATCTATTGATTACTCTGAATGGCACTGCATTATGGAGTGTTTTGTCTTAGTGAAAAACAGCTTGTGTAAGCATAAAGAATGGTGATCATGTGATGTTTGATGGATTAACATCTTTGAAATATAAGAAAGATAATGATATCTCTAATCTTTAGAATAAATAATTAACTGAAATGGAATATAATAAACATAAGTCTGACTATTCATTCATCTTGTTCTAAATAAAATACCAATAAATAATTGTTACGATATTGTTGTCTTAGAATTTCAATATATTACAAAATAATATATAATCAATGAATAAGAGGATAATATTTTTAAATTAAATTTATAATTATTAATATTTGAGATATAAATTTAAATTTAGATCACTTAACTTTCTTATATTCCATGCACATAAAACAAATGATTACTTAACTTAAAGCATAATAGCTAGTTATATTAATAAATATTATACAATTGTAAACATAGGTAAATTGATAATAATAATACATATTAGCATACAACCTGATTAATCATCTTCCATTATGACACTTCAAAGCAATGTCAAAGTTCCAATGTCTATTTCTTGAATTATAGTTAGACGATATTTTATTATTCTAAATAAGGTAGAAGCATCATAAAAAGTTATCTGATAGAAAACACATTTTATTAATTTTGATATTTTCCATATAAGAGAGAGAGAGAGAGTTCAAACCATTAAATTCTATTTACAATCTTTTTAATTGATGTCATAAAAACTAAAGTAACACTCTTTTATGACTCTACTGTCAAATTTATCCAGCATTCCAAAAGTAAAAAGCAATAATGATTAAAAAAAATACAGTTACTACATATAATAAATAATATTTATATTATAAAAATGCAAATAATCTTTTAATTCAACACAAAATAAAATAATTTATACTACATTCTTACCATACTATACTGCAAATATATATTCTAGACATATCTCCCCAGTATAATGTTATATATATCGTTACAATATATCATATAAACAAAATAACAGACATATTCAAAAATTCATGTATATTATTTATAATCTACTATTTGGGAATGCAATAACCAAAATACATAGAAGAAAAAAAATAATTTTATTAAAACTATGTACATTTTTTAAGATGAATAAAGTCAATTCAAAAGTTTTATATTGAAATTAATAATGAATGTTTCTTGCTCCAATATTTTTGTTGTCATAGTAGCAGGTTAATACATTCATTATTAAAATCATATAAGAAAAAAAATACAATTGACATTCCATTACATATTGAAATTTACTTCAAATTTTAGTAAGTACACCATATATATATATATTTCAAATCGATGTCTGAATTTCTTCAAAATAATATACATAATTTTATAAATAAATATTTGAAAATACAGTAATTCAAAGTCTATAAAAATTATATGTATAACTAGAACTTAGAAGCGCTTTCACTACCTTGTAGCTTTGTCAACTATCACATTTAAAATGTCAACTTTCCCATAATGAGAAAGTTGACATTGAATTATGGGAAAGTTGACATTTTAAATGTGATAGTTGACAAAGCTACAAGGTAGTGAAAGTGCTTCTAAGTTATAGTTATACATATAATTTTTATAGACTTTTAATTACAGTATTTTCAAATATTTATTTATAAAATTGCATATATATATTGTAATTGATATTTACAATATATATATATATATATATATATTGTAACCTCTTCTGGTTCATTCAACACATCTCTCTACCTTACCCTACTGTCTTTATTGTACTCCTACTATACTAGCTCAATAATAAACCATCATGTATAGCAGCAATAAAGTATAAGACTCTTTATGGGGCTTGAACCTTGCTAAATATTAAAACATAAGATAGATTTTAGGGACAATTACAAGAGAGTGGTTTTAACATTGAGAAGTATATAAAATGTATTCCACAATAGCACAATTCTCCTGCTACTATCTTATTATAATCATTAGGAAAACTCCCACAACAAGCAATGACTAACATAATATTTCATTTAAATAATGAAATAACTATTCTTCTACAATTTAAGAATCCTAAAAATAAAAACATTAACCAAATTACATTAACTTAAAATAATTGATGCTATCCTATGGCCAACTCAGGAATCATAATTATTCTATTCTAAAACCCAATATAACAATTAGATTGATAATTAAATAATTGAATTGCAAGAGGGATTTTACTGGGATTCAACCATTTAATAAAAACATACTATTACAAATCTTAATTAACCTCCAATTGGAAACTTAATTTAACTATAATAAGACATGAAAATTAACACTCATTATCTTCCCTTAAATAATTTAATCTAATTTTCCTAAGATTTATTCTCATACTTACGTTAACAACAATTACTCTAGAATCCTTATTTTCTTATAATCAAAGCTTCATCACATCATTATTATCTACTAATTATAATTCAAAAAATATACCTCTTAATTAATTGGCATTCACTTACTGTAATTAACTCCTACCGAATTACAAACCTTAAAATATATTTGGTTAGTAACTTGTACTCTGAAATTATATAATACTTTTAAATTATGTTATAACATATATTTCAACTTAAATTACAAAATTAGGTGACTCTCAAATAGATTGCTAATGCCTATTATATGTTCTCCATTTTGTAATATTTAATAGTCTTGTAAAAAATTTTAAACACATATTGGATAATTCATCTAGCTTGTAGTATATTTTAATATCAGTTATCTTTGCTCATCTACCATTAAAAGTTACACAGATTTTTTGCTAAATATAAGTTAAACATTTTCTTCAGAATTTTGGAAAATATATAAATATTTTTATGAATCAATTATTATTATTTTTTCATACATCCCTCATGACTAAGTAACTATTTTTAACATTATATAAAATATTCCTATCAACTTTACAAATTTAGTTCTAGGAATTTTTAATCTGTTTTTCACATTTAATCTATGATCAATAAAATGCTTGATTTAAAATAAATAAATGAATGCTTTCTTATGTGACCACAGTTACATTTCTTTTTGAAGCAATATATTTGTTTTTCCTTTATCATGGTTATCCCTGGAAAAATTAAAATAACAACTTTGATTTTTTTCAAACTCCTTTGTGGTATTATCTTGGCTAGAAGTCGATAATCAGAATGATAACCAGGCCATAATAAATATTAATTTATTCACTCCATAGTATTAATAATTACTTTAAAAATATATTTCATATCCTTAAATAACTTTGTGGATACAATTTTTTTTGCTTAAGACATTAAATATTTTTAATTTTTATAATTGTTTTTACAGAGAAAACACAAATCAAGACTGCTATCTACTTTATCAATTTTCTTGAAACTCTTTCAGATTATCAGCTTTTTTTTCTTCTTAAAAACCCTGGGATAAAATAACATTAGAAAGTTGCTTGCTTGACTCTCATTGGTTAATTTCCCAAACCAACTTTTACAACTTTTAACTTAAACATTTTTTTTATTTAGAATAATTGAAATCAATAAATATTTTATAATGACATTAATTTAAATCATTTCTTTAAGATTAAAGTTTCAATGCTAATTATATTTTAATAACTGATATTATTAATTTTTAAAAGATATTATGATTACAATAATTTTAAAATAAATTATTATTTTGTAGTAAATAATTGTTCCTTCATTTATTAACTACAATTTTAGATCTTTAGCTTTTAAAGGAACAATGCATTAAAAATAAATTAAAGTCAAATTTATAAGTAACAATGTTTATTTAAATGGACAAATATTATATTAAAAACTATATAATACTTATATAAAGCTATGTGCCTTGAGTGCTTAATTTTAGCAAGAGAGACCTCTACAAATCATAACATGAGATTTGACTTTATAAAGATAAGAGAGACCCTCTTATCTCTAACCTATTTTTCTTAATTATATAGGCAAATCTAAAGCTTTAGCTTTATATAAGTATTATGTGCTGACATTGCACTTAATAAGAATTAATATTTAAAAACTATATAGTAGATTATAATATATTTTTTATAACTAACAATGATTTTCAAATCTCTACAGAATTCCCTTTTTAATCTTTATGTATTAAGTCATTTATTACTGTTACACCCAAGTTTATAGCATTACTATTATTTTAATTTGAAATTTGAAATTTTGGAGCTATAATTTACATTTATATACCATTCTTATGATGGATAACTGATCAAAAGGTTACAATATATATATATATATATAAAATAAATAAAAATATCCGTTAATTAAAAATAATATTGTAATTATAATTGAAATAATATTTTTAAACGGTTTATAAACAATTCAAACAATCTTTAAATCCGCAGAAGTACTTTCGGTTACTTTCAAACCTGCCTCAACTGCTATTAAATTCAAAAACTTTAATAGCAGTTGAGGCAGGTTTGAAAGTAACCGAAAGTACTTCTGTGGATTTAAAGATTGTTTGAATTGTTTATAAACCGTTTAAAAATATTATTTCAATTATAATTATATATATATATAAAATCTAGCTAAACACTAATTTGTTTCTACTTTATTATTATCCATCAATATCTTATGAAATCACTATTTATTAAATTAAAGATTTGGTAATATTTAATTACTACTTTTAAATTATCCACTTGCAATTTAAATGTTAATATACAAAAATAAATATTATCCCATATATGCAAAAGGTAGCAATACTCTGTCCCAAATTTCAAAATAAAAACATAAGGTAAAAAAATCTATACTATATCTCTAAAAGAATACATTTCTATAAAGTTACAAATTCTCTATATTTCAAACTTAGGTATTTTCCATTTGAAATAATTAAAGTTTCTTAATGATATTATTTACTGAGATTGCTTCTTGATGTTTACTCAAACACTTTTATACAGGTAAGAATTACTTTTTATTATGGAAAGTTCAATATTAATATAAATTAAGATTTACTTTTTTAATGTGGTTTCCTCTAAACACTTGTGTGAATTATCTTTCAGCATCATTACTGATTGATTTCTCTATTCTGTTGTATTTTTTGGTTTTGATTAGTATGTGAACATTAGGATATCAAACAACTTAATTTTGAGCATATTTAACATATTTGTTAAAATTGCAGGTAATACATCATAATTTAAGTCTCAAGTTAGGATTGGAAAGTTAGCCATATTGAAGAATACTTTTCCACACTGGTAACTTGCTTCCTGATTTCACTGACTAAAGGATAAGGCTTTTTTTTCTATTGACCCAATCAGTGTTTACTGTTAAAACTATCCAATGACATGTCAGCTTTCAAAAAATATAATTTGTGCATCACAGAACATCTTTAACTTTTTCAGTATGTTTTCAAAATTCTTAATTACTTGTGGCTTCCAAATTGCAGTTTTTAATATATTTAAATTATTATAAGATTATAAATTCAAAATATTCATTTTAAGTTAGCCTGTAAGAAAATTGAATATAGGTTCAAGCAGGAAATTATTATTTTCACTATCAATCAAAATTATTAAAATGCCTTTAATAATTACACTTTTAATGGATTAAACTTATTACTGCAAGATAAGATTCTATGAATTTGCATAAAATTAATTAAGTCATCATTCAAACTAGAATTAGCTATTTTCTCATCAGCTTTTATAACTCTATCATGATAGCTTGAATCTTTACTTCTAACCTTGATTGATTTACAAGTTTATTATAATTTTTGAATACATTTAGTAGTTATTATAATTAATAATATATTTATTTTATATAATGCTATGTTTTATAAACTATAATATTAATAATTAGCCATTAAACTAAAGCACATGTGCTGTGTGGATTTTTAAACTATAAATGAATACTCTCACTTTCCAAACACAAGATAAAGTCTTTATGAAAACATAGAATGAATCCATCTATCTTTTTGGCCCAAACATTTATGTATGGGAAAATCTTAAGAGTTTGGAAATGAGAGTGTGAAGATGTTAATTGATCACTTTAAATTACTTTTACTATGACTGAATGAATGAGCTTGCGAAATTTTCTAAAATTTATGGTATGTCATTCTTATTTGAAATTAAACATATGTAAATAAGATATTTATTTTATATAGTGCTATGTTTTATAAACTGTAATACAATTAATGATTTAAATTATTTGTTGGAATCATAGATCCAGAAGTTTTAATTACATCTTTTACTTATCAATTCAATAAGCATTTATTTTTATAGCGCTCTGCTTTATAAATTGTAATACATTAAAGATCAGCCTTTTCAAGCTATTGTGCATGAGCTTTTTATGAGTGTTAATAATAAATGAATACTTTCAATCTCAACACAAGATATAATATTTAAGAAAGAATAAAATGAATCCACTTAACACTCGTAAAAAGCGCATGCACAATAGCTTGAAAAGGCTGATCTTTAATGTATTACAATTTATAAAGCAGAGTGCTATAAAAATAAATGATTATTTACATATGTTTAAGTTTCACTTGAGAGTGACATTTAGTAAATTCTAGATAATTTTGTCAATGTCATTCATTCAGACATCGTAATCAGTAATTTAAAGTGAATGGTCTATCCTCATGCTTTCACTTCCAGTACTTAAGATTTGCCCATATATAAGCATTTGTGTTGGAAAGAATAAGTGGATTCATTTTATGCTTTCTTAAATACTATATCTTGTGTTGGGAGTGAAAGTATTCATTTATTATTAACACTTGTAAAAAATGCATGCACAATAGCTTGAAAAGACTGATCTTTAATGTATTATCAATTCAATGTGTTTTTCTATTGATTTTAATTTTATCTATTTTAATGACTTTTCTTCATTTATATGAGTCAGAATACATACTACTACATCAAAAAAATAGTGTGTGCAAAGAAATTAAACTGTCAACATGGATGTAGAGATCTAGGTGTTTACTTTCCCTAATGACTAAAGATTATACATAAAAGAGGGTTGTCTGATTTTTAAATTAGTGTATGGTTGGATGTTGTTGAGTTTGAGTCAAAGGGTGCACTGATGCAGAACAATGGCTATTCTATTTTTCATAAGATGTTAAAAGAATTAGAAACCAATCTCTATATTATATAGAGGATATAATGAAACATATAGAATCATTAACATATGTGTGGACATCTATCACTCTCAATGTCTGTTCCTTCAGTAAAATTTTTAATGAAACAAACTTCTCCAATAAATCTTTATGTTTCTAAGAAATTTTATTAAAAGTATAAATTCATTTAACAAAATTACTCTAAAAAGTAAAATGATAACTTTGCAAATAAAAAATAAATAAATAAATAATCAAAACCAAAGATTTTTAGTTTTTATACTGAAAAATATATTTAAAAAAATATTCTATATTATATTTGTATGCTTAATAAAATTTCAGTAAAGCACAAATTCAAATAGTGAAAATATTTTTTAAAATCTTAAAATTTATTTTTAATTATAAGAAAAAACTCTAATCAAAAAGTTATTGACATTAGTAAAATTCAATTGATTAATTTTTTGCTGATTAAAATAAACAAAATATAATTTTGAAATACTTATTACAAAACAAATATTTTATAATTTTACCAACAATAAGTAATAAACAAACAAATTGTGTAAACATATCTTTTTGCTAACAAAAACTTATACTGTGCACATGCAGTAGTGTTTTTCTCCTAAGCACAGAATAAATACAAGATCTTAGTTTGATTTTTCATAAATAGCTTCTGACATTTAATTAGTTTAGTTAAAATTAAAATCAATCAACACTCTATTTAGCTTAACTTTTTATCATTAAAGGAATGTAGAAATTTTATTTTGAATCCAAGTATAGTGGCAATGAGATTTATTTGAAATAACTAAAGAATTAATGCCTCTAGATTATTTGATGAGCAAATATTGTTTGTAAAATACATGTGTAATGAGTACAGGTGAAATCTATTCATTAGTGGATGGTTGTGATAAGGTAGAGTTGAAAACATGATATAAAGATGCAATTTTAAATATTCTTTTATGAATATATCAGCTTATAATTAAATCTTTTAACTGTATTACTAGATGTGCAAAAATATTTTTTATATCACATGTTCTTAAAACTTTCTGACTTAATTAATGAACTGTTATTTGATATCTTCTCCAGTGATCTATAAAACTGTCTAATCTTGACAGCACATTCTGTGGATTTTACTATGTACTGCTAAAACTATTCAGATTTCAACAATTCTGGCAAAATTTGTATTTACTCTTCTTTAAAGTACTATTTTTGTTAAGTATCACTTTGTTTCTAGGTTCACATTTAATTTTGACAATACATGTAATTTTACAATATATAAATGGACATTAAGCTAATGCACATGTGCTTTATGGATTTTTAACTATAAATGAATACTCTCACTTCCATCACAAGATAAAGTCTTTGTGAAAAGATAGAATGAATCCATACATCTACCCAAATATTTATGTATTGGCTAATCTTAAGCACTTGGGAATGAGAGTATAATAAAGGTAATGATTGCTTAACATCTTCACACTCTCATTCCCAAATGCTTAAGATTTGCCCATACATAAATATTTGGGTAGAAAGGATAGATGGATTCATTCTATCTTTTCACAAAGACTTTACCTTGTGTTTGGAAATTAGAGTATTCATTTATAGTTAAAAACCCACAAAGCGCATGTGCATTGGCTTAATGGCTGATTATTACAATTACAGTTTATAAAAACATTGCACTATATAAAATAAATATCTCATTTAAATATATAATGGAATAAATGTTACATTTATTTCAGTCTTATGCATATTCTGCATCTCTACAGCTATCCACATTTTCATAAAAAGTTCATATTCTTAAATTTTTTGCCACAAGAATGTTAAAAATTTTACTCTATATTAAATTTTAAAAATTATAAAGGAATATATATTTTGATCTTATAATGTATATTATATGGATTAAAAATTTAATCCATGTAATAATAAGGTAAGAATCTTAGTTTTTTTAAACCACAATCAAGCTCAGAATTTTTTTCCCAGTAAACAATGTATAGTATGGTTTAGCATGATATATGTATATTGGTGATTATTTATCTTTTCAACATGTGTATAATCAGGTGGATCAGCAATATGAGATGGCATGGAGAGTTGAGGGTTGTGTGAATGTCTGAGTTTGAATCTCTTATATTAACTAGCTAACAGTAAATGGATTCCTATTTCTTTTTAACTAGAGGGTAAAAGTTCCATGTTAATCTGGATTGATCAATGCTTTTGATTTTGAAGTGAACGTCATTGCTTATGCGGGTGGGGGTGGGGGTTAATGCCTTGTTTTTTTATATGCTCACTATATTATTAAAGCAGCAAATGGCTGAAGGATAGTGAAGAGATCTGCTCTTGGATTTCCATTTGTACTAAGCTATGATCATTTTGATTTTATTTGTGCGTATTATTTTAATTTTTTAATTCCGCTTATTGTATTGCAACTATTTCAACAAATTTATCTTAAGTTTCTCTACTTGTTTGAGAAAATGACATAAATACTTGTCCATATAAACGGTAGCTTATTAGCTTATTAGCTCTTCTCATAATTTATTCTAAAATCGAATTTAGCCTCATATCGAACAAACCATCGGTTAATATTGACAACTTTGCATTATTTATTGTGTTTTATATGTAAAATATTAGATTTGATATCTTTAAAATATATATATATAGCATTAATAAAAATTTATTTAAAACATCAAAAGAATGGAAAAGAACGTCATTTAAACATTTGCATCACAATAATTCAATTACCTCGAGTTCTCAATACTTTTAAATAAAAGTATGCAACGCTGGAGTTTAACTCTACTTACACAAATTTGCTTGAAGATAAAACTACTATAATTCAAAAAATCGATTATTAGTCTATGCATGACGTAAAAGTTAGCACCTTGGAATATTTTTCCAAGATTAAATAAATTATTAAATAAAAATAAAAAATTAATAAATCATATACTTATTTTGATTATACATGCAATCATTTTACGATTGCTCTCACTATCTAATATTATACTATATAATGCACTTACGCGCACACTCACACATATGCATGTATTTCACCAAAACTTTGTTGTCAACTTTTTATATTATATACATGTATAATAGTTTATTAAATATTTTAGAGAAACCAGTTTTAAACATTAATTCTTATTAAGCGCATGGTCAGCACATAAATACCTATAAGGCTTTAACCTTACTACTATGCACCTTGAGTGTTCAATTTTACCATGAGAGGGACCTCTACAAATCTTAACACAAGATTACGACTTTATAAAGATAAGAGTGGAAGTCTTATCTTTAACCTTCTTTCTAATTATATAGGCAAATCTAAAGCATTTTGATTGGAGAGTGTGAAGCTAGTAAGTTCAGTTGGTAAATGATTATCAAGCTTTTTAAAAAATAATTTGAGGAGTAAATTGGCTTTCAGTACAATCTGAACCATAGATAAGCTTAGATAAGCTTACCTATTCATAAAGCTGGTGAGAGTGATATATATCTACATCATTTTAATTTTTTAGTACATGCATGTTAAGTTCTTGCCTGAAGGCATATACAGTAACTAGTTTATAGATTACTGTAGTGGTTGGAGTATTATTGCTTGCCAATGTTTTAATTTCCTCTAGTCTTTTAATATTTAGAGCTATATTATAATGCATATATATGAAAAAAATAATGAAATCTGATTGGTGATCAGAAATTTTTTTATCTTGTCTATAAACACAGGACATGAATTTATAAGTGAGATTCAAATCAATCTAAGGTTTTATACCCAAGTCAATTTCTTGCACAATTACATAGATCTCATTCCACTTCAATATTTATATATTTTAGTACTCTCACCAGAACAATTCTGGAGGTAGTGATTTAAATTTTTTAAAAAAATCATAATCATTGATTACTCAATCTTACACTAGATGACATTGGAATGAGGAGATGCTTTTGTTTTATCATATATTGTGTAAGCTGGAAATTAAGTAATTGGCATTACTAATAATCTTTTAAAAGTTAAATAATTTTATGTCTTCATGATGCTTCTAAAAAACACTTTAAAACAAATTTCAATATTTAGCCAGCCTAGTAGTTAGATTTAAATACCAGGTCAGAAAGATAGCAAATGGCTGTATTAGCATCTAACATTATGAGATCTTCAACAAACTCACAAAATATTAGTTGATTTTATCAAATTTGTTTACAATTTAATGATGAAGTATATGTGTGTATGTTCTAAAAAATACCTAACAAACCACTTCTTCTACTCCCCTGAATGATTGAGTGCAATGGCAGAATGATGAGTTTGGAGCCTAAGATCCATAGATCATATCCAGCTTTATCTGGGGCTCAAACTTTTTATGAATGCTGAGCAATAAAACAGTTCTATTATTTTTTAACAAGTTCCATTTTTATCCATTTAATTTCTTTCTCTCACCAACAAAATTTGTCAAAGTAACCTTTCTGTTTTAATAATCACTTTGAATATACAGTTATCTATGATGAAAAAAAGTATAATATATAGATCTTACAATAAGAGTTTCTTTATATCAGATTCTTTTCTTTTTTAAAAGTCTTGTGATGCCTCTCATCTCAGTTTCACTATACTTCAGCCAAACATCTGTATAGAAAGTCATCTCACCAACTCTAACATCCATGCATTTCAGAAACAATTTTCATTCTTCAGATAAGCTAAAGACATCAAGCCCCTGAATTTATATGTCTATGCTGGCAACTCAATTACTTTTTTACACTATCCTTATGCAATGTAGATAATGTTTTATTCACTTGTAATATCTTGAGGAAAGTGGCAATCATTATAGTAGAATTTTTTCATTTTGTTGTATATGGATATGTATTTGCATTCACAAAAAGAGACTTATGGTGTAGTGTTAGGGCACTCATCTGCCTTGCTCATAAACCACATTTCAAATTTGTCAAGTCTGAAATTTTTCAAGTACTTGGAGCTTGTCAAGACTTCTTTTTTCAGATAGCCAACTCACATCTATCATAGTTATCCATTCAATTACTGATTAATACATTGGTACCTGGCTATTCTTTAATTAGAAGATAAAGCAAAAAAAACATAAAATTTCTCATCATCTAACAATAGACTAGTCTGGTGAATTAATGTTTTCTCCCTCTGAAATAGAGTTAAATTATAAAGAAGATTTATAGCTCTGTTTGTTCAATTTAATTTTAGAAAAAACTTTTTTCAAAGATAAAATTCGATTAGTATTTACTTGATTTAGGTTAAGATGTTTTGTCTACTACAAATTCAAGATTACTAGAGCTCCATCAATAGTTTATCTATAAATTAGAATCCATCATATTACAGATAAACTTATTTGTCATCATATAAGAATTTTTTAAAAATACCAGACTATGGCTGATCCACACAGGTTTAAAAAAAATATTCGCATTTAAATAAAATTTATTTTTACTATTATGAAATTTTTTAGCCTATCTTTAAAAAAAGCCAAATATTTAATATAACTTATACCAAATTATTTTAGTGTCCTATTTTAGCCACCCCATTTTTTCCCATTTTTCCAATGAAATAATGGTTTCTGATTGAGTTCTTTGATAGGTCATGATTAATTTTTCTTTTACTTTTGATCCTACATTGATAAAAGTTTATATTTAATTGTAATTGTGTTGATGCAGTTTAAAAAAAAATATATTCTAGCATAATTAATCCAGAGATAATTTATATTAGTAAAAATTACAAATTTTTATTAATTCTTGTCTAGAACATCAAATGCATAATTGTTTAAAATATTTTTAAAAATAATAAAAATAATGAAAATGTTTTAAAAATATGAAAATTATTTTGTAATATTCAATTTTATTCACAAGACATCATTGAGATATTCTAAAATCACTACAGCATATGTGCTTAGGATGTATGATCTTGGTGTTAGTAAATAAAATTAAATATTACATAGTTTTTAATAGTTCATAATACTAACACATAGTAAATTTAAAAATTTTATGAATGTTATTATATAGAAAAAAATTAATGAAGGTAAAGCGAATAAAGAAACATCTTCACACTCTCACCCTAAGATTTTTTAGATTGGTCTATATAATTAAATTTAGGTACAAATAAGATGGCCACTTTTATCTTTTCAAAAGTCTCTATCTTGTACTTTGGTTTGAGAGTATTCTCAGTTCTCATTAAGACATTGTTGAGCTATTATAACAACCTTACAGTGCATGCATGCAGGGTATAAATCCTTTCTATTTAAATTAAAAATTATCTTGCAAATTAGAAAAAATCACTTTTGTGAAATGTGAAGTTATTTTTTTGTTGTTCTTTCTCATCATGTAAGTTTTGAATGTTTTAAAAAAATTGGGAAAATATATATATGTTTTAATTTTTTGAATGATATTTTTATAATAATTATAAAATATATTTATTTTTATAAATACTATTGGTTTATGCATTTTCATCTCATAATTATGTCTGCCACCTAGGAACAAAAATGAAAATTAAATTGTAAATTTATTACTGTTAAATGGCAAATGTGCAAGGCAATATTATGAATGGATCTTAGATTAGTACTGATATAGTACTGTTTGCTATTACTAATAGTTAAATATATTTAAAAAATTTAAATAAAGTTTGAATTTGTCTAAAAACATTTAACGATTAATATTAGATGATGGAAATAGTCCAATATATAAAATTATTACTAAAATACTAAAAATCACTGACTTTCAAACAAATACTGCTCCTTTAAATGATATTTTTGTTCAATTTTTTTTTGTTTTTTTAACAAACTTATTTCTACAAATTAATTTTTAATATAACTCAAAGAATTAAAATTATAAAAGTCATAAATTTATTTAATGAGATAAAAACAAGAATTTGTATTAGCAAAAAATATTACTTTTTGCTTTTCTACTGACATTTTTTAAATCTTTCTAAAAGTATCATATAATTAAAAAATAACTATATTTTATATTAAAAAAGATTTTTAAAATTATTAAAGACAACCTGAAATTAAAAAAAAAATATTTACATATATGAACATTCATTGTCATTTTGAATAAACTGAGTGTCGTAATTTAATCTTTGAATTATAAGATTTTATATTTTACTTATAACCGCTTGCTATTTATTAATAAAATAAAAAACTAAAATATATAATATTTACTGATTACTTGGAAATATTTACCAAGACAGAAACAGAGTCACAAACATGTAAATTGTTGAAATGCTGATCAAGTTAAATTATCTTTTGCAAATTTAACTAGAAATGGTGCTTATTCTAAGATAATATGAAATTTTCTGGAAAGTTACATGAAACAGTATACATGTTCACTGCAGGCAATATCTGTACTGAAAATGATTGTGATGTAAGCACTATTCAATTGTTCTTATCAGTGATTTATGGTACTATAAACTAGTAATGACACATTAATAATTCACTACCAGTTTTCAGTCAATTAGTGTCAATGTTTATACCTTCTTTCATTCAGAGAAAGAACATGTTTATAATTATGTGGTGTTGCTGTCTTGCAGGCCTACTCTTAAACTGCTCAGCCAGCATTATTCAATTAA
Source organism: Epiperipatus broadwayi (assembly GCA_028023455.1). Classification (NCBI taxonomy): domain Eukaryota; kingdom Metazoa; phylum Onychophora; class Udeonychophora; order Euonychophora; family Peripatidae; genus Epiperipatus; species Epiperipatus broadwayi. The sequence goes on from JAQFVV010012600.1 coordinate 15,960, forward strand.
ATTAAGGCAGATTTTAATTATTGAATTAAATTTATAAATAATAACATAGCTTAAACCATGGCATGTGCACTTTACAGATGGAATTAGTGATTTCAAAGTTGTTAGTGAATATGCTGTTTTCAATCACAAACACATAGTTAAAAACTTGTTATTAGAAAGTAATGAAAAACTATCAAATATGATTTTGTCAGGAAAATGCTATTAGGAAAAAAGATAGTTTTGCTCTATGCCAATGCATTTTTTCAATTAAGGGAGAAGATTTGTGACTATGTTTGAAAATATATGTTTGCCTATTAACAATTTTTTTTTTATACAATGATATAAAATAAATCTAATGACGAACAATCTTAGAAATTTGAAATTAAAACCAATGTTAAACAAAAATGCATATTAGCTTCACCTTTTATTTTCATGGCAATGAAATAGTTTATAAGTTGCTTCAAAAAGTATGAAAAAAGATGTAATTTATGTTTGATAAATGTATTATTAATTTAATCCAACTAATAGCAAGAACTTTATCTTTATGGATCATAATATTAGAGTAGTTTGGTGATAGCACTAATTTTTGCCAATTTAAATATTAATCTGTAAAATGTTTTGAATGAACGTTTATGGGGGACAAAATATTCACCAACTTTTAAAATGAATATGTCAGTTTAAATATCTTGATAGATTTTTTTGTTAAAGGGTGTGGCACAATCTGTAATATATTGCTTTTCAGTTTAAAAATAGAAAATCTCATTATAGTATATAACTGCTTTAACTGCACTGCTTTGTTTAATCCATTGATAGAGTCTGGAATTCACATCTATGGGTCCAGATCCAATTCTGTCAATACAATTCCAAACAATAAACCATTTAATAGTTTTATTGCTTTTTTGGGTGATTATTCTGCCATGGGTATTGTATCAAAATAAGACCCACATTCTGTATCATAATAATATAAAAGCATAGAAGAAATTTTAATGAAATATATTTTTTAACAAATGGAAATTACCATGTCCACTGTATAATAATAGTTGAATTATGTTCTTTAATTTTTTCAATGTGATGAGAAAGAAAATGATGAATATGAGGGCATATTATTTTTCCTGTCAATTGAGGGATATGGATGACGATAAAATACAATAAAAATATATATCCTGCATGGTTTATTGCAGTGTTAGAATGTCAGACCCCCAATCTAAAGTCCTCAAATGAATTCAGTTCTCACACTTCCCACACTCAATCTTCTTATGAATACCAAATAGTAAAGTTATTAGATTATTTATTCTTTATTTAATACAAATGTCCTGAAATTTTTCAGAAAGAAAATTTTTCTGTAGAAGATATTAATGGACCATATAAACTGAACAAATAGCTTGGATTACAACTGAAACATTTGCATTTCATAGATTGGTTTGTATACTCATAGGACATTCATTTTTAATTATACGTTTTTGTTTATCACTAACATTTTTTTTTGGAGTTAGAATGATCATATTCCCTTATAAATCACTCCTAATAATAATGAAACGAGTGGATAAATAAGAATATATATATATACACACATAAATTTAACACTCAAAATAAGTTAAAGATACTCCCATTGAAATTAGTGCAGTATAAATACGATAAGAAAATACATCACAATAAAGCGTATGCTTAACTCAAGTTAATCAAAACTATCTTAATACTCAATTGCATTATTTAAAACCAAATGTACTTAGATAATAAAATAAAATATATTGTATTTATAGATGCAGTATCTAAATAAGTAGAAGCAAAACTTGTTCTTTAAAAAAAATTGGAGAATTTTAACTAAATCACTTAAATCAAAATTTACAGAACTTTCTTCTAGCCATTTTCCATTTATTATCACTTTTTTTATATATGTTAAATCACATGCTTTTAGCATCTTTCAATTTCTTAGATAAAAGCTTTTTTATATGTCTATTAGATTTTAATTGTACATACAAATAGCACACACACAAAAAAAATGTTTATATCTACACTGCTAGGAAATGTTTTTAATTAAAAGTCGAATATACAACGCATGACACGACCTCACCTTGCACTGTGCATTTCAGTTCGTAATAAAAACTTTACAGTTATTTATGAATAAAATAAACTATATCGCATATAAATAATTAATAAAGGAACTTAGCAATGTAAATAACCTGGAATGCTGGGTTATCTTTCATACTTAAATATATATGTATATGTGAAATTAGTAAAATGAATTAAATATATATAAATTACCATCTAACAATTTGTTAAGAGCATATCTAGGCAACAGAATACAAATGCAATCAATATCTGCAAATTTTTCTAAGAATACATATATTTATTTATTTAGTGTATGGATTTTTTTAACTGCTTAACTATTAGTGTAATATCATAAAAGAGGCTGTAGAATTTGAACCAAGACAGATCGCCATCAGTGATTTTATTAAGTCCTTCAATTCTGCGACTATAACCATAGACTTGATAAACATTAACTATGTTCCTTATAGTTTATGATTATCTACATTAACATAGCTCACTGACTTATAAATTCCATTTATAAAGCAGATGAGTACAGTGATTATGGATTGATTTGAATCTGTTTGATGTGACACCAATTGCACCTAAAAAGATCAAATCTATCTAGCTTTATTTTTAGATCTGGAGAAAGAAATTTTCATACAACATCATAAGAATTTTATTTTTTCATCAGAATTCTTCAATAGTATATTCTTAGTTTAATGTTTAAAAAGAGGACCTTTATTTGAGACAAGTCTTAGATGATGAAACGGTGTCTTGAGTTAATGACAAGTTGTATCTGCTTAAGATTTTTTATATACCTTCTCATGTGAACAATAGATAGTCACTCTAAAGGAGTAAACTTGAGTACTCCAATAATGTTTCTTATAGTAATAACATTTACCTATCTAAAAGTTCGGTGTGTGAACTTTTCCTCTAAACAGGCATTCAGCATCAGAAGATTCTAGTAATAAAGAATCTGTCCTTAAAGTATTTGCACTTTGATTTATTCTTATTTAAATAAATAAAACAAGTTAGACTATATCTAAAGGTACTTCTAAATACCATGAAGTAGGTTTGTCATTTCAATCTATTAGTGCAAAAGATTCTATTCAGATTTTGCTATGATTCCCATCATGTCAATGAAAAATTGAAACACCATCTTCGTTGAATTAGGAATAGCACTCCAGTTTTTGACAAATATTTTCAATTTTTTTATATTCTTATTGAGATACTTTTCTATTTCAAGAAAATATCTCTTTTGAAAATTCTATTTTAGGAAGTGATGAATATTCAAAACAAAACAACACTTTCCATATAGTAGTGCCATCTTGTGCTAACAAGAGCAATCAATGGATGCCAGAAGGCTTGTGCATAAAATCCCTATCTAGTGCCTACTTCTGGCATCCATTGATTGCTCTTGTTAGCACAAGATGGCACTACTATATGGAGAGTGTTGTTTTGTTTTTGTTTTGAATTGTTTAATAACAATTATTGTGCTAGTATGAGATAGTAATCATGTGATGTTAAGTGATGAATATATTAAATAAAGTAGATGAGAAAACATAACAATTTATCATTTAGTGTCACTTAAATTTTTTTATTGGAAAGCATTTTCAAAAACAATCCTACCTTTAAGAATTTTAAAAACTTTTAGATCATTTATCAAAACAGATTTATGAGCAGATGTTAGATCAACAAAGGTTGTACCAGTTTTTAGTTTTTCAGTCACGAGTTGTTAAAGGCAAAATTTGTTAATAGCAATTTCATTCTGTTCTATACCTACTCCATTCTATGAGTAGATGGCTTTCAAACTATTGTAAAAATTCTTATTAATATGATTTTTTTCAAAAAGTTTATAAAAAAAAAAACATAATAATGATATTAGAAAATATTTTTTCAGATCATTGCTAGGTTTATTTGTTTTTAAGACTGCTATATTCCTGCTTTTGTGGTAAATTTTTGGAATAATTTCTGTATGAATAATGTATATATATCAGCATTTTGAATGTTTGAAAAAAAAGATTATTCAGTATTAAAATCTTTAAAACTTGCTGAGAATGTTTTAGAGTGTTAATGCCAAAATCATACCATTCATAATGTGTAAGGTCCATTGTGAGGTTTAAATAAGGTGGATATTATGTAAATGATTAATTTAAATATTCCAGTTTTTGAATAATGAAATGCTATTTTCGTTTTTGTTGATAGCATGAGATATTAGAAATGAACTACACCTACTTTATGTTGTCCTTTATATTGTCATGTTCACAAAATACAATGTTTACCTTTACTGGGTCAAAAGTAAAGCTGTATTCTCATACTCAAGAAAAATTGACTTAGGCTCAGAGTTATTCATTGCTCATTTATGAGACTCCATGTAATATATGGCACTACAAGAAAGATTGCCATATCTGAATTTATATACTATTTTTGGGAGGGGGGTGATCCAGAGACAGCCTATCCTTAGAAGTGTTTAGTAGTCTATAAATAATATTTATTTTTATAAAGCGTGAACAATATTGAAATTAAATTGAGAGAAACTGCAAACCTCTTGTGCTCATTAGTATCTAACAGCCAATCAGATTGTAAATACAAGACAGAGAATTTAACAAGAAAAGAGTGGTCCACCCTATTCTTTACTTGTCTTTCTATATATCCAAGCCAGTCTAAAGTACCTAAATCTGAAAGTGTGAATATTAAATATCTTCACACTTAACTCACTGAGTTTAAATTACAAACATACAGCATACAATCCTATGATTTACTACGCAGTAGTTTTTAGATGTTATAACTTGCAATAATGTATGTAAATAATATTTATTTTTATAAAGTGCAAACAGTATTGAAATTAAATTGAGAGAAACTGCAAACCTCTCATGCTCATTAGTATCTAACAGCCAATCAGATCGTAAATATAAGACAGAGAATTTAACAAGAAAAGGACGGTCCACCCTATTCTTTACTTGTCTTTGTATATATCCAAGCCAGTCTAAAGTATGTTTGTAATTTAAACTCAGTGAGTTAAGTGTGAAGATATTTAATGTTCATGCTTTCAGATCTAAGTACTTTAGACTGGCTTGGATATATAGAAAGACAAGTAATGAATAGGGTGGACCACCCTTTTCTTGTTAAATTCTCTGTCTTGTATTTACAATCTGATTGGCTGTTAGATACTAATGAGCATGAGAGGTTTGAAGTTTCTTTCAATTTAGTAATCTATTTAAATTTAGAAAAACCCACAAACTGATATTGTATGTATTAGAGCATTTTAATTTTTATTTTTTGTGAAAGCCAAAGTATGTAGGGTAAACATATCCAAGGTTTTTTGTCATCTTGTTGTAAGGGCAACTGTTTTATTTTCTTATAAAATTTCTTCATGGTATTAATTAAAATATTGTGGTTGTATCCTATTTTGCATAGATCTTTGATATAGGCATTGATATTGACCTTTCAATCTGCTTTGTATTTGCACAGATTTAGGATTCTATTTAAGAAACTTTTAAAGCCAGCTATTAAATAATATTATTGAAAAGTATTGCCAACTATATTTTAATTTTAGGTCCTAATTTTTTTTTAGAAAATATGGAAGTATACTACCTGTTCTTAGGGCTTTTCAGATTTAAAATAATTCAATTCTTATTAAAATTTATCAAGATCTGCAGGTTTTGTTAGTAAAATATTGTGAAAGAGAAGCTTGCAATTTAATTCCAATGATAATTTTTCTCATTCTATCTCTTTAGAAGGCTGGTATATAAAATTGGAAATCATATTACTAACAATAGTAGTAATTCTTTTAGATGTAATTTTACACCCACCAAGCTTCCATAACAGAGACTAAGTAAATATTTGCTTCATCTTTTATCATTTGACATTATTCATAGATTTTACAAGTTTGTTGGAAAATTTTGGATTATTGGTAGACAAAAACTGACTATAAAGATTATAACTGGTTTTGTTCCAATCTGAAAAAAATTGTTTTTGATAATAACCAGTATATCAATTAGAATGAATAACTTTCAAATATAGAAATGTGAATTTCACAAGAGATTATATTTGGTCTATCTTGACTATAAAGAAACTGATACAATATAATCAGTTTAATACAAATATTTTCTCTTAAAAGGTAATATAAATCAAAAGTTGTTTCAGTTCTCTACCTGCTTAGCATCACAAAGTAAGTGCATAATGTTTAAATTCATCCCATCTAAAAGTTGAAATCTTTCTTGATCCTCATTTGCACATCTCCCAAGATTACTGTGAAAATTAAAAACTTCTACAAATGAAAAAGGTGAGAAAAAAATATGAGAGAATGGGATAGTGTCAGTTTATATTGGAAAATTTGTAAACATTGGATACACAACAATGACCTATCCAAATTATGATTGAAATGTTATTTGAATTATTTTTTATGAAAATTGTATGTTTCAAATAATGGTTGAAAATAAAAATAGTTAAACTTGCATTCAATCTATAATTTAATATAATTTCAGAAATGTTAAGATATGCATTATTGGAATAAAGATGATTCTCCTGAAGTACAATTACATTAACATTGTGCTGAACAATTAATTTGTAGAGGATTGTTTTTGACATTGATATACTTATAATGTTAAGTTGCTTTTTTTTTTTTTTTTTTCTTTTCCCCCTTTTTTTTTTCTTTGTCTCCTTAATTTCTTTCAAACAAACAAAAAAAAAAAATTATTCTTCTCAAATTTAAAAATATAAAAAAACACCCCAATCAAAAAATAAGAAACAACAAAAAATAAAATTTTATTTTAATTAATTTTATTTTATTTTATAAGTTAAGATTAATTCCCACCCATTTTACTTATATTAAAAACCCCTCAAATAAAAAAAAAAGAAACAAAGAAAATATATATATAAAAACACCCCCATTCTCACCATCAATAATTGTATGTCGATATAATACACTAGATTAATACCCGACACTAGTGTATTAATCTAGAGTATTACATAATATTAAAAACTGGAAAACGTTTGTTTATATATATATATATATAATTTAAACGTAAGTAAATTAGCTCACCTCTAAGCTACTGATTAAAAAAATTCATACATCACATAGTTAGCAAACAAAAGATTATAATGATTTTGAAAGTTTAAAAAGAAGTGGAATCATTCTATTCCTTATTATTTGGCGATATGTGACTATTGTTTATTCATTAATCATGAATAATATTTTCATTTAAATTTCATATACATTATGATAATAGATGGACAATTGAAATTTTAAACTGGATTCCAAGAGATTGTAAAAGACCCAGAAAGAGACCACATGTGAGATGGATGGATGAAATAAGAAAGTGTGCAGGGGTGATGTGGAGAAGAGAAGCTAAAGATCGGAGAAGATGGATTAAACTTGGAGAGACCTTCATCCTGCAGTGGATTGATAATGGTTGATAATGATGATGATGATGCTATACCTATTATATATTTACATTTACGATGTGATATTTAATTAAAGTTATATACAGAAGTTACTTAAAAATGAGATTCATATTTGCACAATTATAATTTTAAAATGCTGTATTTAAAATAAGTCTAATATATAATTTTAATTTATAATTTTAAGAAATTTCAGCAAATGAAAGCTTATAACAATTGAAGATTTAAAAAGTAGGATTTATTAGAGTGTGAATTTTGATAAACAATTGCCATTAGTAACAAACTAGGTGATAAATAGTGTTAAAGAAATAATTTTTTATATAATTAAACAGTTAGATGAATAACTAAATCAAGTATAACAATAAAAAATGCTACATTCTTCACATTTGGGTCATTCTTCAGTGGAGTTAAACAATTATTGTATTGCCTGTATGATTATATTGGTGTTTCATCATACATTTGCTTATGTAACTTAATGTAATATAGAGAGCATATACCAAGAGTTCAAACAAGTTCTTAATTCATAAGTACAGTAAAAGAAAATATTTAAAATCTTTATCTGGAACATTCCTATCCCCAGACCAATTGGTTTCAAGCTGGATGTTCTAGCTCCTCACTGAGGTAAGCCATAAGCTCAAAACCAATTGGTCTGGGGATAGAAACATTTTAGATAGAGATTTTAAATATCTTCTCTTACCGCACTTATGAATTAAGAACTTGTTTGAGCTATTGGTATGCTCTCTATATTACATATTTGTAAATACAAGCTTATAAAAACAATGTCATGCTATATTGATTATTATGTAACTTAAATTTATTCTATAGTAAATATGTTAATATTTGTATAAAATTTGTTATCAATAAAGTTTTTAATATAAAAAATAGGAGTTATTTTATTCATTATCATTTGATGATGCAAAAGCTAGTTTACTTTCAATTGCGTATGTGAGTAATAATTGTTAATATAGCATTTATACAAATATTAAATATTGTAGAAGGAAACTATTTTCAACATTTGCTATAAAACAGACATACATTCTCCTGTCAATAAATATTTTAAAAGTATAAGTGGTTCACCATTACTTAGAACTTTTCTTTAAATAACCCAATTGTTATTGACTGTCTGAATTTAGAGCTTGATCTTATTGCAGGATTGATTTTTAAATTAGCATATTACTTGCACAAGTTTGGATTATATATCACAGAAAAAAGGCAGTTTTTCATTTTGAATTACTTTCAATATTAAATTTTATCAGTTGATATACATGTAATAACTGATAGTATAACATTTATATACATAATATGAAAAAAACTGCTCTTCACATATGTGATATAAAATAGACACACAAATGCAAGTATTTAGGCCCATAGTAATATTAAGCTCCAAATTCAGATGCAGTCAATAATTGTAAAGAATAAGTTCTAAACTAGGTGGTCCATTTATGCTTTTAAAATATTTATTGTTGGGAAAGTGTTTGTCTATTTTATAGCACATGTGTGAAGAATAGTTTTCTTACATAATGTTTTATATTTATATTGTAATGAAATAAATAAATAGAAGATAACTACTCTCAGGGCACAAAATTATCATCAGGCTCCATGAATTGGGCAAGCAAAAAACTATAAATAAATAAAAGCATGGTTAAAATTTTTATTTTATTTTTTTAATGAATCCTCCCAAATAAAATATTTTATTACATAGTATAGACTCTTGTTTCCTTTCATTTTTTTAAAGATTTACTTTATTATGTCACCATAATTTCATTCTTTCAAATATATATCATTGTCCTATTTCACTCAATTGCATTCCTTCATTTGACCCAATAAATTTCACATCATAATAACTATTAGTGTTACTATTAATAAAATATTGAAGTTCATTAACAATCCCTTTATTTAAAATAATAAATGCATTATCTATTAATGGAAAAATACATATCTAATCATCAATTGAATTCACTTATATAATATTCTAAACAACAAGCATGGGTACTCTATATTTAGTAAATAAATACAAATATAATCCACCAGGAATTACATTATTAATATAATCCACTAAATAATAAAATTAAGTATTCTAACCTTAATATGTGAACAAATAAAAAATATGCAAAACCAGGAATTACATCTCTGATATATACTATTTATTGACAAGTCCAGGCATTTATTATCTGTCACTGTGAATACTTGAAAGCATTTTCCTATGCACATAAGGTTACAAGTTACCCATAATTTTATCTTAACTTTTCCATTAAAAATTCACCCATATCTATTTGCATATAAATTTATTTTATACACATTAAAGAATCTTTATGGGAACATAGTTTTACTCCCAGTTGATCAGCATGTTTTCTGGCACTATAAACAGAACCAAAAATAATTTTACAATACCAAATCCCTTATTAGGTCATCAAGTTTATAAATATATAATTCTACAATACAATTATGTTCTAATATAAAAACATCTATACCCCTAACTTTGATAATACAAATAATAATGGAAAAAGTATATATTATTATTCTCACTCAGGGTATAATTTATATAACCATTGCCAACAATTGTAAAAATAATAAATAAATGGAAGGAACTACTTTTCTCTCTCATGGTATAAATTTATTCTTGCCCCTAAGTTGGGAAGCCAAAAACTGTAATGGAATAAAAAAAATAAAAGATAACTATTCTCAAGGCCCATGAATTGGGCAAGCCCAAAACTGTAATGAAATAAATAAATAAAAGTACAGAAATGAGTATTGCATCAGGATCATATATATTTTAACCTGCAAACATTTATAATTTAATAATGATGATGATGAGCATGATACAAGCTAGATATTTTATGTAAAACCAGATGGATGCCACTTATTAATCCAATTAGTGACCTTATGCACTGTAATGAAGACATATGTACAAGACATGAATGCTTTATATTAGAATATTAAAATAAAAGTAACACAATGAATAGATGTAACAAATCCAAATGTAATACCTATTATTGACAGATTTTGCATTAACCCAAAATAAAGTAGAGAAATAAATAAATTTAGAGATCAAGGAAACAGTGGTAAAAGATAGCAATAATAATTTATTATATGTAATATATTATGATTATTATAATTAAAATACTAAATAAACATAACAAATACAATAATTTAAAAAAATTACACTCCTTACTTACTCTCAATAATAATTTTACAATTTTAACAAGAATATTTTATATATTGATGGAATATTATAAAATAGCATTTTAAAATATTTTATTAGTATTTATTCTTATATGATTATTGAAATAATTTTAACATAGTTATTATTTACAATTTAAATTCTGTTTTTGAGTTGGATATTATATTTGTAAAACAGAGAAGTATATCTCATTAAGAATTGACAATACTTTACTGTCCCCAAGGTAAAGATTTTATATATATATGTGAAAAACAAAAAAACACAAGTTAAAAAACTTGCGAACACTTGTATTTATGATAACAGATGGCGTTCTACCAAAAACACCGTCAAGCGTAGTTTTCTGTTTACATAAACGTCAGAGCGAGTATTCACTATCTCTAACTTTAATTCCACTTCAGATCATGATTTCAAGCTATTTGCTATCATCAGTGAAAGACGGGAATAAGAAACTAGATCTAAACACAAACTCTGAGCATTTATGAAACAGTTTCTATTCATCTTGCAAGCGTGAATCTCTTAGACACGTTAATGTCTTCAAACTCAGCATAGCAAGCCAGATAGCTACATGGGTCTGAACTCAGTTCAGCATCACCATATAGTAGAAGCCTCTGCAATATACATCATTGCAAGAAAGACCGCAAAGGTACATTTATGAAAAACAAAACAACACAAGTTAAAAACTTGCTAACGCTTGTATTTATGATAACAGATGGCATTCTACTAAAAACACCGTCAAGCATAGTTTTCTGTTTACATAAACGTCAGAGTGAGTATTCACTATCTCTATCTGAAAGTGGAATTAAAGTTAGAGATAGTGAATACTCGCTCTGATGTTTATGTAAACAGAAAACTACGCTTGATGGTGTTTTTGGTAGAATGCCATCTGTTACCATAAATACAAGCATTAGCAAGTTTTTTAACTTGTGTTTTTTTGTTTTTCATAAATGTACCTTTGAGGTCTTTCTTGCAATGATGTATATTGCAGAGTCTTCTACTATGTGGTGATGCTGAACTGAGATCAGACCCATGTAGCTATCTGGCTTGCTATGCTGAGTTTGAAGACATTAATGTGTCTAAGAGATTCACGCTTGCAAGCTGAATAGAAACTGTTTTATAAATGCTCAGAGTTTGTGTTTAGATCTAGTTTCTTATTCCTGTCTTTCACTGATGATAGCAAATAGCTTGAAATCATGATCTGAAACTGGAATTAAAGTTAGAGATAGTGAATACTCGCTCTGACATTTATGTAAACAGAAAACTATGCTTCACGGTGTTTTTGGTAGAACGCCATCTGTTATCATAAATACAAGCGTTAGCAAGTTTTTTAACTTGTGTTTTTTTGTTTTTCATAAATGTACCTTTGAGGTTTTTCTTGAAATGATGTATATTGCAGAGGCTTCTACTATGTGATGATGCTGAACTGAGATCATACCCATGTAGCTATCTGGCTTGCTATGCTGAGTTTGAAGACATTAACGTGTCTAAGATATTCACGCTTGCAAGCTGAATAGAAACTGTTTCATAAATGCTCAGAGTTTGTGTTTAGATCTAGTTTCTTATTCCTGTCTTTCACTGACGATAGCAAATAGCTTGAAATCATGATCTGAAAGTGGAATTAAAGTTAGAGATAGTGAATACTCGCTCTGACGTTTATGTAAACAGAAAACTACGCTTGACGGTGTTTTTGGTAGAATGCCATCTGTTATCATATATATATATATATATATATGTAGGATTCAAAATACAAAACAAAATTGATAATAAAATTATAAAAATAATAATAATTTATCAGCTTCTGTGTTTTATGACCATAATAAATCATGTATATAGGATTTTGATTTTAATTATAGTAAAGTAAGAATATTGGAAACTGAAAGAAATAATAATAAAAGAAAAATTAAAGAAGCAATGTTAGTATATAAATACAAGCAAGATTTAATTAATAGGCAAGCAGCAAACGTTAAGATCATGGGATTATGAAAAAGTTGACATTTTAAAAGTATTAGTTGACAAAAACTACAAAGATAATGGAAAGCGCTTCTAAGTGACAGTTATAGATATATTTTTATAAACTTTTAAGTACTGTATTTTCTAGTATTTATTTATAAATTTAGATATATTATTTTGAAGAAATACAGACATCAATTTGTAATATTATTAATATATATACACACACTCTGGTTCAAGATATACCTCTTTAGTTAATACTTATAATTCTGTTTTTGATTAAAAGTTTTTATATGCTTGTCATATTAATAAAAAAAATAATTTAACTAAAACAATCACCTTTATAATTGATTTCCACATGCATATTAAGCATTAATTAATATTTTTCTACTATTAATATTTATTAAACATAAGTATTATTAAAATTAATTTACAAAGAACACAAACACAATTATTTTTATAATTTAAAAATAATAATTTTACCATTTTTATTTACCTCGGATAATGTGACACTGAATAAAAAATATTAATTGATCTCACATATTTGGCACTTTGGGTCTGCAGAAATTCATCAAGAAGCTGATATAATGATAATAATTGAACGGATTTATTGTTAATAAACATTAACTTTAAATATCCAACTTTGTCTTTGAATAATATTTTTTATCCTTTTGTTTTCTTGTTGATAAAAAGTATTATAAATTATGATATATCCATTAAATTTGAAGTGAGAAATTTATATTACCCAATACATAATCTATGTTAGATTTTAGTTTCAAAAAGAAAGTTGCATTGTATAAGTCCTATTTCATAAGTCTCTCTATTAATTTCGAAGAGAGATTTGTTGTATAATTTAATTATTTTATGATAATTCCTTTATCCAATTTCCTGGGAAATGTTATATAAAATAAGGAAATAAAATCCTTCTTCCAATTTATTAATTTAGGAATCCATATTTTTGTTTCTGATCACTTAAAACATATGATTATTATCACAGTTCAGTTTTAAAACAGGAAGTTTAAAAATACATGTTATTCAGTTTAATATATTCTTCTTACTCTATTTTTATCCAAAAACTAGCTCTTTTTCCAAGCAAACAATAATAATAAATAATAATATAGAAAAACAAATATATTTTTTTATTATTTATTCTAGGATACTAATAAAATATTAATTTTATCTACAATATTTTAATATTGATATGTATACTTTTTAATACATAATTATTTATTTATTATAATATCTGGATATCACTACACATCACGTATTGACAATGTTATTTATCCTTAATCAATATGAATTACCATTCTCTATTAACTCTATTTTAAATCAATTTTTTTATGATAACAATAATAATATAGCTTTTGTTTTTATTTTAAACATTTTCCAACTTTCATATAAACTTTATAGTTTCAATATGTATGTGATATATTTTATTGAACTATCTATAACATCTGAAATGAAAATTAATTTGTCAATATCATGTCACAAACAAGACATCAATTTCTAAAACTATAGAAGCTCCATTGAACCATTTTATCAGATAATACAAATTATTCACGATGATGTTCAAACAAAGCAAATTTACAAATGTTCCTCTGCATCCATGAATTTATTATCATAATTGTGGTATACCACAGTTTGAAAACTGGGAACTATTTTATAGCAGTTATTGCTGATATGTCAATTTTTATTAATAGCAAATAAGATCATTAAAATGTTGAACTGAATGAATGATACAATAATAGAATGCTTTCAGCAAGATGGGACATTTTTTAGAGAAAAGTTAAAAATATAAATTGCAATTGGTAAGATTTTGTGGCACTTGCTGCTTTTAAATATTAAAAACAATGTAAATGATAGTGGAGATTAGAAACAAAATGTGAAGAAATCATTATAATAAGAAAAAGAATAAAAATATTGTTAGATTTTCTTTAAAAACTGCCTTAAAAGCCATTGTCCCGGGTTAGCATGTTCACTTCCTGGCTGATGCCATGACCCATGGGAAAAAAGTGCAATTCTATAGCATGAACAATGATAGTATGAAATGAAAGCAATATCAGTTGTTAGTGGTCTAAATGTGGATAAAAATCATAAAGATTATTTGTATATAATGTTTTAAATAACATACCTATTACGCAAGATAAAGTAAAGATAAACTAGGATTATATATTTGAGATATACACCTTACTTACTATTTATAAAGTCGAATCATATGATTTTTACATTTTTTATAGTCAATGCATTTCTACCAATATGACCAACCTCATTTACTTAGAATTTATTTCTAATTTATCTAAAAATAAATATCAATTTATTGACTAATATTGAATAATCAATTAAGTTGCCTATAAATCAACATGGAAAATTCTGAATTTGCTTAATAAATTTTCAGCTATTGAAAAAATATCCTAGTTACATTTCAGTCTGGGCTCTTAAATTATGGATATGATTCAAGCTAATACGCAAACGAATAACCTATGCTGATTTAATTGAAAAAATAGAAAGAGACCTTATTATGGAAATTAGGAAAAAAAATGATTTTTTTTTCTCATGTGTCATAGCATCAGCCGGGAAGCAAACCCGCTAACCCGGGACAACTGCTTTACTTGTAAACCTGCTGTCGTTGACCTCTCGACCACCAATGCTTGACAAAAAATGGATTATTAAAGTGCATGTAAATAGCAATATAAAAAGAAAAGGAAATGGAAAAAATGAGCTAATAGTCCATTTTAAAAAAAATCACACAAAATTAAGAAGGAAAACACGATATAAAAATATTGGAGCCGGTGATTGTAAATAATACAAAGTATTTGCTACAAAGTGGATATTAATATTTTATCAATAATATTTGCAACAAAAAAGTTTTACAATTACTAGTAAAAGCTGAAACACACAGGCTTATATATACCTGTGTCTATATATGTAATATATAGGGTATATGAGCACAGACTTTCACATTCCCCGCCACTCTCAACACTATCTCATAACACTGATACACTCGAACACATATATGCTGAAAAGATAAATAATCACCAATATATGTATTTCATGCTAAACCAGCAATCATCAGTTGGTCCAGATTACCATCTCTACACATATATGCTATAAGTGTTATGAGATAGTGTTGAGAGTGGAGGGTCATGTGAAAGTCTGTGCTCATATACCCTATATATTACATATATAGACACAGGTATATATAAGCCTGTGTGTTTCAGCTATCACATAAGTAGAGATGTCTGCCCATCCCCCTTCTATTTGTATTAAATGGATTATGTCCTGTACATGAGGGGTCAGATTGATCTTAGGTCAACATGGGTGTGACAAGAATCTCGGCCTCAGGGTGGCCTTTGAGCATTTCATCATCAGATTTTCAATTGGATGGACGGTTGAAGAGTTGAAGTGTGGAGTAGATTGAAGCCTGTCCATTAAAGTATGAGGTTTGGCTATCTTAATATATATCTGAGCACTTATAGCATATATGTGTAGAGATGATAATCTGGGCCAACTGATGATTGCTGGTTTAGCATGAAATACGTATATTGATGATTATTTATCTTTTCAACATATGTGTTTGAGTGTATCAGTGTTATTAGGTAGTGTTGAGAGTGGCGGGTCATGTAAAAGTCTGTGCTCATATACCCTATAAATTACTAGTAAAAGCAGAATTTATATAATAAATAGAAACAAAATGTCATTAATAAAAAATTCATCTTAAAATTATTAACACAAAGAAAAACTGTTAATCCCAGTAGTTTCCAAGTATTAGATTGAAAATATGGTAGCGCCAAAAGAAAAATATTTCATTTGAAACTTATTAAATACTAGACTTGAAAATGTCTCAAAAGATCGAACAAGAAATGTTTATTAAAGTCTGTTCATTTATTTTATTAGTAACTAACCTAACTTAAAATTCAAAAGGCCTCACTAACAGATTGCATATAAATATTTAATGTCAGCAGTAATGTTTAATTAATTTGTTTTTAAGTATTACTTGTATCTAAATAAAAGTAATGTGTATGTGCGTTTGAATATATAATCAAAGTAAATAGCATTTACTGCTAACCCTCCGCTATTAATTTGGTCAGTACATAAGGAGCTAATGCTCACCCACCCTCTTTTTTTTAAAGTGTCATAGCATCGGCCGGGACGCAAACCCGCAACCCGGGCAATTGCCTGCAAGTGCAAGGCACTTGCGCTGACCTCTCGATTGCTTATAAATATTTTTTAAAGATTTTTGAATTTTTCATGATTGTCGTTTGTATATTACGTTTTCTGTTGAATGAAAAATTTAAATAACAATGCTATTAATTTAAGATTTTGCAATTTGAATTTCATTTTTAAAACCAATATTAATGTCTAATAGAATAATGTGACTCACTTATTGCGAGGTATTTAATCACGGTTATTTTTAGTTCTTTATTTTCTCCATAATACTCTGAACATTTAAACATTTATATTTGTTAGTTTTTCCTTTTACTTGCATGTGTTTATTTGTATTTAATGGTTTTCATAATATAATGGTAATACATTTATCTGGCAGGTCTTTGATCTGGATTCAAATTCAAACCAAATAAGCCAGAAACTTTTTTTCAGGTTTCAATCAGGCAAAGTATTTTACAAGTTTGTATTCTATAGTGAATCCAGATAATCATCCAATATAATGGGCAAAGCAAGAATGAAAAAAACACTCACTCCCTCACCAACTAATAATAATTATGACTGATGAATAGTACTGTTTTGTGTGAGTATGTGTGTTTTTTGCAAGAGCTACTTGGAAAAACTTTGCTCTTAAATAGGTTGTTTCCCTTTTACATACTTTTACTCACATTTATTTTTACATAAATTTCAAAAATGTTTAACTATTATGCTCAAGTAAAAGTTTTATATCAGAATTGATTTTTTTTTTTTGCTTCTATTACAATATAATATGAGGCAGGGAACATATTTTAAATTTACCTAAGTTCCTAACTTATTATCAATAATGTTAATTTTTAGAAATCAATGGAGTTAAAAAGTATTAAAATGTTGTTGATAAACATTTTAAAATATATAAATGTGGTAGTTTTTATTTTTTACATAATTGCTGTCTCTGGCAAAGAAAGCTTCACAGAGACCTAATGTTTATTTATTCTTATCATTGCAACGTTGTAAAACCAAAAAAAAAAACATAACAGATCTTTTATTTCAAATTCTTAATAGTTATTAATATAAAGATTAGATATTGCATTTTCACAACCATTACAGACAAAAACAAAGTACCTGCTATAAAGTAGCCATTGGTGATTGAAGGTAGAAATTGTTAAGAATCTAAGTATGATGGACCTAGAAAACTGTTCAATTGCATTCATTTATACAATCATCTCCTACTGAAGATCACAATAAAGACAAGGAAAACTGAACGAATAAAAAATATTTTCTAACTTTGCATAAAAGGTACAAAAATGTCATTATGGTATATTAATGCAGATAACTCAAGTTTATCTTATGTTTTTTTTTTAAAAACGAAATGGAAGGTTTTTCCTACTGCTTGAATATGTAACGAGTAGGATTATAATCCTATCACAGATCATTTTGATTATTAGAACAAGAATGTTCTATGATATGATTACATTACTATTTAACAATCAAACAATATTTTAATACTGTCATGCAATATTTTGATACAATTTTGGAAACTTCTTGAAAAATAAAAGTGTGGAGAATGAATGTGGATATGAAGACAAACACATATTGAACATAGTGGTGTCGAAAACTACTATACATTATAAATTATTTTTATATGAAAATGCCAAAAATGGACTTAGATGCATCCAAGTAGTGATGAAGTATTATTAGATTATAGTTTGAATAATTAAAAATATATTTTCAAAATTGTAATTTGCACAATAGGTTCTACACATAAGGTGATCATTATTTAGCAAAGTCATAAAAATGAAATGGCTTTATTGTCCAGGAATTCATAAGAAGTTTGAATAGTGGAACTATCAGAACTGGAATCAATTTAAGGACCTTCTGCTCCACAGTCTGTATTCTATCATTATACTAAATCATACAAAGCAATTAAGAAATATACTCTCAATAGTTATCATTAAAAACCAGGCAACACTTAGACAATCCCAATATCAATAACAATCAACAATTTCAAACTGTTGTTAAGGCAATCTCCTTTTAACAATAAAGGTGAAACCCCACCTTTATTAATAGCCTAATATACTTATATAAGTACTTTTTTATATCAATAATTTTAATCTCTGTGGTCAAGTTGCACTCTTTAATGACTATATAAGCATATTAGACCATTAATAAAAGTGAGATTCCATCTTTATTGTTAAAGGACGGTTGCCTTGACAACAGTTTAAAATTGTTGATTGTTATTGATATTGGGATTGTCTATGTGTTGTGTGGTTTTTAATGGTTATTTACAAGCCCATTTAGCCTTGAGCATTATTACACTTATTATCAATAGTTAGTAATACTATCCTACAAAGATACTCCAATAAATTTCAAATAAACCTTGACAAATTATTTTAAAATATTGAAATATGACTCAAATGAAAATTTGGGTATTTGCATTGATATACCATAATGTTGTTTTTCTATCTTTTATTTAATTTAAAGCATTTTTTCTATTTTTTCTTCACTTAAAGTATTCTCATCTTTCTTTGCATTTAGACATCAACTGTTGCTTTACTAATAATTTTCTAATCTTGGTATATTAGAACCATAACTTGTTTTTGTCTGTAATAACTATAAGTGTGAAAAATCTAATGTCCATCAGGTATTCAAAATTAAAGGCCATTGTGATTTTTTGATTTTAAAGTCAGATGAATATATTTTGTTTAGCAAAACACTGCCCATTCAAACAATTAAGTTGAAAGTAGAATATTTTTAATCACTATCCACATTTGCACTCTTTAATATGTTTGTTAACATTCTAATACTTTTTAATTGCATTGATTTCCAAAGATGAAGGTAAATCCTTTGCTTTTCATTAACATTGTTAAAAATAAGTAAAAAATGCAGCAAGATTTTTGAAATGTTTCTGCTCCATATTATATTATTATATAAGCAACAAAAAATCAATTCTGACACAAAACTCAAACTCAATAAGATCAAAAAAATATATTAAATTTATCATACAGGAAACAAAACAGAACAATTTATTAGAAAAAATTTTAATAATATAAAAAAATACTTGTAGATAAGAAGGAATATGAAAATAATTATCTAATCATAAATGATTGTGTATTTCAAAGTCTAAAAGAATTTGCTAAAAAAGGTAAGAATGTAACAAAGAACAATCATTAACAGAATAAAAGATAGAAGATTAATAAAAACAGAGATGTCATCATAAAAGATGTGAGAAAAGTTTACAAACAACTATATTTAATATTTACAGTATATGTGCACAGACTTTCACATGACCCACCATTCTCCACTTGATCTTATAACACTGATACCCTTGAACACATATATGTTGAAAAGATAAATAATCACCAATATATGTATTTCATGCCAAGCCAGCAATCATCAGTTGGTCCGGATTATCATCTCTACACATATCTGCTATAAGTGCTCAGATATATATTAAGGTAGCCAATTATCATACTTTAATGGACAAGCTTCAATCTACTCCACACTCCAACTCTTCAACTATCCATAAAAACAAGAAACAAAAGTATCCATGCAAGAGTATCAGTTGAAACACTATAAACTCTAAATCTATTAAAAATACAAAAGCTTCAAAAATGATGAGTTATTATACATGAGATGAAAGAATTAAGAACTTCTATGGCAGGAGATTTCTTTTCTCCAAAATATTTTATATGTGCATTGTGGATTAAAATGAAAATCAAATCAAATCAAATAAAAGAAGATTAAATAAGTCATATACATTTTGCAGATGTAACTATTTTTATAAACAATAACCAGAGTTGCAGAAAATGTTACAAAATATCTGATTAAAGAAATAATATAAAATTAAAAATTAGTACATTGTTACATTTTGATTTAGAAGTATCAGATTTAACAACAAATTTGGCATGACCCAATCTAAAAAAATTCTTTAATGATTATCATTAATAATTTATTAAGCTAGAAATTATTTTTAGCTCAGATATAAACTAAAACAAATCCATAGCAGGCTGAATTAATTATATTACAAACTGCATTTTTTTCCATTGTTCGGCAGGCATATTGGATTTTTGGAAACATTGACTTCATACATATTTTTAATGATAACTTCACTTTGCATTATGTAAAAGTCAAGTGGTATATGTTATCAGAAAAGTGTAATAAAACTGAAAAAATATAGACATTATATATTCAAAATAGTAAAAAAATAAGGTTTTTATACTTTTAAAAATTATTATTTTTATATTGTTTTATAAATACCAAACTTTAACAAATAAAGTTTAAAATTATACTTTTAATAATAGGCTTATTAAATTCCTTACAAAATTTCCAATAAAATAGTATATCACATGACTTACCTAAGATAGTGCATCATTCAAAAATATCTAAAAATAAAGATATTGATATTTTTTTTATTTTTCTAGAAATCCCTTACCTATTTCTTCCTTGTTAGGTATCTGTATAATAAATGAAAAGAAAGTAATAGAAGAGAACAAGTCTAAAATAATCTTTAGATTGTAGATACAGTGCATGTGAAGGTAAACAGGAAAAAAACAAGTTTAGACTTAATGCAATATGGAATATTAATAAAAATAATGCTATTTTTATATAGTCTTGTCTTACTTTTCATCTAATGAAAAAGATTTTACTGTTAGGTAGAGTTTATCTAAAGTATAAAATCAAGTGATTACTGTAAAATGATTGTTTACAAGTAATTAAATATTATTGCAACTATACAGCAAAAGAATAAACTTAAAATTAAAAATGTTGATATAACTTATCTATTAGAACTATTCATGACTCCTCACTCTGATCACAAAGTCAAAGCAATAATGTAGGAAGATGCTGCATAAACTGGCATATCAGATAGCACTCCTAAAAATAAAGATAAGTGAGGTGAAATTTGTAGAATACATTACCTATTTCAGTTGATAAACAATAAAGCAGTCTCTCTGAACACTTAAGATGTGTCTAATCAACACTCTATAATCAATAAAACTTTCATGCCTTTTTTCTAGGCAGTCAATGCAGTACTTTGTTTTTGAATATTATGAAACTACTAAGAGCACAACTTGAATTGTATTTTTTTATCTATGAAAAGCTATGTGGTACACATGGACATTATGGCTTTCTGCACAGATCCATAATTTGAACCCTGTTCCTAATAGTTATCTGCCACAAAACTATCATTTGAAATCTCTTTACGGATTTAAAATATATTATTAAATGTTACCATAATTGATCAATTTCTTAATAGTCTTATCAACTATACATCTCTATATATCTGATATACAGCTCTAAAGTTTACATCGCAATGGTCATGTTTACATATATAACTGTGGTTAAACATATATATTTAAGTAGGCTAAATTTTATTGCAATTTTTACTTTTAATGTTTGGCTTTTTTATTGTTAGAATGTACACAAATATGTTGTTTAGAGATACAAAAATTACTAGAAGATGTGCAATTCTATGATTAATAAGGAAATTAGTAACACTGAAATAATGTAACAAATTGAAGCAATATCAATTCTCTAAAATGCCATCAATAACTTATCTAATGTTGTATTTATTGTTACACTGAAGAAATAATGACCTATCTCTGTAAAACATAGGACTTCTGACTCAGCCATCTTTTTCAATTGCCAAAAGAAGAAACAAATCCATTACCACATTTACCCCTAATACAATCCATTTAATGCTAAAGTTTTAATAGTTTAGCTGTCTTATTTTAATAAAGTACACTTTATCCAGATTCACACACAGTTATTATGCAAAGCTACGAATTAGTCTTCATAAACTGTACTTTATTAAAATAAAATCACTAAATTAAAGATTAAATTTTAACACTAAATGACTTTGTATTATTAGCACTAAAGAAAAATGAAGTTGTTATGTTTGGTATGAGCTGAATCGGAAATATTATGTTCTTCTAAAATAGACAAGTTTTTCATTAATATAGCAATGGATATTAGTTATGTTTCATATGGCAATATGAAAAGTTGATGTCAGTTTACTTTATTATATTCTATATTCAGTATGTAATAAATTTTGTGTAATCAATCTATTGTAGTTAATTTTCTTTTTAATTTTTAAAAATTTTTGCAAATTAGCAATGGATTATTTTTTTTTAAAAAATACAAAAATTGCTCCAATGACTTCTTTTGTCTTTTCTCTCCCTCTTTTCTTTATTTTAAAAATTCTTTAGTTGTTATTTTGTTATTTTCTATTCTCTATTTTTACTGTAATTTTATTGCATTTTTATTTGAAAATTCTTTTTTTTTATTTTTGGAAAAAAATACGCTTTGTAATTCTTTTTTTTTCCCCCTTTATATAAATTTTTAGAGAAAAAAAAATCAACTTTTTTTTTCCAATATCCATATTTTATTGTATTTTTTTAAGAAAGTAATTTTCAAAGCAATATCTAAACAAAACATACATTTTGGTTTAGATTTCTTCTTCGATCTTTCACATTATAATCTTTTATTTTATTTATACTTTTGTAATATGGATTGATTTTAGCAATTATTCTTTTTAAATGCTTTTATCATGTTTTTAATTTTAAAATGTTTCAACCATATTGTAATAGGCAGCATCGGATTTTAAAGATTTAAACTATTAAATTAAAAAAAAAACTTTTTATCAATTAAAAACCTATAATAATCAGAACATATCAGTAAATAAAATAAAATAAAGATAAAAGTATTTAAACTGAAATGTAAATATTAAGAGATTAAAAGAAATTGTACTGAATATATATTTAGTATCAAATGAAATTGTAAAAGATGTATTAAAAAGATTTATGAAGAATTTTTAAAAAAAGTTAGAAGGCCAAATTGTTTGATGAATCAAAAGAAATGAGATAAATTATATTCCAACAAAAATATATCACGATGATTTCACATATCTTCTATAGATTTAAAAAAAAAAAAAAGATGGTTATTAAGTGTATGACATTTATTGAAGATTTTTGCTACCACATAACTTGTATTACTATAGATCTTCAACCATGATAAATTCAGTCTCTTTCTAAAAAATATTTTCACTGGTTATACATTGATGCAATAAAAAAACAAATGCTTTATTGCTTAAGAATTCATAATGATTTGCATTGAAGTGACAGATTGGGTCATAATTCACAGGAACTCTAGACCTGCACCTCTAATATTGCACCGAACCATACTTAGCATTGATGCAATGAGTAACAGAATATGAATTATTTGTATACTTTATTGTCATAACAATATCATATATATATATATATATATATATATATATTGTTATGACTAGCTATATATATATATATATATATATATATATGCTAGCAGTCAAGACCAAAACTTAATGGCAATGTATCTAAATGGAGTTTCTAACTTGGGGAAAAATTTCTTTTAAATAGCTTATCTTATTTTGGTCAGTAAATGGGAATTTAACTATTATTATTTAATCATAATATGTAATAACTGTAAAATCAGGAAATATAGTTCTGATGTAATTCAGTCTTTTTACTTGTAATACGATTTCATGTTTTTACATTATCTGGGGTTATTAGTTTATCTTTACTTTTCATCCAGTTAACAAATTTAGAAATTTTCATAGTTCTTACAAAAACATTTTGTAACTAGTGATTGATTATTTTACTAATCACGGCTATGAAAAAGAAATTCTATATTATAAGTCTGTATATTTTTTATGACTTATTCTGTTACTTATAAGACAACTGATAAATATAAGATTTTTACTAAATTATATATATATATTTACTTAGTTTTTACTATTAAATATAACTGCTAATATAAAGCAATTAAATAGTTTTATAAATATACACATAATGTATTATATTAGTATTTAATATTTAACATAATTATTTAATATTTTCCTTCAGAAATTAATTCATAACTTCATTGTAAAATACATTTATTAAAAGGTAGATCAGGCTGTAGTCATTTTATATTTGTGTTATATGTGTGTATTTCTTCATACGCGAGAGTAGGAGTTGTTCTTATATTTTTTATTCATAGAAATTTCGTATACTAAAGATTATGTAATCTAGTGATAAATATTTATTGAATTCTCAGAATTCATGATGATATTAAAAAAAGATATTAAATTTTGAGGCCATAATAGAAACCCTATTATAGATAATAAATCTAAGGACTTCGTATTTGCAATTTAAAAGAGGATATAGTTTTAACTGAAAATGAGGTATATAGATATCCAACACAGTATGAAAAAAATACTGATAATTTTGTGTAGAGTTAAGTGATCTACCCTTAAGGAAAGTATCTATGATTCTAAAGTGTTATTTTAAGAAATTATCATGATTTTTATTATTCTTCTATTATCGTATCTTTCTGTATGCTGAACAGTAGATAGTTCTTATTTAAATACAAACATCAATCCATGCCTATTCTTAGCAAACATTGTGAATTTGACTAATATTGAATTAAAATGAAAACTTAGAAAACAAAGAAATATTGTACTATTACCATTTTAAAGAAAATTAAACCACAATTAAAATAAAGCATATACCATTTGCTTTATATAAAATGACTTTGTGATTTATTTGAAATTTATTTATTTATTTTTCTTTTCAGTACAAAGATCATTAGGCAATGCTTGAGACTGAGAATTACTTATATGATCATTTTTATGTTTGATCCGATATACAATTTTATGATTATTTGCATAAGCTATGACTAATTAATATATTGCTTTGCATAATCCTCCATCTAAAAATATAGATTGGATTTAATAAAATTCCCTTTGCTTCCAATTTATATTTTGGTGAATAATCAAGTCTCATGGGTTATGTTAAACCCTGAGAGTATATCAGTTAAGGTTTCTTATCATTGCTCTTAGGTATTTATGAATATTTTATATACAGTTAGTCATATTGGTAATATTACAATTGTCAATGAATAATTGGACCATATTTTATCTCATGCTTAAAATTTATCTTCTCTTGCATAGATGCAGTTCGTCACAATTTCTGCCCAAATCTATGGAATTGTTAAATAAGAATTTAACATCACAATCCATTACAATTGACATCCAATGATTGGTCTAGTTTATTTTCCATTGCACAAGTGCAGTCCATTACAATTGGTGCCCTATGATTGGGCAGTCCATTACTGACTTATTTTGCAATACATTCCGTACATTTCTTGATGAAAGAAAGTTTTAACATAATTTACCAGTTTCTCTTAAATTTACTTATTTTTTTATAAACCTCTTACATTTTTTAAATATGACAATTAATAAGTTATACATTTGAACATTGCCTATTATTACTACATTCAACATTTTACTTTAAACTTTTGAATATTATATTTATTAGCATTCTCATAATTCTGAAGATCATATCTTAATGATGTGGAAGAGCTTATAGCCAACTCTAAAATGAATAAGAAAGTATTCATTTTAAATTCTCAAGTTTTTAACCAAAAACAACAAAAATGACTGTACTTATCTTAACTTCACTTCTTGCACATCTAGCATTTTGTAAACTATCACCCAGCTTATTTGGTTAAGCATACAATGATTTTTAAAGTAATTTGAGGTTGACCTTTATCTAGAGGTTTTTTGTGGTAATTCTGCAGGACTTAACTAGTGTTGAAAAATCTTGTCCTTCTTGTTTTCAGTTTAAAATAAAATTGACACCCAGACATATTCTTCCCTTGCTCAACTCCATATAACCACTGCATATAAATAAAATACTAGATAAGAAAAAAGGTTTGTTATGCATGAGTTCGATGTTTAATTCAGACTGTAGGATTTCTTTATCAAACACCTTGATCAGATTGAATGACAAGTTTGTATTCTGTTTTTGAATTAACTCTACATTTGTTTGACTAAGGTCATCCCCAAGCTTTTGTTTCCATTTGCTTTTGCTCTTTCATTGTTTTTTAAACCAATTCTTGTGATCCTCCCAATCTTTATTCAAAGTCTTTAGGTTTATCTTCTGATGATTGAAAATTTTAGTTATAATAGTACTTGCTTTTTAGTTTTTTAAATAGTTTTAATTCACTATCATCCTCTTGTTATAATTCAATAGATTCATCTTCCACTCTTTGTACATTTATTTGTAACAGTTCTTGTTGTTGTTTGAGTTTATAATATAAATATTGTTTAAACTCCACACAATTATCTTTGGCTATTTGCACTTTTACTTGAACCTGTTCTTGTTCATTTTCTACATTTTTACATGGCTGTATTTTATCATCTTTATCTTGTTTTAATGTATCAGATTTGTCTTCAACTATTTGATTGGAACATTTATTTCATAAGAATATGCGATATTTGATAGTAAATTGCATCTGAGTGACTGCAAATTTTGAAGTCAGTCTTGGTTTGTTTGTAAACAGTTTTGTGTTTTGAGCATAGCAATGTTGTTTACATTGATTGTTACAAACTGTTTGTAAAGCTAACTATTGAAGATTCTAATTAATACAAACATGTTTTCACTGTATTTTTTTTAGTGTTTTTAATATTTGAAAAAAAAATTTTTTTATTTTTGAAATTTTTATATTTCTTTGTTTAATAATTTTGAGATTATAATTGAAAATAAATTTTAAAAATCATATATTCTATTATAGAAATATAATAAATGCAAGGGTGTAATATTTTTTTTATTTTCACATTTCACTATATATTAGTAAAGAATGGATAGCTGCAAATTTTTATTGCTATCTTAACATGGTTAACAATATATACCTTTAACAATATGACATTATTCATATTTAAAGCAAGAGTTGAACAATATATGTTTTTCTCCCCTCATGTTTACCAGAAAATAATGCAATTTAATCATCCCCAAGAAAAATACTTTTAATATGTAAAATTTTATGAATTAAATGATGTTGTGTTGAAACTAATATGATGTTTGCAAAGCATTTTTAGAGAATCTGAATATAACTTATAATTCATGACATGATATACAATCTTTACCTTTTCAGAATACTTACACTCTTACTGTTTGTTTTTTTTTCATTGCATTAATAATCAGTTGTTTCTGCTTCTTCTACGTTGTTATAATTGAAAGGATTTATTTCTTTACCAATTAGACTGGAAATATAGTTGCAAATGTCACATTAATATTTTATCATGTAAACAAATACACATTAGTATTTTAATATAAATATTTTACATAATTAATATTCCTTTATATATAAGTGGACTTTATTAGTAGCAAATTAAGAGCTTTTTACATTTTTTTTTTGTTAAGTTTTTTTTTTTTTTACTTTTCTTTGGTTGTTTTTAGAATACAGTGTTATTTCTGTTATTGCCTTAATGAACAGTTCAGGAATATATTGCTTTGCCATATTTTTTTCTGTTACTGGGAATAATTAATATTGTAAGTTGTTAGTTGAATTAATAAGTTGGATTAAAATAAACCTGAATTGGTTGCACTTTAAGCTCATAGCTTCTTTATTTTGCAAAACAGAAGGAAGATAGCTTTTAATAAACTTTCCATTTAGGAGTGTTCTTGTAATTGTAAAAGTTGCCAAACTTTATCATAGACTAAGTTCTTGCTAAATTAAAAATTAATAATTAAAAAAAAAAAAACATAATTTTCTTATGTGTTAGTAAAATATTTGCTCAGTTTAGAGGGTTAATTTGCAACTGAATCTAATTTTTAAAAAATCACTTTGATTAATAAAATAGAATAATCTGACCTTCTAAAAAAACTAATTGTACAATTATTTATATTTACATTATTAATTACCATTATTATCATCATCAGTTACCTGATACAATAATGGGTATTTTAATCTGCCGGTGAAATTTCACATAAGTATTAGTCCGGCAATATTTTTTTGAAAAAAATTACGACATAACTTTATTTACTAGAAATGATAGAAACGTCTACTTACACGCATTTACATTTTTTTGTGAGAAATTATCTTCCACCATCTAAATTTATAAAGATTTTTTATTTTGAAAAATGGCCACCAATAATTTTACTTAGTGGAAATAAAATAATCATGCATTTACGTTTTTTACAAAAAAAAGATCTTCCAACAAGTAAAGTCAACCAAAAAAAATATTGTTTTATCATCACTGCTGTGATATTGAATATTCTTACCTCCAAGTACATTCTGCTATGAATCACTATTTTTCCATTTGACAATTCTGATCAAAATCATGCTATTGTTTGACCATAAAATTAGAAGCAAATTCAACATTTTGACTAATAATTTTCTCCTCATTGGAATATTATCTAATATTCATTTGCAAAATTAATACAATTTCTTTTTTGAATATTATAAATGTGTTTAATTTCGTTTTTAAATACATATTTGTTTGTGCCAGCGACTTTCATCATCGCCGGACTAATAGCTAAATACCCAATATTGTAATAATTTTACAGACTCTTTGGAGATTTTTCTTTCCATTGTTTTAATCTTAAGACATTCTTATCAAGAAAATGGCCATTTGAGAAAACTAATGAAATTAAAACGTTGAAGTACTCTCATTTTTATTTAAAAATAATTTAAAATTTTATAATCCTTTTTTGCATATGGCTTTGCAAATTAGCTTATTTAATATATATACTAAAAAATTAAATAAATGGAATAAATCTTTTCAGGGAAAAACATTAATATGTTTCTGAAAAATAAAGTCCAAGCAATTGTAAAAAAATTTAGAAGAGTGAAATGAAAAATAGCTCGTTAAAAATATTCATTCACTGATGACAGGACTTTAATAGACGGTATTTAAACAGTTGGAGAATCAGTTTTTAAAATAATATTATTTTGTTAGAACTCAGTCTCTATTTCATTATACGAATAGGAGAATTAAAATGTTTCTTGTTGCTTACTCAATAAACTTGCTGGACTTTTTAGCGAACGAAACTTCAAACTTGTAATCTAAAGTATAAAATATATAAAATGTGCTAAAACGCACTAGCACACAAAGCTGAAGAGAAAGAAATATTAATACAGATAGATGCAACCTAAATATCTGTATCTACATATGTGGCTAAGCGCTTTTGAGAGTCAGAGTTCTCATATTCATAGCCATCTTATAAATAACTAAATTGATTAACAGCGATGCAAATTTATGCAAATGAGATAGTTATATATTCCATTTCCTGGAGATCTTATAACAAGAGTCTTTTCTGTTTATTGAGTTATCTTTAGTGATAAAGTAAGCCTCTTTTATCTTTCTTTTGCGATTGTGCTGTTCTCTGCAAACAACCACTGGGTCTTTAGATTGGCAATCATGACCAGCTGAGTTGTGGTGCTGTGCGAAAACTGAACTACAAGTATCTGTTAATGCTTTATTGTAGTAATATGTGTGTTGGGATATCCTAGTGAACAGAGAGGCCCTGGTCTCACCATAATATGATGCTGTACAATTTGTTTCAGGGCAGGCAATATTATAAACCATCTGAGGTATCAGCAAAGATGGTAAGCAGTCTTTGGTATTATTTATCAGTTTGTTGGAATTGGGGGTGTGAAAGCATAAATGATACTTATTATTAAATATGTTATGCAATTTTTTATGCACATTAGGCAGATAAAGGAGTAGAAGCCTTTGCTTGGCCGTATTAGTGGCTTGATTATTTATTTTTTTATTTTTGGAGCAAAATTGCCTTATTTTCTTGTCAATTAAATTAAGACTAAAACCAACCTTTATTAAGTCATTCCTATATGACACTAGGATAGCCTTTTTGTCTGCCTTGAACTAACAAAAATGCATATTTCTATATAGAAATGTAGTTAAGCCAGAGAATTTGCGATTAGTTGGTAAATTGGAGTATGAGAGTGAACTCTGACCTCAAGGGGTTTGACAAGGATCCTATAATTAAGATGTGTGTGCTCTCGCCAAAATGTGTATATCCAGGTATTTGACTTGTTTGTGGCTGTTTTCATATTCTATGTTAAAAGTAAAACTTGTACTGTTTTGGAGTTCAGTTTTAACTTGTAAAATGACTGCAGTGGGGGCAGCCATAAAAAGGTCATTAACATATCTAGTGTATACAGTAAGTAGGTTAGTGTCTTGATATTTTGGGATTATTTGTTTTTCAAAGTGATTTAATACTATGCTCAAGATGATATGATATCACTCATAGGCAGTCCCATTGGCCAACCATCCCTCATATAAAACCACTGATTGTGAAAGAAGGCCATAATATTTTTATCCAGCCATGATAAGAAATCAATAATGAAATCAATCAGTGATTGAGCTGCATTGAAGTTTATGAGTTCTTTTATAATTTAAATGGATTTAGATCTGCAGATAAAACCATACAACTCAGAAACATCAATAGTACCCAGTATGGTGTCAGGGTTCAAAACTAAGTCTTTTATTTTTGTTACAAATTGAAAAGATGAATTTATGGTACATGTAACAAATCCCAAGGTTTGGATAAGCTCTGGTTAACCCACTTGAATGTATTGGGGTAGTGGACAATCAAAATTAAGATGCAATGGAATATTAGCCTAGTGAATTTTGGCATTGGTAAACATGCTGGAAGGAATGTATATAGATAAGTAAAGTCTGTAATACTCTGCCTTGGCAAAAGCTTTATTACTGTGAGGTCTGACAATGGAAGAAATGAACTTATCCTTGTTTAATTTGTTGTTAAAGCTGGAGAGCCTTTGAAATTGTAATTTGTTGATCTAATTTAGATATGTAGTCTTGAGTTTTCATAAAAACGAATCTATTGCCCTTTACTTGCCAAGCATGTGTGTGTGTATAAAGATTTATATATGTAGAACATTAACTACCTGAGTAATACAGTTATATTTGTCTGGATGGTTGGCAAGGCCAGCTTCTGCATCAGCAATAAGCTCCATGTTGGGATGTTTTCATCCACCACCATTGTATCACAGACCTCTGCATAAAATGTCACACACATCTCATCAGATTGTTATATCTGTGAGGTTCACAAAGGCAGTGACTTTGGGGTCTTGGAGCAGACAATCTGCTGATGAGTCAAAAATGCAAGTTTTTTTATCAAATTTATGCTTAAGAGAAATATTGAATCTATTACACTTGTGCTGCATAAACACTTTAATTGGAAAGTGGGCTGAAATTCTATTACATCTCTTGATTTGCTTATAGAAAACTTTGCAGAATCCTTGATAAGCAAGTTAAGTAGAAGTAATTCCATTTTCTTGATAATGTTGTTACCGTTGTAAATAGCTTGGTTGAGATTAAAGCTGCAGAATTTCAGGAATACGTTAACTTCTCTGCATTTTTTTGGCTTCAGGCTAAATTTAAATATCCATTTCTGATCATAGCAGTACTTCCACTATTTGTTGTTTACCAGCATTTGACATTGGCTTTATTGTCCAGTTAGCTCATTGCAAAAGTTGTGAACTCAAAATTTCTGGATTAACCACCAACTAATTAAAAAAGTTCAGAAGATATAATAAATGGAGATTGTGATTCCCAACCAGCCACTCAATATTCGAACATCATATGACTTTCTGAGCATTACAAAAGAACAAATAAATAGAATAATGGACCAGCATATTCTATGTATAGATGTATTTGCAGTTCACATATTGGTTTGTATAATCAATATAAAACTCATCTAGAGTGCACTAGTATTATTATTATTAGTAGTAGTAGTACTGAGCTATCTTTTTACTTTTTTCTCTTGAAATTGGAATGGCCATTTTCATTAGCAAATGGTTGCTACTGACAATGTGTGACACCTGAACTAATTATATATAATCTTTTCTAAGATTTGCTTTTACTTTCCACCAAAAATAAAACATATACATACTAGTTCTTCCATCACATTAAAGATACTTACATTTTTATCTTTGTTATTACTTTTGATATTATCATGCATGTTAAATATACTGCCCAAGGGCAGATAGAGTAACTAGGCAATTGAAAAAATATTATGACCAAACATTTGATCATCATCACTTTTAATAAAATGTATTCTAGATGATAACTATATTATTCTTTTTCTCTTTTTATAGTTATGTCTCCCAGTGAAAACTTAAAGAAGTAATAGGTGGTGGATGGTGATGCAATCCTTATCAAGTACTGTCACAGACTAGTTTCTAGCATATGGTTATCATCAGTGAGAAGCACTGAATCAGAGAGCAGTGCATCTGGACCATTTGCATCTAAAACACACACCCCCTAGTAGCTGTATTTTATTTCTTTTGTTTTATTATGAAGCTATAACTTGCTTGTATAGTTATATAGATCTGAAATCAATTATACATTTCTGGTGTTCTTACTTTTTCAATCAATGCAGGCACCTCTATCTTTGACAAGAATCAATAGCAATTTCTTTTTCTCTCATCCTGGTATTGTGACTCATTATGTTTTCAATTTGGGCTGATATCCTAGAAGTAGGACAAAGAAGCAAAAGATGATTGTTAGAGGGAAAATACCTTAGATGGAAAAGATCAAGTGTACTGCTCTCAGATTCAATGATCATTGAAGGGAAATCATATGCTAAAAACTATGCTGTGGATATTGGATAAGATGACACTAGTTAAGTACTACAAATTGGTATCTATTTATTACTCAAGCTTACACTTGATGACACAATCATGATGAGAGAAAAAGAATTTGCTATTGAGTAGCATGGGGTAAGTCAGGGTTATAAACTTTAATGAGTCTGTTTATTATCAAAATCTTTATTTGTGTAATTTTTTCATATTTTTTGTAAAATAATATTACTTTATATTGCTGTAAAAAATTGAATGGAATAAAGATTTGTTTCATAGCTCAATAGGTGTTTAAATATAGAAAATGTATACTTACATCCAAAACTGTTTTTCATTTGATAATTAAAATTGGATTATAAAATATTAACAGTAGATGATCCATCTAAAAAGATAGTACTTATGTATTATCACTAAGCTGGGAATCTTATCAAGTGGTTTTGTTTTTAGGGTGTTGAAGTATTTGCTCATGTTTTTTTCTAAAATTATTTTACTGAACATGTGTTACTTTTTAACTTTTAAAAATTATTAACAAATTGATTATAAATTCAGCTTAATTTTTACAAAATAACACTAAATCTTTTATAAATTCCATTCATTTAGATTTAATTCCTTTTTTTATGTATATTATAACATACAAATGTTAACATGTTGTTGTACATTATCATGATATTTTAACATTTATCCAAAGTCTTTTCAGTGGTGAAAAAACCTAACAACAAGGGGAACAGTTGGATAGTTTTTTGTGCAGAGAAATCATCAGGTGCTTTATTGTAACTGTTGCATGTAGAACAGTGCCTATTGTTATGAATGCAATCAAAGAAAATGTCACCAATAAATTTACTAATTACTCAGATTGTGGGATGGGCAAACTGAGGATTTATGCCATGCTAGGTTTGAACATTTCAAAGTAAATCACGATAATATGTTTGTGGATTCACATTTATTTCAATTACAATCAATTGTTGTACTTTTATGTAATTTCTTATGTTTTTATAATCATATTAAAAAATAAATAAAAGGAAATATTAAATACAATTGCTTGTAGTCAGCCATATTATTTTCCAGATTTTTTCAAGGCCCCTAAAAATGGATAATTAAAAAAATGACTGGCAAGCTTCCAGCTTATGGATAATACAAAAGTACCAAAAAGATTTGTTTTGGATATGTGCAATAATTAAACAAAAATTTTCTTAAATGAATTTGAAGAGAATCTAGCTCCAGTTATCATTCATGTGTGGATAATATATTTTTATACATTATGATTGGAAACACCTCTTCAAATTTATTTATATAAAATTCAAATGGAATAAACTAATCATTATACATTTTAATATTATATTTCTTAATTAAAGTTTTAATAACATAAATATTTTAATACTGCTTTGATTAGCATATTGGAATAGACTAATATATAATAAGTGATCAGTAACAATAAATATTCAAACGTTGACACGAAGATGATTGTTATCACAGTATTAATATAAGTAATTCAGCAGCTTCATTTATATGGGTGCTACAGTGTTTCAAGTAAGCTGGTGAAAGAATATATTCCTAGGAGTGCTGAGCAATTTGTCACTTTTCTCATATTATTATGCCAGCCAAAGTAAAAAAAATGCATTCCATACAATGGTTGGAGCTGACATCTATTCAAGTTAATTTACATCTAATTCAAAGTGCATTACCTATTTTTTTTTTTAAATTTCACTGCAACAAGGGAAATAAATGATTAGAAAAAATTCTCTATAGTGTGGCAAATGTCAGTAATAAAAATAGCTGAATAATTTGTAATTTGGTAGATCAAAAAACATGCAAATACTGAAAGTAAATTAAAATGAAATCCATAACTGATGTTTCTGTTATATTGCCTAAATCATATATACAGATAACTATTTGCATTAAAAACTAGTTATAATAAAAAAACACAATAATTTAACATTTAAAAAATATGTACACCATTACAAACAATTAAATCTAATTTTAATTTCACTTTTTTGTTTATTAGTAACTTTATATATGTATATTAGTATAAGCCAATAAACATCACATGATCACCATTTCTTATACTTGCTTATAACTGTTATTAAACAGGCAAAACTTTCCATACAGTATTGCCATACTTGGAAAAGGGTGTTATTCTTCTTTCATTAGTTTTCAATTTGGTTTAGTGCACTTTTGGTGCCAAGTATCACAATCATGATTATTATGCTTGGTACTAAAATTGCACTAAACCAAACAAGATTATGGTGTTTGGCACCAAAAGTGCACTAAGCTCAACAAAATGCAGATGAATAAAGAATAACATTTCACTAGTCATACTATCACACATATGTAAAGTTATTACAAACATTTAAATGTATAATATTTAATTATTCTAATGGTGTACAATTATTTTATATTATTTTATCTATATAATTATTTATACACTAGTCTATTATATATATATATATATATTATTGCAAATATTTAAATAACATAATTTTGCTTACAGCAAAGTATAACACTTTACTTAAAAGCTTTATAAGTTTTTGATTTTATCAAGGCATCGTTCACTTTGAGCTCAATCTTATCACAACCATCCAGAAGTCAGACCAACCTACCACAAACATCAGAGATATACACTTTTTCAATTAAGTCTTACAGCACATGTTACAATCTAAATTCATATATATATATATATATATATATATATATATATATATATAAACTTCTATTTCATAACACATTATTGAAACATATAATCCAAAACAGGTGAAAATTATAAACCATATCTTAGATAATATATTTCAGTAATGTGTGATGGACTAGAAGTTTAAAATCTATTTAAATATATGTATATATAAAGTTAAATTGTAATGTACTATATGACTTACTTGAACAAGTTATGTTTATAGATGCATCTTTAGTGTAGGAGGTAGGTCTGACTTCTGGGCTGATAAATGGTTGCGATAGGATTGAGCTAAAGGTGAATAATACAATGATAAAATCAAAATTTGCAATGTATATTATATTATCATACAATGATTGTACATGTCTTCACAATGTATTTAAAAAAAAGGATAGAAACTTTTCCTTTCCTTGCATGATAGTAGTGCAATAAAAGATCAGATGCACTGTAAAGCATCATTATTATTATTATTATTATTATTATTATTATTATTATTATTATTATTATTATTATTATTATTATTATTATTATTATTATTATTATTATTATTATTATTATTATTATTATTATTATTTTTTATTATTATTATTATTATTATTATTATTATTATTATTATTATTATTATTATTATTATTATTATTATTATTATTATTATTATTATTATTATTATTATTATTATTATTATTATTATTATTATTATTATTATTATTATTATTATTATTATTATTATTATTATTATTATTATTATTATTATTATTATTATTATTATAATAATAATAATAATAACGTGAAAGCTAAACACCTTCAAATAGATACGCTTTAAAAATGCTTAAGTGACAGCCAATCAGATGGAATAATGGCATCACATGGGACTCCAAATTCTAAAACACAAGCCAGAACTATTAGAAAAAGATGGGGTCTTTTTCTAATAGTTCTGGCTTGTGTTTTAGAATTTGGAGTCCCATGTGATGCCATTATTCCATATGATTGGCTGTCACTTAAGCATTTTTAAAGCGTATCTATTTGAAGGTGTTTAGCTTTCACGTTATTATAATATTATCTGTTTATGCTTAAATTTAATATATTTATATTATTATTATTATTATTATTATCATCATCATCATTACCACTACTACTACTACTGCTGCTGCTACTATTATTATTATTATTATTATTATTGCTGTTGTTGTTGTTATTGTGATTATTATTATGATAATAAAGAATTTTAATTTTTAACATTTGCATTATATATAGAGAGAGATTTCTTTGCTTTAAATAGACATTCCATGTATAAAGCAGGTGTTGAGAAATGACATAGGTATTAGAAAAGTAATTACATTAATACAGTTAAGTTAGTAGAATAATGAATTTATTTTATTTCTTTAAAATTCATGTATTTTGGAATTATCTGTTTTGCTTAACATATGTATATTCATCAAATTGCTCAAAACCTGCATTACTATTAGAAGATTTATCTAAATATAGATATAATGAGAGAGAGAGAGTAATCTGAGTTCTTTTTTAGTAAGTGGCTGCAATATAATGGAATTAAGATGAGGGATGCAATAATAAAACTAAAAGATATGAAAATATCTCTCAATAATTATTCACTCATCACAAGATGTTAAAAATGAACTAAAACCAGTTTTACTTTGTGAGGAAGTGGTGTAATGGAAAAATATTAAGCTATTAGTATATTCATTAAGGTTCAAGAACTTGACACCTCTAGTTATCTAATGAATAAAGATTGTTCACAAAATGCATACATAGTTAGAGAGGGCAATATGAGTTTCTGTGTTGGTGGATGATGATATAAAAGATGACACAATGAAGATAAGATGCTCTGATAAAACAAGAAAAATATCCCTACAATGCAATAATTAATCACCATCCCAAGGTATTAAAAGTGTACAGAAAACCAATTTCTATTTTGCAAGAGTTAGGTGAAATAAAAAATATCAATTTAGCAAGAAGGGCTTGAAAATTCATGGATTTGATGCCTTCAGATCACCTGAATAGAGAAAATTGATGGAAGAAGGTATGCATAGTGGGAAAGGATCATCTGAGTGTTTGAAGTAGGGGTTAGTTGTGATATTGTAAGGTTTAGATGGAGGATGAACTGCTTTGTGATAAAGTGATTAAACCATTTGCCTGCCTTAATATCGTCTACAATTCATGTTTAGCTGGTAAAACTTAGGATTTTTTTTTCATGTTACAAGCAGGCTTAGATTTTTTCAGAGTACACTGACTTCAGCTAATAAAAGGTAAAAAAAAAACTTTTAATTATACCATTGCAGAGAGAGGATATTTTCAACAGTTCTCTATAGAACTATAGTGGATAGAGA
Organism: Epiperipatus broadwayi; assembly: GCA_028023455.1. Classification (NCBI taxonomy): domain Eukaryota; kingdom Metazoa; phylum Onychophora; class Udeonychophora; order Euonychophora; family Peripatidae; genus Epiperipatus; species Epiperipatus broadwayi. The sequence continues at coordinate 54,079 of JAQFVV010012600.1, forward strand.
TTGAATTCCCCAGATTGACCAATTACAGAGTGATGAAGATTTAAGCATTTGTTCATTCTTGTTTTATTTTTTATTCTTATAAACAGATTTCCATTTATTAATACTACATAGTTTAATACAGTAGCTACCTAAAAAAAAATATTATAAGTTTGACTGAAATTTTTTATCAAATTTTACTCGGACCTTATTTGAATCCTGATTATAAAAACGATTGGGGGGGGGGTGCAATATTTCTGCAACAATTAGCCATTAATGATCAGTAAATTAGTCTACAACTATTAACAACTTAAGGCTAAAGGAACATATTAAATTGTATTGAGCCAATGGATGTTAATATAATAATTAAAAAAATAAAAAATGCGATTGTAATATAAAGCAGCTTTCCTCTCTGATGGAAAAGATGAAACACATTACAAGAATAGGGCCTGTGGTTTTTATTTACTTTCTTTATATGCAACTGATAAAAGAAATATTTAGTCAAAAAACATCTACATACAGCAACTAAAGTATTACTAAAATAAAATTAAGCGAATCACTTATTGCTTAGAAGTTAATAATTCGAACACCGGAAGTGAGGCTGTAGCGCGATCCATGGACTTTGTAAGGCTGCCATTCTGCCACTCCGTTAAACAGTGGAAAGCATTTTAACGTTAGAAACATTAAATTTAAAAATTAAAATAGGGGCTTAAGATAAATTCAGAAAACGTAATTAAATTAATAATTAGGTTTGTTCTTACTTTTAACTGAAAGGAAATGAGTGTTCTTATTAATAATATCTGAAGATATTCTTCTCTGCTTAAGACCCTTCCTGCAACTTAAAGAATAGCTCGCAGCATTACAGAATTATAAAAATTCATTTATTTTTCTATTTATGAGCAAATTTTATTTTTATGTTCTTTGAAGTTACTTTTAATAAAAGTCTTTTTCTCCTCTTTTATTCTTTTATGAAAATGTTTTACTGTTTAGTTTTCTATTGGGAGCTACAAAAAAGATATTAATAATGTATATTTTTTTCTTATTATTTAAGAAAAAAAAAACTAAATAAAAGAAAATAAAGTTTTTTTTATTTTTATTTTTCAATTTTATTGTAAATTACAATAAATTTAAAATAACTGCTAAGTAAACATTAGCATCAAAATTTATAATAATAATCTAATATAAGCAAAAAATTAAAAAATCAGAAAATATTTATTTTTAGAGTTGAAGATTTTTTCGCACTATTAATCGGATTCTAAGACACATTCGTGTATTACAATATATTATTCATGTTCTTTTACCATAAGTCCTGACATAAAATGTCTTAATGAGTTTTATATTTAGGTTCTTTTTTTTTTTTATGTCAAATGCGTTGACCGGGAAGCGAATCCGGGCCAGCTGCTTGGAGGCAGCTATGCTAACCGCTAGGCCACCAACGCTTAAGCCAATTCATAATGCAAGTATAAGTTTTGTCTGGATCCAGACTTCTCAAGTTCACTTGAGAAGCACTTATGGAACAAATGGATAAAAAATCATAAACACTAGTACTGATCACTGTTTTAAAGAATGATTTCATTAATAAAATTAATTTTTGTACTTTTAATAGTAGTAGTAATAAAAGTAGTACTCCTTAAAACCTATATTCCAGAAGTAATATTTTCAAAAATCTATATTTATTTCTAAAAAATAATTCTTTCACTACATCCAGTTGAAACTTGGTTCATATTTATTAATTTAATTGCATAAATAATTAAATTTTACATTCACAAAAATAAAATCTCCATAGTCATTGTTAAGAATGGTGATGATCTTTGCTTGAAATTAAAAAAATACCTCATGTAACTTTTCATCCATATCTTTGTCATTTCTCTCAATCAAGAATTTTAACAAGCTCAACTTTTATTGGCAGACTAGTCACAAAAAAGCCAAGATATGCTTAGCACAATAACACCATTGTTGTAGTGCTACATAAAATGAGCTCTTGACTACAAAACCAAAACATTTATACTATATTCTGTAATTAAAAATGGTCAACTTGTAACAGGAGAAAATATGCTTCCACACTTTCTTTCATTTTGAAGCTAAGGTCAAGTTTCAATAAATTTAGTTATTTCTCTCTTTACATTTGGTTTAGTGCTGACAAACCATGAAATATCCAGACAAAATTATTTTAAAGATTAATTCCTTTCCACATAGCATTCATCCAGGTTTTCATGAAATATCCAAATTTAAATAATTCATCTTCAGCGTTTAACAATTCCCATCACACTGAATCTTCTACTTCATCTTGCAGTTTAAATATATAGAATAGATCAATTATATCTAAATTTTTATGGTACTTTTTCTTTAAAAAAAATCATATCTTCAACTCTTAATAATTTAAGACCCATCGCAATGATTTTTATTAATCAAGACTATAGAATCCATTATAAAAAAAATAATATTAATGGTATATTTTTCCAGTAATCTCTTCTTTTCAATTTATTAAAAAAGATTAATCCACTTCTGCTGCAATTATGCTATTTAAGATTATAATTGGCCATGTAAGACAATGAGAAAAACAGATACCATAGCTGTGCAGCTTAGACATTTTTGTTACAGTTGACTCCCAATGCTCAAAAACATAATAAAATTCCTTTACCAATAAATTGTAAATCATCATCAAGCTTCAGTTCATAATAATCTATATCTCAGGGATCTCCCCTCAGCTCACTTCTCAACATAACTTATTCACTAAATATCAGCCTTTTACAGCTACTGTACTTTAAAAAAATAGAAAAAAACTTTCAGGAATATATATATATTCATATTCTAAACCAAATTTTTAATCATATAGCTTTAAATGGATGATTTGATCTTTATCTTACTATTCAAAAAACATCTACCCAAGCTTATAAACATACTTGAACATTATTCAAGAAAATATCATCTCAAATTTAACAATGCTAAGTTCTCTTTTTGGGGTATGCTTATTCACAATACTATAACTTCATTTACCATACCACCACAGAAATCTTTAGGTTTTCTGATCTATATCTCAGTAATTACAATAAAATATGAAATTCAAAATAATCTCACTTTTATTGGAAATATTATCAATTCTTTATCCAAAGCATAGCAATATATTCATGCAAAAATCTCTCTCATTATTATACTCATTTTCATCAAGACTATTTATTAACGCTTTCATTAAAAAAATACATTTGCCATTTATGAAGCTTATCAGGAGCACAAAACAGCTGCAATTAGCATTAGAGTTATGCAGAAGCATGCAAAATATAATAATCTCTCACTACTTTGCAAATCAATATTTTATTTACAAAGGCCAATGAGCAATAGACCATAGCGTTATCCACATATATAAATCTATATTCAGGTAACACCAAAAACACTTTATCACCCATAAACAACTTTTTTATTAAGTAACTAATTAATTGTATAACAAAATATTCACCTATGCAACAATTCATTTATGCTGACAAAATTAAATATATAGCAAATAAAACAGAAACTCGTAACAGTCTTTAGTCATTATTTACTTTTTCCAATAGGCACAAAATTAAAAATTTTAAATTTTGCTATCTTGGGTAACCAATCTAGGAGCTCTTCCTACAAATAGCTTTTTATCCAATAGACTGGTAAATGCTTACATAGATGAAATCTGTTCCTGATGTCATAGAGAAGAGACTATAGATCATTTTCTTGCTCAGTATCCAGTTTTACAAATATATTCCATTCTTAAAAGCACAATCATCAAATCACCAAATCCTTTCCATTAATAGTAAATAGTATAAGCAGAGGACTATTTCAAAAAATTCAAATTATTACATTTTCACTTTTTACTTCATGGTTTCTGAGATGCCATTTCGGTTTCAATCTGTCATCTCAAAAACTATCATCTCTCTTTTACTATAAACTAGAAAAAATTAAAATCAAGATTCAAACTCTTGCACCCATTGACATTTTTGCAGCCACATTGAACTTAGTGTCATTTCCACCAATATTGTAATAACTGAATTTTATCTATAACAATGTACAATATTTTCTGTTAATTGTAAATATACTATTTTATTTGTAAATTATTTCTTATGACTACAAAATGTATCATAATTTTTTGTCATCAATGTAATTACTGTGTAATCTAATCATCATCACAAATGTAATCATTGTTATCATAAATAAAGTTTATTTTAAAAGTGTTAGTAGTAGCAATAGCAGTAGTAGTAGTAGTAAGTCACCAGGTAACCTTTCCCCAGGCTAACTGCTAGTAAATCTCTACTTATTAAATGTGTTTATTGCTTTAAAACTACAGGTTAACAGCAAAACCTACAATAGATTATAGAGGAAGTCTTCAAGATTCAGGTAACCTTTCTTCAGAGCTATGATTATTAATATCTGTATAGATATATAAAAAATTTTACTTAACAAATTGCTAGAAAATTCTAGCTCAAATGCAATTAATTACTCTAAAATCAAGAATACTTCAATAATTTAAAACACACACAAAAAACTAGTTGTACTATTTCTAAAATCAAAACAATGAATTTGTTTCACAAAAGTTAAATAATCTATTAAATAGCTCCAATAAATATACTGATGTAGATAATGATAATTTGCAAGTCAGAATAAAATCTACATACTCCAACATTTTAAAAAGTAATGACGAACCAGATTCCATAATAATAATAATCACTGGAGAATATATTACTGATTTTTTTCATCACTGATTGCCAGGAATCTGAACAAATCAATGTTAGCAATGATATTATAAAAACAGAGAAAAATATTAATAATTATTATCAAATTTCTGAAAATATTTTCAAACAATCCCAAAAATGGAGTTTTAAAGTCATTCCAGAAATGTAATACTGATAAGCATTAGTTACTGCTATTACAGGTAGCCATGTTTCTATAATGCAATTTCCACCCTATGAATTTTATCAATATTTAACTGAGAAAACATTATGGGGATCTATTTTTCAAGATTCTAAATCATCCTAATAATTGATATTTGATATTAGAATTTCATCCGGTTCAAAAACAGATCCAATTTCTGAACAATAAATATATATGTTATATAGATGTTAATGGAAGATTAAATCTAGCAGGGCAAATCAAAAGTTTGATTTGGAGTCACAATTTAAGACCTAAAAAACATATTAAACACATATGGAAAAATTATCAGTTTCAAATATTTTCTGGAGAAAAGAGCATCAGTATCAGTCCTGATAAACTCAGCAGTTTTCAATGTAACCTTAAATAAGAGTATTCATCCATATAATATACCTACTCTTCATTCTACAGACACCTCAACACTGATAACTTTTAAAAAAATACCACCACAATGTTATTACTGTAAATCTAGGAATCATCTAATAACAGATGTAATGAGTGCTTATGTGGAAAATGTGGTTTAAAAGAAACTAAACTACAACGGTGCAATAAAACATCAAAATCAACCACCATGAGTATAACATCAATCAAGAAATTAATGATAATTCAGGACATTCAGATTCTACAAAGACTCAGAACATTAATTCTGAAGCCATGTTAATCAATTCTCAAACAGAAGATGAAACATCCAAAGCTATAAACTCTACAAGCTTCAATGATGATTAAACTCATCAAATGAATCTTAAATAAACCAGGTTACAAATGATGATAAAAAATAAAAACTACTCATCATCATTTGAAATTGAAATAGCTTTGAAACAGAAAGAAAAAAATCAAAAAGAGAAATGAGAAAGAAATAGCATCTGGTGATGACATTGTAAAACCTTCTCAGATGATAATGAAATCACAAATAAACATCAAATTAAAAAAATTGCTGATTCTTCAACAACAAAAAAGGAAACTCCTTAATGTTTCAACAAAGAATACTCCAAGTGTCATCACAAAATCTATGCACTGGATAAGACAACAAAATGATAATTTCTCACTACCCCTGAAAATATTTTTTTATGACTCAAGTGGAAATTCATGAAAAAGTAACCAGAAAAAAACCCCTTTTTAAAAGATCAACATAACCCAAAAACAAATATCAACTCTACAAAAGACACTATTGATAATAATTCACCTGTAGAAGTCTTAGAATGACAGTACCACAAACAGGATAACCCTTTATTTCTAAATAAGATAATTGACATTTGAACAATTGCCAAAAAATAACAATTTTCATATAAATGTATTAAAATTGATTTTATGTATTATATATGGTTTAAAATAACTAAATTCAAATTACACTAAACAATCTTGGAAAAACTCAACCAAACAACTCTTGATAAGTTACAGAATTATATTAATTTTCTTTTCTATTGTGATCTTAGAATAAAGATTTATAAATATACTATATTGTTACAAATCTATAAATTATTTACCTTTTTTTAATCTATATGTCATAATTCTCATTTCTAAAAAATTCACCAAATATACACACACCTCCTTAATGTTAGTTAACTTCATAGAAATAAATGTGAGAGGCATTAACTCTTTGCAACATCTTTTTGCCATTAACAATTGGATTAGTAAATTTTTCTCCTCTTATCCTGCTATTTAGTGAAACAAACTGTACTTGTAAAACTGACTCTCAAAGATATCTGGGTAAACATGATTTTCTTAAACTAGCTCATTCCATTACTGCAGCTGCAGGAATTGGAATATCAATATATCATAAGCCCCTTTTTTATTATTTTAAAATTTTATCTTAGTGAAAACATGAGTAGCATCACTCTATATCAGACTGCCTTCATTTTTATCATTATAACTGGTATAATAAAAGAGAATTAATATTATTACTAATTAATCAAATCAATCTAACTATATCCATCAATCCCAACATACGAGTCTTTAATATTTATTGGATTTGTTTTCAAATATTTATACCTGATCAACAAAGTCTTAATTAGTGCTGAAGATTTTTTTCCTAAAAACTCTAATATTTTTCTATAGCAAAAAGCACTCTTTCCTAATCGATTTATTGTTCTACTCTCCTGATCTTCATTTTGTTATTTAACCACCTTTTGTACTGGTTAATCTTTTCTGATTATTTTGCTCTTAATGTCAATCTAGATATCAACTTCAAATATCAGCCAACATGCTACAATTTAATAATACAATTAGATTGCTACTCAAATCCTCTATATCTGAGGCAATAATATCAAAATACCCATTTAAATTATACATATAGTATTATTAAACCCAGTAGAAAGATGGGTTTCCTTTGTGAACATCATTTAATTTAAAATTATCAACCTTTAAAAAAATACATTTCCTACTTCTTTAGTAAAAGCTAAGACATCCTCCATCAAAAATTAAAAAGTACTCCTTGTGATAAAATCTCCTCTATTCTTTCTTTTTAACAACAATGTAAAAAAACTTTGATATATATATATATTAGCAGAATATTTATTTTTTTAAAAAAATCAAAAATATTTTTAGCTCAGTCTTTAACTGATGCAAGAACTATATTAGAATATATTAGATGGGCCCTAGGCTTTAAAACTAAATGAATGGCACCATGTTCTATCATAAAAGATATTCTTCTAATAGCTGGAAAGAATATGCTACCTCACATATTTTTTCATTTTAAAGCAAATTTATAATCTAATAAAAAATATTTTATTTCTCTTTTTCTATTTATTCACAATGACGGCAAACACTTAATCCTAAAACATAAAGTAGCTCTTAAATTAAATTCAATAACTGATAGCACTCATCCTGGCCCACATGCTATTCTCAAATTTATATTGACACATCACAATTACCGAACTATTCCCACAATATATAATCTTTTAAATTACCTCTTCGTACAAATTCATGTTATCGATCAATTATATCCTGTATCCATGGTCCCTTTCCTTAAACAAAACACTATGACTTCTTTCCTAAGCAATTTATAACCCATCTCGATGACTCCAGTCTTAATCAAAATAATAGAATCACTTATAAAGAATAAAATACAATCTATATATCTTGTTTTAATTCTACTATTAAAATTTGCCAAGAAAGAATCCTCAATTTCTGAAACAGTTGTGCTTTTCAAACTTGCTACAGATCAGGTAAAGTCTTTAAGATGGATCTAATGCAATTCAATTGAACATCTCTGCTGCTTTTGATTCAATGCCAGTAGACAAATAATTATGACTTTTTAAAAACTTAATATCCCAATTCCTCTTCTATATATTATTGCAAATTTATTAACAAACAGACAGATTTTTATTACTTTAAATGGTAAAACATCTGGTTTTAATCCTTACAACTCAATACCTCATGGCACACCACTTAGTGCATTTTTTTACAACTTATATTAACCCTCTACTAATGGCTATTGAAAAAAAACTTCCAAGTATTCACATTAACATGATAAATAAATACATTAACCATATCTACTACATGGATGATAAATCCATCTTTCTACTCTCAAAACCACATACTCCTCAACTTTTAAACATAATTGAAAAGTACACTAAAGAATATTCTTTAGAGTTTAATAAATTTAAATCATCACCTTGGAACATCTTGAAAGGAAATAAGAATGACTAACCTTTTAGTGGACCTCATTGTAATTTTGATTTCTCATACACCTTGCAATAAATACCATGAGGGCCACAATTCAAAACAATCTCTTTACCTTCATTGACAGCACCATCAACTCTATTCTAAACTTACCTTTCAATTTATGCTAAAATATCTCTTATTAAGATTCTAATATTTCTAAAAACCTCTTATTACAGCCCAAGAATAAAATATACAACTTTCCTTTATTAAAAAAGTTAATTCATTGTGCACAAATGCTATTTGGGGAAAAAACACAATGTCAATAAGTATTAATTATACCATGCAAAGGCATGAAAAATTCAATGGTCATTCACTGCACTGTATCCTGATATTTTTTTTATCTCCAAAGATAAATTAATGAAATCAATAGAATAATCACTTTATACCCTAATGCTCAAAAATTTATTTAAATCTTTCCTTCTGATACACCATCACCAATTAATTATAATTTTATTGATAAAATGCTTAATACAACTGAGTAATTTTCCTTTAACCCATGATCTTTTTATTAATAAGATCAGCTATTGTCAGACTTATAATCTTGTTTACAAAATAGAAACCAGTAACATGTCTAATACCATCACTATTTTACCTTTTTATAATAACCTGAACAGTAAAAGTTTGGTAAAATTAATGAACAAATAGTTTGAAACTTAATTCATGGAGCCAAAATATATTGATTATTTAATTAAAATCACTCTTGAATTGCTATCCAACAATGTTTTTCTTGTTTAAAAATGTCACTTCTAAATTTTGATATTTATTATTCCTTATACCACAAAGAGAACGAATCACTGGATAAGCTTCCTACTACAGACCCAGCACTAAGCACTTTTTGAAATCTTATTTTATCTATAACTAAATCCCATCATTCATTTCTTGCCATGTTAATTGGCAATATACACAGAAGTTTTTTTCCAACATCAGACTTACCACTTTTTTTATTTTCACTGTGATTTCTGAGATATTATTTCTGTTTCAATCTGACATATCGAAAATATTTCACTTTTTTGTAATTCTAATATGCATTTTAACTTTATTTATGCATTTGTACTTTAGATATAAGCCCTTATAGGCTGGAGTTATGAAATGCTTGGCAATAATTTACTGGACAGCAAGTTATACAACTCCTTTAGGATGGGGTATTTATACACTTAATGTAATCAGATAAGAATGCTTTTAATATCGTGTAAGCGATATCATTATAAATGTTGAAAGCATGTTTAACGGATTACATTAAGTATATAAATGTTCACCCTGAGGGCGACCGTATATCTCACTTTCCAGCAAACAATTTTTAAGCTTCTCTTAACTCACGCCTTTAAGTGCTTATATTTAAATTTACCTTTTTAGAATAAATTATAAAAAAAATAGAATCAGAAAATAGTGCCTACAGACATTTATGCTGGCACCTGGAGTTTTATCTTTTCATCTTCAGCTTTGTAGCTTACTCTTTTTATTATGTCATATATATTTATTTATTTAACTGAATCTAATTTTTGAAATACGAATAGTTTTACACTTTTATTTAAGCTGCCTTAATATCTGTATATCTTACTTAATATTTTTATTTCCATTATTTGAATAATATCTACTATTTAATACTTTTATGCATAATAAAGTTAACTTTAAAACTACCATTAAGAGGAGTAGAAATAGGAATAATAATAAAACTAGTAGTAGGAACTATCAAATTGAAATTGACTTCTAGAAAACATATAAATAGCACTTTAAATTAACACATGTTTTTCAAGTTTAAAGGTATAATCATTATTGTGATGATGGAATCCACCATCCATTTCATTGCTAGTAATTTCTTTTTGTCTTTTATCCCAATTTTTTTTAAGTATTATACGATTTTATAATGAACTAAAACACATCATGGTATGACTAAAATATGACAATTTCAACTTGGTTATTTATATTTCATGTCAAAAATTTTAATCAGATATTTTTTTTTTTATTTTCCTTACTATTCAAGAAATTTTCAAAAGTTTTTGTCAGTATCCAGTTCAAAAGTACAAATACTTTTTTACATATAGACATAATAAAACTTTTTGCTCTGGTCTCTAACTATTCTAATAAAATTCCCCCACCTCATCTGTATTCATGTAAGGTTATCAAGCAAATCAAAGGGTTTTTTTTTACATATATATTTGTATATTCAATAAGTACAATATTTTAAGCTGTATGTAAACACTGGAATAAAAAATTTCCAAAGTTGTTAATATTATTAATATGTCAATCTCTTTAAAGAATTATTCAATGAACACAAAGATAAAATGACCATTTATATATGTTTTCTCAAATCTTATAGCGATAGAAGATCTGGAAAGAACTTCAAATCAAACATAGGTACAACATAATTTATATCAATATAGCAAAATATTAAACATCACAGAAAGGAAAGATAATCTGTGATATATCTGCATTTGATTTGATGTTTATCCTGAATAGTATCATTTGCCAGACTATAAGATTCAAGAGAAATGTGCATTAATGATCATTTTTATATTTTCTGAGTTAGAGGTTTATGCATTAATATTATTAGCATTTGGAAAGCTTGTCATTTCAAGGTTTATATATATATATATATATATATATATATATATATATATATATATATATATATATTGTAGAGGTTTATATACCTATATATAATGTAGAGGGTTTGAACATGGACTTTCAAGCTCCCTTTATCGACTCCCTCTGTTCATACAACCAATATACATAAACAAATACATATGAAATAGTAAATGATCTCCAATATATGTATTTTATGCTGAACCAGCACTCATTCTTTGGTCCAGATCATCATCTTCCACATATAAACAATCAGTGTTCAGTTTATAGTAAAATAGCAAATCTTCAAACTTTAATGGACAAGCTCCAATCTACTCCATCCTCCAACTCTTCAGCCAACCATACCATTGAAAATCTGATGATGGAATACCATGCACATGTTAACTTTAAGTCATTCTGATTCACCATGTTTGAAGATTTGCTATTTTAATATTATCTGAGCACTGATTGTATATATGTATAGGAGATGATGACCTGGACCAACTGATGAGTGCTCGTTCAGCATGAAGTACAAATATTGGAGATCATTTAACTTTTTGACATGATTGTGAGGTAAAGTGGATCGATGAAGGTAGCTTAAAAGTCTGTGTTCAAATCCCCTACATTACATCTAAATTCCAAATATATATTTCAAATATTATATATATAAATACAATACCCATTATAAAATATTATATATATAAGAAAATAAAAAAATTTAACAGTAAATACAATATTATAGTTTAGATTCTTTTGTAACACTTTCAATTACATGGTAATCCTTGTCAGCTTTAACTGAATTTCAAATTTTTTAAACTTAATGTTACATATATTTCCATAAGCTGTGTATGGCTGTATTTGCAACTTGCCTATTAATAACATCATCCTTATATTTATCAATCAAAATTGCCTCTTTAATTTTCCCCTTCTTATGATTTCTTTCTTTCATTAATATATTTATTTCACTACTATTAAATATAAACCTATAATTACAAACCTTTTTATGGTCAAAGAATATTGAAGCTGTATTAAATTGACTATTTGCATTATTTTTAATTCAATTATATAATAATTGATGCTCCTTCAATCTTTTCTCCACAGAACATCTCGATTCACCGATATATAATTTCTGACATCCACATGAAATCTGTGAAATTATATTACTTCTTTGCAATTTAGGAATTAATTCTTAGAATTATTAATCAATCGATTAACCTTCAGAGGAACACAAAATGAAATATTATACTTTTCTTTAAATATATTCTTAATTAATTTAGATTGCATGTTATTTATAAACGGCATAGATATCCATTTTTTATTATCTAAAGTAACACTGCAAACACTCTTATTATTAAATGAATTTACTGTATGCAAAATTTGGTTTTTATCATAACCAATTTTTAAAAGTTCATTAGCAAAGAGTTCAATATTTAAAATTTTATCACTCTTATATTTACATAATTTATCATTGCAATGCAAAAATGATTTCAGACTTGCCATTTTATGCATCATTGGAACACGTGATTTAAAATGAATATATCCTCTTTCTCCAATAGGTTTAAAAATTAATTTATAATTTAAATCAGTAGCATCTCTAAATATTTGTAAATCCAAAAATTTTATTTTTCCATTTTGTTCATTCTCAATAGTCCATTTTAAATTGTTTAAATTATTCAGATTATATAAAAGAACATCAATAATGTCTTTAGGACCACAAACAAAAACATCATCAACATATCTAGTACAAATTGTAATATCTTCAAAATTATAAGAATTAAATATAATATCTTCATGACATTATTAATGTTCTTTTATATAATCTGAATAATTTAAACAATTTAAAATGGACTATTGCGAATGAACAAAATGGAAAAATAAAATTTTTGGATTTACAAATATTTAGAGATGCTACTGATTTAAATTATAAATTAATTTTTAAACCAATTGGAGAAAGAGGATATATTCATTTTAAATCACGTGTTCCAATGATGCATAAAATGGCAAGTCTGAAATCATTTTTGCATCACAATGATAAATTATGTAAATATAAGAATGATAAAATTTTAAATATTGAACTCTTTGCTAATGAACTTTTAATGGTTGGTTATAATAAAAACCAAATTTTGTGTACAGTAAATTCATTTAATAATAAGAAGAGTGTTTGCAGTGTTACTTTAGATAATAAAAAATGGATATCTATGCCATTTATAAATAACATGCAATCTAAATTAATTAAGAATATATTTAAAGAAAAGTATAATATTTCATTTTGTGTTCCTCTGAATGTTAATCGATTGATTAATAATTCTAAGAGTATAATTCCTAAATTGCAAAGAAGTAATATAATTTATCAGATTTCATGTGGATGTCAGAAATTATATATCAGTGAATCAAGATGTTCTGTGGAGAAAAGATTGAAGGAGCATCAATTATTATATAATCGAATTAAAAATAATGCAAATAGTCAATTTAATACAGCTTCAGTATTCTTTGACCATGAAAAGGTTTGTAATTATAGGTTTACATTTAATAGTAGTGAAATAATAATATTAATGAAAGAAAGAAATCATAAGAAGAGGAAAATTAAAGAGGCAATTTTGATTGATAAATATGATGTTATTAATAGGCAAGTTGCAAATATGGCCATACACAGCTTATGGAAATATATGTAACATTAAGTTTAAAAAATTTGAAATTCAGTTAAAGCTGATGAGGATTACCACATAATCAAAAGCACTACAAAAGAATTTAAACTATAATATTGTATTTACCGTTAAAATATATATATATATTACATTTGATGTTTTCACAGTTATATGATGTAGATAAAATACTATTTTGTGGTACAAATCATGTATTATTTTGCATTACAATCTGATATTTTGATGGACTAGCAACCGCCATCATCAAGGTTAACTTTTGAAAGAACAATCCTTAGATTTCAAACAATAACGTGACTGAGTGTGAGATGAGAAGTGAGATTCAACTTGAAGTAGTTCAGCATTCACAATATGAGGATTCAAGTTGAATCTCACTTCTCAATTTGCAGTGAGTCACATTTTTGTTTGAGATCTAACAATTGTTCTTTCAAAAGTTAACCTTGATAATGGCGGTTGCTAGTCCATCGAAATATCAGATTATAATGCAAAATAATACACGGTTTGTACATATATATATATATATATATATATATATATTGTACAATGTAGATTAAATTAAAGCAGAAATTACTCTAAACCCTTAGTGAACTACATATAAAATAATATGTCAATAAATTAAGAAGTAAAAAATGGACGCACACATACTTTAGCTGGATCATATATAAGCCAAGCATTCAGTTAATGATACAATGCAAGTGTGAATTACGTATGTTTATATGATCAGTATTGTTGTTTAATTTTATATTTAGGAATTGTTAAAACTGAGGCATGCATTTATCCTCTGAATGTTTATAATATTTTCAGAATGGCTTTATAATTGTAGTGAAATCTCATTAATATAAAAAATTTGTGCTCTGCATTGTAGCTCATCAATAGACTGAATGTTTATATATGATCAAGCTAAAGATTTAGGTGGGTTCATTTTGTATTTCTTCATTTATTGATGGATTTATATTAGTTTATATGTAGCTCATTGGGGGGTTACAATAATTTCTTTTTTAATATACATATAAAACTCTGAAATAAACTCGTAATATTAAATACACCAATATAAAAAATAATAGCTATAGCCAGCTTATGACATTTACTTCATCTTGAGTAGTGTTTAACTATTAAATGCTACTCAGAATGGAATTCATGCTGCAAGCTGTCTAAAGCTATTAGTTATTTAATTTTTTATATTGGTATGTAGCATATTGTAGAGGTTATTATAGAGTTTATTTATTGTTATTTGTTGATCAACATCATATTATTATATATAATTCTAATTAATCTATTAAACAGATTTAAAAAATTATTAATTTTATATCAATACAAGAATTTGTTTTTAACTTTTAGAAACTCATGTTTAAACTGTTCAATTTTCATCTTATACATATTTTACTTGCATATCTACACTCTCCTTTAACTTTTTGATAAGAAAATATAAACAAATATAACCACATATGTAATCCTTTAGTCTATTTATTCGATATTTTGTGAGGCTATCTTTTAGTTTCTGCAATAAAATTTACTTTTTGAAATATTTCAACACCTTACCTAACTCTAGTTTCCCATTGTGTTTTATCTTTATCCATTTCTTTTAAAAAATAGCTAACAGTATTGTCTTTGAGGTGATCTTTATAAAGTAAATGGTGTTGGCCTCTTCTGTAAAAAGCTTGATCAAATTCACTATAAATGTAATTTTAAAAATGTGTTATCATTCATGTACTTCATATATTCAGTCTTATAAAGTTGTAATGTGTTGAATAATTTATGACTATGATTTCAAGGTTTAATTCTCTGTTCACTAGTGTTAAAGTCAAAACTCTATATTTTCCATTTAGTTGTAATAACACACATCTGTATATAGGCAATAATTAACATTTGATTTTTAGAAATGAAATATATTAGTACTACACAATTATTGATGGTAGTGCTAGATAAACAAAGTAAATCTGAAACAACCTTAATCTTGAAAAGATAAGAATAAACAATTATTATTTTAACATCCTGATAATTATTCAAATATTAATACATGATATAACTATCATTTAGATTTTCGTATTGTAATAAATATCTGACTTAATGTTAACTGTATTTATTTATTAAAATTATTAAGTTTCTATTATGTATAACTATTGAATATTTTTTGTGACTAATGAGAAATTTCTTAAAGAATTAAGTAATAATATCTTATACTTATAGAAAATATGGGAATAATTTCTTGCATAAATATGTGTTTGTTACTAC
Organism: Epiperipatus broadwayi; assembly: GCA_028023455.1. Taxonomy (NCBI): domain Eukaryota; kingdom Metazoa; phylum Onychophora; class Udeonychophora; order Euonychophora; family Peripatidae; genus Epiperipatus; species Epiperipatus broadwayi. The sequence continues at coordinate 70,065 of JAQFVV010012600.1, forward strand.
AATATAATCCACAAGTTTCAAAGTTTTGAACTTAGACCTTTGAAAATATCTACTTCAGATAATTAATTATTACTAATTGTTTATTAGATAATGGACCACCTGATCATTTATTAGTTTAGATATAATTTATTTATTTATTTTTTATAATAATTAATTATTTCATTTTTGTGGGTATATAATATTCACATTCGGATTTTATTTAAACATACTTTTTTTATCAGAAAATAAATCAAAAAAACTAAAAATGTCAAACAGAAAATGATGAAAAAAAAAGAATATCTACTAAAAAGATTTTAGCTGTGTTTGCTGTATTTTGTAATTACAAATTGAATTTTTGAGTTTTAAAGATTATATTCACTATTTGATAAAAAATTTAGCATTTATTTATATCAAAATATATATTTGTTATTATTTATTTTAGTCAATTACTTTTTTTATTTGCAAAGTTGATGTAATATTTTTAAGATAACTTTTTTTTTTTTGAAATTATAATTTTAATGAATATTATGAAAAATGTAAATTTCTAATGAAAAATAAGATTTATTCATTAAAAATAAAAAGCATAAAAATCACATTCAAATGAGCCATATAAGGCTGTTCAAGACAATGCACAACTGAAGTATTAAAGTTTTATAATTTATGATAAATATTGAACAAAAATGATCAGACATATAATAGAGCATGGTATGTGGGTCTACTGAAAAATGCTAAATCATCTAAAAATGAACTTTTTCAGATGTTGTTATTCATGTGTTTGAAATATTTATAGTGGAATAGAAGTTTTTTGAATATTATATATGTATTTATGTGTACGAATGTGAAAGTTTAATAATTAGATAATGCAACTGAAAATAAAGTTGATTGTAAATTTATTAACACTTTAGAAATGACAAATCTGCATAAATTTGTTTGAACTATTGTTCTGGCATTATTAAATATCAGGATTATCAGTCTATAGATCACATGATGTTTGTCTAATAATTTATGATCTTGTAAGGTGATAGCTAATAAGAAGTGCACTATAAATCCATTCCTTTTGGGTTTTTGTATATAGCATTCTTCTTACATGCACAATTTTATGCAAAGTAATTGTATCATAATTATCATAAAATTATTCCACTATTTCAAGAACATTATTTTTTGTTATAATAAGCGTTATCAAAATGGCTGCTATTATTATTTTTTTTCATTTAATAATTATAAATTATTACCACTTTGAAATTAATTGTCAATAAACAGTTATTATACAAAATAACTATACATTTATTTTCTAAAGTATATGTTGATTAATAGATTTGTTAGCACAGTTTCAAACTAATTTTAAACATAAGGTATCTTGGAATTAAACTTTATAATTGAATTTAGGTAGAAGACAAGATGGCTGCTCTTATCTTTGCAAAGTCTCTATCTTGTACCTTGGATCATGAGTTTTATCACATTTAACAAAAGCAATATTGATTTAATATAACAGCCCAGTGAATGTGTAAATGGTTAATAGTATTCTGTTTAAAATTAAAGTATAATGCTTAAATCATGTTGCTTGTAAAATAATATAAATCATCAAAGTTAATTTTAGTAAAGACAGAAAAATGGAATAAATATTCAGTAACAGAATAAAAATTATACATTTAACATGCTTCACCTACTTTTTAAATTACAATAGTTCATATTTATATAAATCAATTTAGATATGGCAATTAGCCATAAATATTTGTTAGTTTCAATAAAGATATTGGCACTTACAGTATATTAAATAAAAAATACATTTTTTATTGAATTTAATTAAAATGCTTAAGCAGTTTATTTAACAAAGTTGGCATATATAAAAAGTATAAAATATAAATTACAAGCTTTCAGCTCTATTTACTTGCTGGTTGTTTAACCAATCAAATTGACTCACGTGACTTTAGAAGTATGGAAGCTATATATAAATATTTTAAAAATAAGTATACATTGGCACTTTAAACATTAAAGTTAATTTTAAATAAATTATATAGCTCCATTTAATAAAAATACCAGTTTTTTTTTAAAAACATCTAATAAACATAAAATGTGTTTTAAAAAATGTTTCTCTCAATGACCCGGGAGGTCATCGCAGCCGCCTTGCAAGCAAGTAGTTGGTTGCAGACGGTTGTGGGTTCGCATCCTGGTCGATGCTATGACATATGAAAAGAAAAATAGGTTTACGAACAAAGAAATTCTTCATTGTGTTCTTGAAAATTTTTATATAAATTATAACATTTATATAATAATTATTTTAAACTCTTACATCTGCTTAATTAATTCATAATTTTTTTTATTATAAAATATTACTATAATACAACAGGAATACTCGTGAGATTATGTAATGAATGTTGATGTACTTAATCTGTTCAAAGTACTTTTGCTGATATTTTTATATATAAAAAATATAGTTTTCATATGCTAAAAAACTTTTTCCAAAGTGTTAAATGATATTTAATAATGCAACTGTTTTTATTTTGTTTCAAATCCATCAATTTTTATAAAATAATTTTGTATAAACATAATTAAATAAAGGCATCTAAAAAAATTGCGTAAAAAATGCTTTAAATATTATAGAAATATTTTGAGGTTTACTTCTCATTTTATTATTTAATTAATAAATTTACGCTATGTTAAAACAATACTACTTATAAAAAGTAAAGGGTTTTTTAATATTTAATATATGTTTAATAAGCTTTTGAAAAATAAAAAAATCAATGGAAATAGTTTCCTAGTATGTATAATATATATATATGCATGATTACATAAAATAACAAAGCAGTATAGTTGTTTAATACAGTCAGCACTTAACAATATATGTGAAGGTGTGTGTGCATATGTGTGGATGAGAAGCACAAATTTGTTAAGCACAAACCAATACACTAAAGAAAATATATTACTCTAATAGGAAAGAAAGGAAAATAATAATATGTTTATTTTATTGTAGCACTAACATATTATTAAAATTATTATAAGTTATATAACTTATTATAGATAAAAGTTTATTAATAATAGAATAACAATATCTTTAAATAATAATATTTTGTTAATAGTAAAATTAATTTTCTTTTTATACAGTGTTAATAAAAATAAGCTAAGAAGGTACTTAGGTATTAGTCCTGCAACACAGGTGAGATGGTATGCCTTTTCACATCTGCAATAAATGTGTAATCTTGTGATCATGTCAAATTTTAGTGAAATAATCTCAGCAATGTTATCTGATCTCATGTGAAAACATGTTTCTCCTTATAAAAACATGGTCTTTTTTATATTTTGACATTTTCAGTTATTATCCAGACTTCTTTCTGACAACAGCTTCATTTCAATTGTGTTTTTGCTTCATCCAAGTATTTCTACATTATTTCTACTTCTGAGTTACTCCAGTTCATTTGATTTTAAGTGTGTAAGTATATGTAGTGTTGTTTTTTCCTTTTGATTTTCTTTTAATAACTTTCTAATGCTGATTACAATCATTTTTTCAAAAACCACAGATATAACTTCAGGAATCCAGCAACTGGGGTTCATACACAAAACATTGAAAGACTATGGAGTTCCACAAAATGGCAAAATAAGCAACAGGGAGGGACATCAAGGCAACATCGCCCTTCATACCTGACTGAATTTACGTGGCATAAAATAAAGAAATTTTCTGCCAGGATGAAAAGTTAATAAAAGTGTTGTAATTTATATTTCTTTATTTTTGTACATTTTTTTGGTTTTCTTTATTTGTTTTTAAAAAAATATATATTTGTTTATTAGCATTTCTGTGGAAAATCCCATTCAGCCTATATACTGTGCAATCATGAGTTCAGTAAAACTCTATTTTGGGGAAAAAGTTTTCAGTTAAGGTCGCCATTTTGTGTCAAAAATATAAATGCCAAATTGCTTGTTTCAATGCGACAATTCCTGTTATAATACAGATGGTAAGTAGCATATCTGTATATTTTATGTTTTTTTTTTGTAAATAATATTTAAAAAAAAATAATTTAGTGCCATATTTAAAGTAACATTTGGGACTTGCATAATGGCATTTTGAGAAAATGTACTTTTTAAGAGTGGTCTTTTTTTGTATCATTCACATCTTTAGTGTTGTTAAAAATTTTACAGTGTGAAAGTTGTATATAATTCCACTCCATATTTTATACTTTCAGTTGTGAGCAAATGGTATTTTTAGTCCTGCAACATGAAGCATGTATTAGACACACTAAGCCTTTTCACATATGTATTCAATCTGCCAATAACTTCATAAATCTTGTGAAAATATCATGTACAAGATCTGGGTTCATGTTTCTTTTTGCAAATCTTGTGAAAAATATCATTTACAAGATCCATGTACATGTAATTTTGGTCAGATCACAAGATTACAAAGTTATCAGCAGATTGATATGAATGTGAAAAGTCACAGCAGGTCTAATACATGCTCCATGTTGCAGGACTAATACCTAAGTACCGCTAAGAATTATATATTATGGAAAAAATATGCAAATAATTAATAAACTCTGAAATTTGTAAAGAAGTTTTAATTTACTTTTTTAAAATTAATCAAAATAATTTTTTTAACAATCAACAAAGTAAATAAAATCTAAAAATAGATTCTAAAATATACTTTAATTTAAAGCAAAAAATATAGAGATGTAATTAAAAAGTTTTCTTTATAGTTTGAAAAACAAGAGATTAGAAAATAGAGGGAATTACTAGACAGTCAAAAACAGCAGAAAAGCTTAAGATCAGTCTTTAAATAAGTTCCGTTTATTTCAACTCATGATTGTTTGAAGATAAATAAGACAGAAGCAGAAGAAACAAATAGCCTCCAGGAATTCTAGTACTCTGGACATAACTATAGTAAACTACAGGTTTAAGAAAATAATAATGAAAATAAATTATCGAACACATATGTTAGTAGTTCATCTAATACTGAGATGAGTGGCTAGGCATTCTTTTAGCATTATCACAACTTTTCCAAACATATAACAATGTTGAAAAAACTTATTAAATATCTTTAAAAATCTTGACGAGCCTCATCAAATCAAAAACAGACTAAATTTCCAGGCCCTCTAAACTCCAAAATAATTTGTTAATTTTTAAAATCTGAAAAAAACAAAAAAGAAGTAAATATCAAAAATATAACTGAAGGAAGAAAAAATATAACTGAAGGAAGAAAAAAGCACAAGGGAAAAAAAGTAAAGTTAAAATTCATGAAAAATACAATGCTGGTAAAACTTTGAAAATGCAGTCAAAACATATTTTTTCATATTAGACTGAAAGTGAAATTTTAGATATAGAAGTTTTGTATATTCTGTAATATATAAATTTGAAACACATTCTAGATAAAAATATATTTTCTAATCAATAAATATGTATACCAGCATGTGCATTTTAAAGTCTCCAAGCAAAAAAAAAAAAAGATCTTTTAATTATAGTGGTATAATAATACTATCCAATTAAAAATAAACAATTTCCTTCTCTGAAGTTGGACATAGGCATTAATAAAATAAGCAATAGTTGCATTGTGCAAAATAAGTTTTAACATCATTAGTTTTTCTTTGATACAATGAGAAATTCCAACAATAGAAGGCAATAAATAACACTTTACTGCAAATTAAACACCATAAATATTTTTACTTTCACTGGCAGACCTACCTTTCCAAAAAATTTGTATCTATCTTTTTGTAAGCTACTACAGCCTATTATTTTCTACCAGTTTTATACAAAATTTTAAAAATCATCTTTATTCACTTGTAAAGAACTTGGGACATAAATCAACCAAAAGAGCAAACCATATTTAAAGTAAGTATAAGTTCACATACAAGAAATAAGAGAAATTTTAGAAGAAAAAAAAATCATTGAGTGCGAGTTGACATTTTATTTTGTATTTGTAAATTATAAAACGATATTTGATTCTGTAAGTATTTCCACAGTGAATAAAGCCTTGGAATACAAATGCTTTAAAATATGGAAAAATATTCATCATATGGCAATAGGAGTAATTAAATTCCATGGTAACATTAAGATTTACATACATATGTTAGGGTGATTTTATCTCTCATAAACATTTACAATAAGTGTGGTCTTTGAGCATTCCATCATCAGATTGTCAATAGGGTGGATGGTTGAAGAGTTGGAGGGTGGAGTGGATTGAAGCCTGTCCATTAAAGTATGAAGATTGGCTATCTTAATACAAATCTGAGCACTTATTGTATATATATGTAGAGATAATAATCTGAACCTACTGATGAGTGCTGGTTTAGCACAAAATATGTGTATTGGTGATTATTTGTCTTTTAGACATATATGTGGTCAAGTGTATCAGTGGTATGAGATAGTGTGGAGAATTGAGGGTCATGTGAAAATATGAGCTCAAAATACCCTATATATTACACTGTTTGTACAGGTATATATATATATATATAGCCTGTAAGTTAGATATTAAAAATGGTATTTTGTGGATTAAAATGGAAAGCCAAGAGAATACCAATGGGTATTAATTAAGATATCTAGAATTTTATACTAATATGATTGTATTTGCTAAACGTGTGTAAGAACATCAGAAAAATATTACAAGAGCTATCAGATGAAATAACAAAATAGAAGACAAATGCTAAAAAAAAAAAAAAAAAAAGAAAAAAAAGTAATGTTTAATGGTATTTCAAAAAAGTTAATACAAATGAATAGCAATAAATTAAAAAAAGTTAAAATGATCGCGTTCTTGTTTAAATTATTAATAGCATGAAAACATTTTATAATTAATTATAAAAATAAACATGAATAAAGTACTTTTGGCAGATATAACTTAAAAGAAACTATGCTTATGTGCTTAAAAAGAAAGCTTTTCATTAAATGTGTTTTTACCAATATTTGCTTATGAATATGAAACTCAGATAATTATTAAAAAAGTAATTCAAAGCTCTCAATTACTACAGAATAAAAAAACAAATATATTGAGAATATAAGGAGAAAACACCTCTTAAGAATTTGAAATGGAGTTTACCTGGACTTGTTACTAAAAGAGATAAATTAATAATAGAAAATTCAAAGCAAATTACAAAACAGAAGTTCTAAAGAGAAATTATAGAGCAGAAAATTCTGCAATGAACTGAAAATAATTAAAGAGATGATAATAATGATGGACATATTCAAGTATGCTTTTCACTCAAGTTATCACTATATATACAAATGTTATTAAGTATTTAAACCTTCTGAAAAAGTTATGTATTTTAAAAGCTGCAATCAGAATACTAGATGCAATGTAATATAATTAATACTTTATTTTATAACAATCATTTGAAGATCAAATGTAAAATGAGATGCAGTATCAAACCTAACCCATCTATAAAACATATAAATATATATTATATTATTTAATATATTGGATTAAAAATAATAGTAGTTTGCTGCCTTAAAAAATATCCTGGTGTTTTAAGCTGTTTTAATTAATTGATTGTTCACTCTTCTGCAATATGTTAAAAAAAATTAAAACTAATCCCTATTTAGAAAAAGAGAGGGATAATGAAAAATATTGAGCTGCTAATATGGGCATGGGATCTCAATGAGTGATATTTTTAGTTCACTTGGTGATTAAAGGTTATTCATAAAATTCATGCATAGTGAAAGAAGCTGGGCTATGTTTCAGATTTGGAGGATATTGGGATATGGAGGAGTTGAGATTGGAAGTGAACTAATAAGAATTTTCAAAAATTAAAAATACAGCAAATATTATTTGTTTGTTTAGAACAATCTTTTTTGAAAAGTTGCTGCTATTTATATACTTTTTTAAAAAAATCCATAGAAATAAATCACTAAATCATTCAATTCTGAAACTATGTCTCTAATTTGAATAATTAATATCTATGTAATTTCTGATATGTGCTGACCACAGATAAACAAATAGAGATTATTCCTAAAGCAGAGAAGCACAACGATGATGGATAATTCTGACATTACTGATGAGACCTGCTAAAATTTTGAACAAATATAATTTCTAACTATCTGAAGTGATAGTAAAAATCCAGAAAATATTTGATAGATCAAATTATGCATTAACCCTGACATCAATATCAGAAGGTCTGTGTTGCTTTTAAAAGTATATTCTCCTTTGGCTATCTCATAAAAAAATCTGATAAAATCTTCCTATGTCCACACAACTATTTAGAACCTACAAATTTTTTTAATGAACTAGATTTGATATAATCAATAATATTCATAAATCCCTAGATATATTCATATATACATTATAAAGAATTCATGGCATAATTGTTTAATTATCTGAATTTTTATGACCTATGTGACCATCTGGACTAGATAAAATTAGAATTTTTTTTTTCAGATTCTTTATCAGACTTAAATCCCCCCCCCCAGTTAGATAGCTATAATAAACCTAGCTGAGTATCCAAAGTTGGTTGGCTAATGAGTATTTAGCTACAATTAGTTAAAAGTAAAGCAGGAATTGAAAACGATTCAAACCCTCTTTGCTAGGCAATTGAACATGCCTGGTAATATCTCCTTTCACAGTTCTTTCTGGTAAATTCTTTGCCTTGTAGTGGACTATATAGAGGTCATTTACCTTTTTACTTTTACCTGTACATATTATATACTTTTACCTGTACATATTATATACATAGTAATTGCATGCCTGAATATTTATAATATAGAAAATGGAATAATAAAAAGCTACATTAATGAACAGATGAAAGGAGTAGTTTCAAATTTTAAAAATGTTTCCCAGCACTTGTCTTGGCTAAAATATTATGCTGCAACTTTCCACTAGCATAGAAATTTAGATCATCTACTATCTCACTATACAAGCATTTCCCAAACAATATTCATTTTTTAGATGAGCTATAAGTATTAAATATTTTGATCTTCATGATGGCAGTTTAATTTTTTCATTTACAGTACTTATTTTCAAAGTAAGACTTGACTTTTATCACTGTTGATTTCTTATTATAGAATGTTTGTATTGTGAGAAAGAATGGACCGAATTTATATGCCTAGGAATAATTGCAATACAATACAAAAAGTTCGCCATTCATTATCATGATTAATTACTCTTCCACAACATATTAAAAGTAAATACAAACCAATTCCCTACCTTATAAGAAAGTAGTGTAAATGACAAAATATTGAAATATCGACTTAGCATAGAAATCAAGGGTCTAATAACTCTTGCTGACCTGATGTATGAATATTGTTTATGAATATATGTTACAATAAGAAATGGTAGTATGAATTTTTATTCTGGTAGTGAACTGATAGAATTTGAAAAAAAAAAAAAACATTTGCCAAGACTTTTATATGATTAAGAAACAAATAATAAAGATATTGAATAATCTGATAATAGACAAAAACTAATGGTCCCTGGAATGAAGCACAATTCTACTTTTTTGGCCCCTCCAAAATCATATGACTTCTAAAACAATCACCATTCCATTATTATTTTAAACTGTCGACTTTTATCTTATCGCCAGAATTAGAAAATAAAAAAATCTCTGCACTTTTTTTTTGCGTACTTACTGATTAGTGGGGGAAAAAAACTCTTTAAATAAATAAAAAAGGATTTTTTATTAAAATTATTTTGAAATCAAAACGTTTTTTTTTTTTAATTAACTGCTAACGAGAAGTTGATTAGTTTTTTTTTTTTTTTCCAATTCAATCTACCTACAATCAAATAAATATATTAATTAAAGTCTTTTTTAGATGTTTTATAATTATCATAAGTAAAAATAATTTATTGAATTTTTTTTTACTTTTTCTAAATGGATGGTTCTATCATTTATTGTTCTTTAAAATTGTAATTTTGGTTCAATTAAATTTCCATACACCCAATTAACCTATTATAAATTTATTTTATCGAATTAATATTTAATGTGCATTTTCTGTTTTTAATGATTTTTTTCTCCGAAGAACATTACAAAACAAACCAAGCTGTATAGCGTATAGGCAGTCAATTTTACTATAACCCATAAGGGATTATGTCTTTATTGCTAATTTATCATTATATCTAAAATATATAGATTTATTTTAAATATAATAAATAACTCTTGGTTGAAATTATTTTAAATTTATTAAAAATATGAATATAGCTTTGAACCCATTAGCATGTTTTTTTTTTTCTCATATGCCATAGCATCGGCCGGGACGCGAACCCACAACCGTCTGCAACCAACTACTTGCTTGCAAGGCAGATGCGATGACCTCTCGGCTAACAACGCTTGACAAACTCATTAGCATGTTGACTACCAATAATTATGATTTTATTCTACATATGCCACTTTGCAATTTTAATTCGACAATAATTGAAACTACAAAAAACATACAGGCATTCATTTATCATGGTCACGCTAAATCTTTTTTTAATAGACTGAAGGCAGCATATGGACCTAAGAATGGTATCATAGCAATGACTCTTATATAAAGACGATGTTAATTTGAATAGATAAAAGAAGTATTTTCATCATCTTTTGAAAAATGGTGCAAAACATGAGATGACAGCTTTCAATAGTATATCCTTTTATTAACTCATTTAGATTTGGGCATATATGCATATATATATAATGTTCAAATTATCTTTCTAAATGTTATGATTTTTTCAGCAATGCCCTCTGTAAATAACTATGAAGTCTGAACTTCATAGGATATTTATATTTTTATATTGGACTTTTTCAATCATCTAATTTGTGTATTGAATGTCTTTATAAAAATTTAACTTTATTTAAATATTCATATGGCATTCTTTTGAGTTGTGCTGTTTGAAATTCAGATTTTATAGTTATTTGCAGAGGGAGAGTTGCTAAAAAAACATTATATTGGAAAGAGTGATTTGAATATTTTGTATTTGAATTTTCAGCTAGCAATATTTATTGGGATACTTATATATATATATGTTGATACGAAGATTTACACGGGTTCCATATATAAAAGACATATTTTGCAGGTTCATCCGTGTTAAAGTATTTTTAAAATATTTTAACACGGATGAACCCGCAAAATATGTCTTTTATATATATATAATAGAATGGACCTGAAGTTAGACTTTTAAGCTGCCAACAACTATCCACTCCATCTTATTCAACTAATACACCTGGCCACACACATGTAAAAAACATAAATGATTTCAAATATATGTATTTTGTACCAAACCAGCACTCACCAGTTGGTCCAGATCCCTATCTACCAAACATATATAGAATCAGTGCTCATTGTATATTAAGACAGCAAATTTTTAAATGTTAATTACATTAAGTTTAATATAGACAATATATTAGCAAAATCACACTTTTCTTTATTTTGCTGTAATATCTTAGATAAATACAATTTATCCAAACAACTTTGAACACTTTTTAGAAAAAAACCTTTTATTGCACATATATACATACACCTACATTTTGACTTGTTCTGCAGTCTTCTTTAAAGCCAGTTTACTTTTAAGAGAGTAAAGAAAACCGTCTTTGGAGAAGACTGCAGGACAGTTGAAATGTAAGTGTATGTATATTTGTATAATAAAAGTTTTTTTTGTTAAATAGTGTTCAAAGTGGTTTGGATAAACTATATTTATAGACATTATACATATATATATATATATATACATTTAACAAAGTCAAAATAGCTATTTGCAATCTTAAAAATGGTATGGTCGCAAGCCCTGATGAAATTTCTGAAAGAAGTTTTAAAATATAGTGGTGATTTGTTAGCTTCATGAAATTGCATCACCTGGTCTCAAGGATGTTTAAATTGTTCCAATTTTTAAAGATAAAGGAAAGACAAAATTGCAATAATTATCATAGAATATCATTATTAACCACTACTTTCAAATACTTTGTCGGATAGATTACTTCCAGTCATAGATTAATAAATATTAGAGACTCATTGTGGTTTTAAAGAATCAAAAGATATTATGGACATGGCTTTTGTTGTCAGGAAAATGCCAGAAAAGTGCTGAGGACAAAATACTAATTTATATACAGCTTTTATTTGGTGAAAACATTTATTCAGTTACTTGAGTAGGTTTATGGCATTTTTTAAAATTAGATGACTGTTCACCAAAATGTATTTGTATTATACAGTTTCACATGATAGAATAAGTGTTAACACAGAATTCTTCCAACAAAATCAAGGAATGACTATGTGCTCACCACTGTCTTATCTGATTAGCAATATTTACATGGAAGAACTTGAAACCACAGTCATAACAACTACTCTATATCCTAAAATTTGGCTTTGCTATGTGTGTGATACATTTTTTGTACAGCCACAAGGTGAAGCACTGCCACAATCTTTATGGAAAAACATCAACAACATATAATTCACAATAGAATCAGAACAAAAACAAAAATTAGCATTCTTAAATGTTCTTGTGAAAAGACTCATGGCAAAATCAAAGCTACTGTTTACCAAACTCACATGCAGGAAAATACCTAGTCTATACATTCAATTGTACCAGAAACACAAAACATGGAGTTATATTATCACTATGAAACAGAGCAAAAAAAGTTTGTTCAGAAACCTGTGATTTAAAAAAAGAAAAGATCTATATAGAACAAAATCTTATGAAAAATGGTTATCCATCAGCTGTTATTAAGAAAACATTAAATAGATAACAAAAAGAACCATCAGGAGAAAAGATAATTATTGGTACTGTAGTGTACCCATACATTCCAAAAATAACAGACAAATTAAGGAAAATCTGTAATCAGTATAACATCGGAACAGCTTTCCAGAGCCATACCACTCTATAAGGAATTCTAACATCTACAAAGCCTAAACTTGAAATGCTGAAAAGAAAAAAACTGCATCTATGAAATACCATGTGAATGTGGAAGAACATATATTGATAAGAATGCACTTGCAAGAACATTAACTGATGATTAGAAAAGAGAAAACAGATGTGTCAAGGTAGCAGCATATGTATGTGCCAATAAACATATGTTTAATTGGAAAAATATAAAAATATTGGATAGAAAATAAAAGGTACAAAGAAGAAAATTTAAAGAAGCTGCTCACATGACAATGGCAAAAATCTCATAAGCCAAACTAGTGTGATGATATATAATGTATGGAAACCACTAATCAACTTTGCTCTTAGAAAAAAGTGGAGAAATCAGGAGAAACCTCATAAATAAGTACTCCTGGGTCTCTTTTTATGTGGTAGATAGGTTTCTCAGAAAATGCGCACAAAAGAAATCACACAAAAATAGACTTAACTTACCTTGAAAAATGGGGATAGGGGGTTGTAATTTTCAGAAATCGCATAAAAACAAAGCAAGAATGAAAAATTACTTTAAAATTTGCATTAAAAAAATAAGGAAATAAAGTATGACTAATAAAAATTTCAAATATTTGAAAAAAAAAATACAAGACAAACTTTTTTTATTAACTACCGTATTTAATTTTACATTTTTCATACATATTTTAATCATTAGTAGTTGTTTGACTATTAGACAAAATGCGTTCGTTTGTGAAATGTTAAGAAATCAGATTTGTCATGTGACATACAACTAGCGCCACTTTCAGTCTTGAGCTATGTTAATGGTTTTTTGTTTCTATATTAAAAAAAATGAGATTGTAATCAAAACAAAAAGATTATAGATTATCATTAGAAAGATTGTTTTCAGTTTATTAAATCAATAAAATCTTCGTTATTAATTATTGTAAAAATCTAAAAAAATTATTTATTTCTGTTATAATTAACAAAATACATTTTAAAAGTTTAAAATTTTTGACTATTTATTGCAATATTTTTATATGTAGATATAAATCTATTATTATTATGTACTCATTAGTATAAGTAGGTTATTTACAAAGAAGCTAATATTCTAAATACAGCTTCAGGTCATATTCACAGTTAGCTGCTAATAACGTTATATTTTTGAAAAAAAAGTATTTCAAGTGAAAATAAGTTATTAATAATGGAAATTTTTTGATATCTAATAAATATAGTGAAATATGAAAGATATTAAGAAGAAACACAAATTGCATAATTTCAAAATCGCATTAAAATAATCCGCATAAAATGAGACCCAGGTGTATATGAAATTTCTATTGACTGTTGTCTTTGATGGGAAGACTCAATTGCTTAGAGAATCACCTTAAAATTCAATAATCAAAAATCTAAGAATCCAGGTTCAAATCCCATGCTAGTACTGTGATGGTCAGGCCAGCAACAACTGAAGAAGAGTGGAGAATAATACCTCTTGGAACATTGTGCATATTTCATGTGCTATTACTAATAGTTGAATGTATTTGGAATATTTAAATAAAGTTAAATTTTTCTAAAGATATTCAATATGCATATTAGATGATGGAAATAGTCCAATATAAAATACAACTAGAACACCATCATCAGATATTTAAAGCATATGTATTTTTTTACACAAATATTGTTTATAAAAATATGCTTTGAAAGCCATTTAAAATGCTTTATAACATTGTATTTTTATAAACATTGGTATGAGAGACTATTTAAATATGGTAATGACTATATTCTATGCTCTACAACTAATGACATTCATTTAACTATAAAAATTAAAACAAATAAAAAATTTTAGTTTTAAAATTTATAGTAGACAATTTACAGTGATACTGTAATGTTACACTATATATATATATATATATATATATATATATATATAGTGTAACATTACATTATAATATATATATATATATATATATATATTATAATGGAAACCCGGTGATCAAAAGCTTAAACTTCCCTTTTATTTATATATAATGGGGAATTCTTAAAATTCAAGATCGTCCACTTTCCGCTACTGCAAGCAGAGAGAACATACGGACATAAATGAGTCTATATCCATACTTGACCGAACCTGTAACTATATGGGTATAGCCCCAGGTTATCTTTCCGGTCAACTATCTCTCGACTGCTGTAAGATTTAACAGAGTTACAGTGCTTGGATATTTATAAATTTTAATGGAATCAAAATACTTCACCACCAGCTTCACATGTTAATTCAGTATTCATAATGAGTAATAATTATTTTCCCAACCCCTAAGACTATATTACTTTTGGAAGTGGCAAAGAACGAGATGAAACAGATTTAAATCAATAATAAAAATATTTAATAGAATAAATTAACAATAAAAGAAATACTTCAAATCATTTACACTCAATAAAAAAAAACAGATTATTTGCTATAATGCTACGAGTAAAAATAAAATAAAAAGATCCTATAAATGATTGTACATTTATAAATCATCATTCCAGATATATATAAAAAAGTTAAAAAATGTCTTTATCATTCAAAGTAAGAATTTGGCCATTGTCTCAATAAAGGTATGTGCACATGGAAATATAAAATGTAGTATACATATTTACCTAGGTTTTTAAGTCTCTGAATTAATTTGAAGTCTTGCTGACTGCCACATGGAATTTCTCCACTTCTTTAGCAGGGAATAGTCACTCTTAGGTTAGATTTTGGTTGTGGGAACTCCTCCACATTTAGGGCATCAAGGATCAGGCAAAACAAACTCTCCGGCAGGCACTATATTGGCAGTTGTTACATCTAGATGGGAACCATTAGAGCACAGTGAGTGTGGATTGGCAAGTGATCATGACAGCCCTTAGCCAGCCATTCTTGATGAGGGACTGATGTTAGAAATCATTTTTTGTTAACTATGGCTGCTTATTATCAGAGCAGTCTTTTCACCAACCTCTCAACAAGAAGTCTCCAACTCTAATAATCCCTTACTGAAATTTTTTAATTAAAACATTCCACAGTCCTTTGTCCTTTCGATCTTTGTTTTTAGCTTTTATTCACACCTTTCTTTTCTTACTATGCCTTCGGCCATTTCTATAGATTTACTTTTAACCAATTTTGTAGCACTATGTACATTTATTTCTTATTTCTCTTTTAATTACACAGATTTTTAATAAAATGTTTTTTACTTTTTGACATTACTGACATGAATAAATTATTGCTGTCTTTATCATACTTCATACACACATTTTCGTTTTATTGTCAAATGTGTATTTTTATGATGCAGATCCTTATCTTTCGGTCATGTTTTAAATTTCCATTTTATTCTTATTTAAACTTTTCAAACTTTACTTTTCTTATACATCATATTTCAATTTGTCCTTCATTTAGATTTCTTTGGTACTATTAGTTTTCTAATGTTCAATTTCAATATTTCTAACTTTACTTATTTTTCATTTCACAAAATCTCGACTTTGGAGGGTGAAAGATAAGAATCTTTTTGATTCTAATTCTCTCTCTTTTCTTAATTAAATCATTTCTTTGTTTATAATTTTTTAAACTTACTTTTCAGTATTCCAAACACAATATTTAATATTCTTTAAATGTTAAATATCTATATGTGTAATCGCAGTACATGTGATCATCGCATTACACCATTCCCCTCCTTTAAAATTTTTTCTTAAAAAATTTTAATTTACTGCATTGAAAGCTAGTTGCTCCTAACTACTGTTAGAACCATCTCATATCTATGTACTCCTATGACTTAGTGATGAGATTATTCCTAGAGAGGCAACTAGGCAAATTACATCCCTACTCTGATAACCCAACTAGTATTACTAAACCAATTTAATCTTGCTATAAACAATACATGAGTTTTATTTCTGCCTACTACTTGTATATACAGGTTCGAATCCACAGGATATCTCTGTGACTCAATTAAACCTGTTCATACCCCACATTTTACAATGATAATTCTCTAAGTGACAACACTGGTCACTATCCCGAGGTGGGTTGGGAGGCTGGCATCTTTTCATCCAGCTCATCCATGAGCTCAGAATATTTTACTGATAGCTCGTATTTTTATAAAGGGGTTCTTTTCCCATACATTGGTTTCTAATCCATTGACTCGCGATATTTGTCAAATATCTAACTGGAAATCTTAATCCAGTGAGTCATTATGAGAAGGGGATCTCTGTCCCTATCTTCTCTATCTAATAATATCTGGTGACCACAGAATACCCATGAATGCATAACAGAAAAGACTCACCATATACTGCTAAGATCCATCTACAAATATCTATACCTACACACCTTCAGCCTCTATCTACAATCTCTCACTATTATCTATCTGATGATTTGTCTTAGTTTGGGTAAAATCCTTTATACTGTTTGGCCATTTATTGGCTCATTCTTCTTTATATTTTCATGATCAATATTTCCCAATTTCATAATCCATTTTTCATGATCCAATTCCATTTCCAATCTGGTATCAGTGAATCCATCCTTTCTTTACGATGATGTTTATATTTTATCTGGGGGTTGCCTTTCTCTATTGACCTCACCTCTGCCTCCTTTGGGATGTAGATTTTGATCCCTCCATCCTCGGTCTTCAGTTCTGTCATATGAATGCTTCCATTCCATCTCCAATCTTTGTCGTCCATTTTCCTGCCTCCTTGGGTTCCACTCTGTAGAATATCTCTGGTCTTTTCCTCATCCTTCACTAGGATCCCATCTGTTTTTTATTGTAAGTGGTTCTTTTAGAGGTGGTCTAGGCTTACATCTATCCTCCTTCTGGTCAGCCCTAGTGGTATTCAATGCACTTAGAAACTCGGCCATATAGTCCACCATCTTTCTCTCTGCACTAATTAGTGTGTGTTCTATATCTCTCGGGAACCCATGCATAGTTATCCAGATTATTTGCATCTCAGATAATGGGTTTGCTGTCATCATCCGTAACTTGGCCACTTGACGGCGAAAGAATGTTGTAAACAATTCCCCCGGTCTTCATTTCTCCTGTGTTATTTGATGCAGCATATCTTTTTGGAGTTCCTCCCTCCAATAACTGGTCCTCAAAGCCTTGTGATACCCTGCAAATGTGGTGGGCTTCTGGAACAGTGAGTTCCACCAGACTTGAGATTCACCCTGCAAGTGACTGCAGGCGACCACTATCTTGGCCTCCTCATTCATTTTACTAAACTTGAAATACCGCTCCAGGCTTCCCAAGTGCTTCATCAGGCTTTTTCCAGAGTCTCCTGTGAAAACTTATATTTTGAGAAATTGGTGGAAGCCGATAGGGTAATCCATGTGATTTTCATAGCCCATATCAGTACATTCTCCAGTGGTTCTTGGTCCGATGCCCTTTACATCGGTATTGGCACTGTTATTGGGTGACCTACTTATCCTCTCTTCAAATTTTGTTTTTAACCTTTCTACTGCCTTCACTATCTGACTTATATTTTCCTGCATGCTTGTCAGTATCCTACTATCTCCTACTCTTATCACTTCCACTTCTTTTTCTAACTTTCTTATTCCCCTTTCTGGACATCCTATATCTACCCTCAGATCAAACTCTGCTGATCTATACTCTCAGCCCTATCTAATTTGTCATATACATATGGCTTCATACCTTTTTGTTCATCCCACTTAACTTCCCTGTCAAGTCCATTTCCTGCATCCTTTGCCTCTGATTGCTGGGTGAAGTTATTTCTAATTTCTTCTATGGCTTCAGTAATTTTTTTGTTGTTGTCCATTTCTATCTGTGCATGCCATTCTTCCATCATCTTCTCTTTTCTGTCTAAATATTCTTTCATGAATTGCTGTTGCTCCACCCTCATTTGCATTATCATATTCATTATATCCCTATAGTTTATTTCATCTTTTACTTCCCTCTCCTTATCTTCAACCCCTTCCCTTACTTCCTTTTCTTGTTGATCCATTTTAGTTTGGGACTTTGTACACATAAATATCAATTTATTCAACCCTTGATCTGTGTATATTAGTATTATTTTACTGAACTCTTCTGGATAGATTTATATAAAAAATTTATTTCTACTGATTCCTTGCTTTTTACTTTGATTAACTATTTAATTTCTTTGTTATCTGTTGGTTAGCATTTAGACCGCTAGCCAACCCAAACATCCGCACTCTGGTTCACCATCTTGTTTTCCTGCCCTAGATGCGTTTGACTGCCCATCCCATCTTGATGACTGTCCTATATTTCCCCTACTTATCCAACTGACTCACTTTACTTCAATTAATAATGCTCTTATGTATTACCTTTAACTATAATTTCAACTGAATTCGAGTTCCTGCTATAGGGTAGTATTAAGTGTATTCATTACTCCATTTCGTTAAGGCTATCGCCACTTCACCCACACATTTATTTTTCCATTTCTTATTCTATGTTATACCTTGGTATTACTTATCGCTTTCTTATCATGGGCATAAAATCCCACCAATATTTTATTTTCTAATATTACGTTTATAGTTTTCGATCACTTTAAGGTTACGGCTGTTTAAAACAAATCATACACATATATTTTCTTTAATGCACTAACATCATTCGTTACACTCACTATGTTTGTACTTTATTGATCACTTTACTATTTTAAAATCATACATATATATTTCCTTCCATTTAACAGATATACTTTGTTGTACAGGCTATGTTAGTAATATATTGATCAAGTTACCCTCACGATTATTTTTAAAATCAGACATATATATTTCCCTCAACTTAACTAAGATGCGCGACTATTCTAGAATCATACATATATTTTCTTTAATTTAACTTATATATGCGAACATTTTTATCATTTATCATTAAAAATATTTTATTTTCAGCTTCACTGGGATACGTTATTATTAACTCCCACATATATCTTTTCAACTTCGCTTATATATACGATTATTCTAGAGTCTGACATATAATCTTCACTTAACTTAGTTCTGCGATTATTTTAATTATTTAACATTTATAATTGCAACCTTACTGAAACTGTTTTATTCTTTTTAACTTAACTACTTTATTTTTCATTACAACAATTACATCTAGATAATCAATTCTTTGTTCGTTACAATTTGTCTGAATACTTCTTGTCTTAGATTATATACGTCACTACGCACTTCAAAACTTTCTTAATAAAAAATAAATCCCCCCTCTTTCTATCCTTTATACACATTTGATGTTGAAACGCATATATTAAGTATTATAAAGTATAAAACAATTTATCCCCTTCGTCTTCGCTTCTCACCTCTCTGACTTAAGACGCTAATTTTATGTATATATAAAAACACATATTTTTGTTTTATTTTTCAAAATATTTACGTTATCTAATAAAATTTATTCAACACGTGATTACTAATTGCACAGCAATAGAAATCCTGGACTGTTGCACCCAAAATGTAATGGAAACCCAGCGATCGAAAGCTTAAACTTCTTTTTTATTTATATATAATGGGGAATTCTTAAAATTCAAGATCGTCCACTTTCCACTACCGCAAGCAGAGAGAACATATGGACATAAATGAGTCTATATCTGTACTTGACCAAACCTGTAACTATACAGTTATAGCCCCAGGTTATCTTTCCGGTCAACCATCTCTCGACTGCTGTAAGATTTAACAGAGTTACAGTGCTTGGATATTTATAAATTTTAATGAGATCAAAATACTGCACCACCAGCTTCACGTGTTAATTCAGTATTCATAATGAGTAATAATTATTTTCCCAACCCCTAAGACTATGTTACTTTGGAAGTGGCAAAGAACGAGATGAAACAGATTTAAATCAATAATAAAAATATTTAATAGAATAAATTAACAATAAAAGAAATACTTCAAATCATTTACACTCAATAAAAAAGCAGATTATTTGCTATAATGCTATGAGTAAAAATAAAATAAAAAGAGCCTATAAATGATTGTACATTTATAAATCATCATTCCAGATATATATAAAAAGGTTAAAAAATATCTTTATCATTCAAAATAAGAATTTGGCCATTGTCTCAATAAAGGTATGTGCACATGGAAATATAAAATGTAGTATACATATTTACCTAGGTTTTTAAGTCTCTGAATTAATTTGAAGTCTTGCTGACCGCCATGTGGAATTTCTCCACTTCTTTAGCAGGGAACGGTTGCTCTTAAGTTAGATTCTGGTTGTGGGAACTCCTCCGCATTTAGGGCATCAAGGATCAGGCAAAACAAACTCTCCGGCAGGCACTACGTTGGCAGTTGTTACATCTAGACAGGAACCATTAGAGCACAGTGAGTCTGGATCGGCAAGCAATCATGACGGCCCTTAGCCAGCCATTCTTGATGAGGCACCGACGTTAGAAATCATTTCTTGTTAACTATGGCTGCTTATTATCAGAGCAGTCTTTTCACCAACCTCTCGACAAGAAGTCTCCAACTCTAATAATCCCTTACTGAAATTTTTTAATTAAAACATTCCACAGTCCTTTGTCCTTTCGATCCTTTGTTCTTAGCTTTTATTCACACCTTTCTTTTCTTACTATGCCTTCGGCCATTTCTATAGATTTACTTTTAACCAATTTTGTAGCACTATGTACATTTATTTCTTATTTCTCTTTTAATTACACAGATTTTTAATAAAATGTTTTTTTATTTTTTGACATTACTGACAGGCATAAATTATTGCTGTCTTTATCATACTTCATACATGCATTTTCGTTTTATTGTCAAATGTGTACTTTTATGACCCAGATCCTTATCTTTTGGTCATGTTTTAAATTTCCATTTTATTCTTATTTAAACTTTTCAAACTTTACTTTTCTTATACATCATATTTCAATTTGTCTTTCATTTAGATTTCTTTATTTCTATTAGTTTTCTAATGTACAATTGCAATATTTCTAACTTTACTTATTTTTCATTTTACAAAATCTCAACTTTGGAGGGTAAAAGATAAGAATCTTTTCGATTCTAATTCCCTCTCTTTTCTTAATTAAATCATTTCTTTGTTTATAATTTTTTAAACTCCCTTTTCAGTATTCCAAACACAATATTTAATATTCTTTAAATGTTAAATATCTATATGTGTGATCGCAGTATGTGCGATCATTACAATATATATATACACAGACACAACATATTTGATCATTTTGTTATTTACTTATTTACATATTCATAAATAAGTCATTTAAAATTTGATATAGATGAACTTATATGCATTCGCTTTCAAAGCAATTCCATCTTATGGATTCTGTTATAGTTAAGAGTTTGAATATAAAAGAAATTCATACTACATGAGCTCTCACTAGTGCAAATTAGATGGTATGTTTTACTTAAAAATGAAATAAGCTGCATTAATAATAGTTTTTATTTCAAATATAGTGATATAAAATTTTAATTTCATTCTATAGAAGTAATTATTAATCATGCTAAATTTCAACCGTTCTTAAACACTACAACTATACAGATTTAAAATATATGAACAAAGACACATGAAAAAAATGAATAATTCTCTAGATGCATTTTTTGCTGAACTGTCCATCATTAAGTCTGACAAGAACTTGACCCGCAACTTGTTTTTCCTAGTAAAGTATTACAATTTAATTTATAACTTCAGCATTTCATGAAAGCTCATACATATATTTTTTATTGATAAAAAAATTAACAAATTATTAATGATTATTTATTAGGATTGAGATTATTTAATTTTTAATCCAGATATAAAATATAAACTTAATTAGAGAATAGTAAGTATATCAATGATTCAGCAAAATACAAGTATTATTCATGTAAATTTTCCCTCTTTTTATTCATGTAAAATATCTTAGCTATA
The DNA here is from genome assembly GCA_028023455.1 of Epiperipatus broadwayi. Lineage (NCBI taxonomy): Eukaryota > Metazoa > Onychophora > Udeonychophora > Euonychophora > Peripatidae > Epiperipatus > Epiperipatus broadwayi. Next base: position 92,589 of record JAQFVV010012600.1, read on the forward strand.
TTAAAATTTTCAATCTCAACATATCTTTAAGCATTTGTAAAAATAAATATGAAAAATAAAATAGTACTCCAGATGTATTTCTGGCTGAATCACCTATTACTAGTTGGCCTAAACATTTGCCCTCCATATATCTTCATCATAATTCATTATTTTTCTATAGCAAATTTCTACAATCTAATTTAACTTGAAAAGAGTTATTTATAATTTACAGTTATTATAACTGAGATTTAATTTTATATTTAGAGGGTGTTTAAACCTAATGTTCTGCTTTAATCCTCTGAATATGTAAATGATGATGAATATCATGTATTCTATAATATATATTATATATGAGACTCAAACTCAGACTTTCACATGACCCACTACTCTCAGTGCCATCTCATATCGTTGACCCACCTGATCACACACATGTTGAAAATATAAATAATCACCAATATACATATTTTATGCTAAATCAGCACTCATCAATTGGTCCAGATTACCATCTCCACACATATATACAATAAATGCTCAGTTTCATATTAAGATAGCCAATCTTCATACTTTAATGGACAGGCTTCAAACTACTCCAACCGACAACCCTTCAGCCATCCATTTCATTGAAAATCTGATGATGAAATGTTCAAAGCCCCTGTAAGTGCCAAGGTTGTCGTCCTATCCATGTTAACATTAGTCATTTTTATAGTGAAATAATTGTACAACTTTCCATATGATATTAAAAGTGGATCGTATGAGATTGTGAAAGTTATTAAAAACAGTCAACATGGGCAAGAAATAAAGTGTTACACTGCAGACACATTACAGTTGTATTAGGGATAATGTCTAGTTTAATCAATAATTAATCAAAATTAGCAATATATTTTCATATGTGGTTTGCATCAACATTATATAGCAGAAAATTTGATACCTGTCAATTAAACTGCAATAATTTGCTATCTATATATGTATTAGCAAATGATGAAGATGTGAAAGATGGGCCAGCTGATGAGTGCTGATTCATTATGAAATGCACATCTTGGATATCATATTATCTTTTTCACATCTTTGTTATATTTCAGTAATGGATGATGGAATAGAAGTTTGAAATATATTTTAAATACATATTATGTGGAGTTAAGCTTAAGTATTTTTAAAAAATTGCTGTGTATAAAGTTGATTTGTAGCATGTTCTATTTGGATTACTTGGAAAATTATAAATTTCTAATGTATCTATAGTGTGAGAGGCTGGTCTGACACATCGTTAAAAAAAATTTGCAAACATTATGTAGCTCATTAGATGTTTCAGTTACTTTCTGTTCAAGTTACATATATTCTGACTTCTTGAGCACCCACATTTTAAAAATAAGTTAAAAAGATAATCCAAACAACCGGTATGTTTTTTCAGCTCTGTGAATGAGTTGCTTTTGAATCTACTACTAGCATGTCTAGTGAATTTATGAAAATAGGCCTCTCAGAGCAGTATTTTATGATTAACTTGACTATAGTATTCATGCAAGAGGCAGACTTAAAGAAATGCATTATTGATAATTATTATAAACAACTATAATGTTGAAATCTTTTAAAAGGAAAATTTTATTACAGATAAAAAAAAAAACAATGTGACAAGATGTCAAATAATGTAATATTAGTAAATATATTTGGATTCAATAACTGGTTCAAGCTTTTATTTTTGTATTTTCATAATGGCTGATAAATATCTTGATAACTTACTAATATTAGATACTTATGACTACAAATTAATTAATATTTTCCATTTTCTTTTAGATTTTTCCTCCTACACACATGGATATGAAAAGATAGTAATTTTTTAAATTATTATTAAGATATTAAAATGAACCAGATGATTTATTATATAGTAATTTAAATTGTTGTTGTTGTTGTTGTTATTATTATTATTATTATTATTATTATTATTATTATTATTATTATTATTATTATTATTATTATTATTATTATTATTATTATTATTATTATTATTATTATTATTATTATTATTATTATTATTATTATTATTAATGTCTATATTGATGACTTCAGAACTACTATTATGTTATTACTTCTATGTTATTGCAGATGACTGCAAAATTTTCAGATGCACTCTATTCTAGTAAAAACTACATTTTACTTCAAAGACAAATAGTAAACTTTTTAAAATGATGAAAGAATAATAAAATAAATGTAAATATGGACAAGTGTATGTTGAAATTCGAATTTTGCTGTTTTCATACTATATTAATACCTATAAATATACATCAAATGACCATCAAAGAGATTCCATCACCATATAGAACCCAAGACAAGCAGAATTTTAACATTGCAGAAGCCATTTATAAATATGAAAAAAAATTAATAGTAAATATGTAATCTTTATGGCTTTAGTATTTCCTATTTTGGAATATTGATCAGTTATAGGAAACTTACATTTCAAGGTAGACATTGTCAAAATTGAATCATTTTTGCCAAATTCTCCAAATTCAATAATTTAAATAAGGATAATTGACGTAATACTGAGATGAAAAGGAAGAGAGCTTAAATTTTTACATAAAATTATCTTTTAGATATATCTAGCTCTAAATTAATCTCCAGATTATGTATCATAGAACAATATACCTAAAATTGGACTCATGACATTTTTCAACTTAATATTAGTCAGTCTAAAACACTGAAATTTGTACCACTATTTCATTTCCAGAGAATTTACAATAAAGACTTGGAAAATACAGATATTTTTTTTTCATATGTCATAGCATCGGCCGGGACGCGAACTCACAACCGTCTGCAACCAACTACTTACTTGCAAGGCAGCTGCAATGACCTCTCGGCTAACAACGCTTGACTAAAAACAGATATTTTTGATTTTGTTTTCAATCAATTCTCTAAAACCCTTAAGAAAAAATATGATCTTTAATCCATTTGATTGCTTAACTTTTGTTTATTTATTTACATCCTTGTTTTTTTTTTACTTTATCATTATTATTATATACTGTTACTGTTTTGCTTAATATTATAAACTTGTATATAAATTCATTGTGCAAACTATAATTAGCTAAATGCTGTGGACATGCCTGTTAAATAAATAAATTGAAATTTAGTGTAATTAATAGTGTATTTATTTAGCGCTTTACTATGTTTGTAATATAAAGAAAGGAATAAGCTTCGATCATGCTCTTTTATGAATCTACACTGATGCTTTTTAAATTGTTGCTTAGCGTTACGACGAAAGGTTTATCCCTTTTTCTGTATTAAATTGAAACTATTATTATACTTACAGAAAAAGATATGTCCATATTTTAAAAGGTGGATAATTGCAGTACAATTTTTTTTTTTTTAGTTTTTTTTCTTCATATGTCATAGCATCGTCCGGGAGGCGAACCCACAACCGTCTGCAACCAACTACTTGCTTGCAAGGCGGCTGAGATGACCTCTCGGCTAACAACGCTTGACAATTTTTTTTAGTTACAGATAGAATCTATCAAATTAGTAAAAAATTAATGTTTGCTTGTGGTTTAAGTTTAATATTTGATTGTATTTGAATTCGAATATAAAATTCCATACTGATCACATAAACATTTATGATAGAACTTTATTAGCGAAATGTTTAAGAAGGATTTCGAATCAGTGTATTATTATATAAAATGTATATACCCCAAAATAAAAGTTATTTAATTCTCAATCACTATGATTCGTTGCATTTTTATATAATATATAAAGTTAGCTTTTTTTGCAATATCTGTATTTGTTAACACTTAATTTTATCGTTTAAGTTAAAGTGTTCATAGAAAGGGAATCTGGTATAATTTTTCTATTAGGATTTCTCCGCAACAAAATCCATAAGAAGAAAATTACACTAATGGGAATCATAGATTCTTTTGGATTGTAAATCACTATGATTTCTTCAAATCTATTTCTCATTTAAATTTTAAATTGGTAACATTAGTAGATAAATATTGTTTTCAAAGAACTAGCTTTTATGATGTTATAAAATCGTTCATAGAAGTAAATAAATAAATAGAAATAAAGAATAAGCGTCAGGTTGCCTAGTAAATACTGAGTTTAGAACAAAATTTCTTAACGAACAATTAGAAAAAGCAAATTCAAACTATTCGATAAGTGGGAATAGTTTTCATTGGATAGAAGTGGGGGGGAATCAGCAATTAACATTATAAAGATATGAAATTAATAATAACATTATAGATTAATATTATTAAAACACCAACAATAACTATGTATCGATGAATGAGATTTGATTATATATATAGCAGAGAAAATAGAATTAAAAAGCCCATGCATGAAAATCAACATTGAAGGTCTGTTCAGAGAATAATGTATAAAAGAAGATATTATTCACCAAGTACTTAGTCGAAGCAACTGTTAGTTGTTGAAAAAAATTATAGCTTTCTTTTCTTGTTGTGTCTTCTAGTTAAAAGTAGTTAGATAGATATTCATCTGCTGACAAATATTTGAATGGCTGGCTAGGATAATTTTAAAGCAAATTCAATTTAAAAAATCAATTTGCTTGAAAATACTCAATTACCATATACCAAATTTAAATCTCAGGTTTATGGCTTGACAGGCAAATGGTTTATCATTACATTATATATACATTACGCACATGTGTGAAATTAAAGACTTCATGGATAATCATAATCCATATGTCTGCTATGCTTTAAAATCCAGGCAGGTAAATGTACATTTTCTTTCAGTTCTAATAAATGTTGAGGTTTTTTTTCAAGTAGGTAACCTGTAATCATCTACGCTAACCATGCAATATTATTGGACATTATAGGTATCTAACTATTCTTAACTAAAACTGAAACAAATATTGAAAAATTATTCAAATCCTCATTACATAAAAATAAGCACCACTAATAATTAAAATCTTTCTTTCATCATTATCATATGAGAAGTACTTGGTAAGTCCTTTCTTTCTATAGTGGAATGCTTAAAGTCTGTTTTGTATTCTTTTATTTTTACATATAGACATATAAAAAACAGAGTATATGCATAAACATATGCTAGATAAGCTTTAAATTTGCCCAGTGCATTTTCAGCTAATTAACTGTATTAATCATAGTTACAGCATTGACAGTGGAAAGAAACCTGCGAGGCTTACTAAAGAGATGAAAATAAGTAATTAACATATTTGAATGACAAATTAGTTATTTAAGTTGGCCATTTGATCATTTATCTATCTTCTATTTAAACATTCTATTTATACAAACTACTTATCACTCAAAAGAAATCAACTCTATCATTTAATCTGTTAATTTTTTTTTAACATTTGGGAGAATATTGGATGAAAAAAAAACATCTTATATATTTGTAAAATGCATAAATAGGTTTTACATAACATAATGCATTTTGCATATTAACATCTTAAAGTCACCATAAAATTAAGAATAATAACTGTTTTAAACAAATTATAAAATATATTTTTTATTATTCACAGCTGTAAAATATAAAACAATATTATTTTATAAATATTAATCAAATTTATAGTAATTTCTATTAAAATAAATAACCTATTTTCATTATCAAGATCAAGTATAATTCTTATATATTTTTTAATAATGTTTAATAACAACAATTTTATTTGACATTATTATTGACAAACAATTAAAATTTTTCTCTTTATCAAAAATATTTCTGATTAATCCTTTCTAAGCAAATTCTGGATTCTCTTAGTATGTTGCTACATATCAAATTTTCTTGATCGTGATGTTGATATCCTTTTAAAAAATTTCAATGGTTTAAATAGAATAGTTGTGAATCTATATTTTAGTTTTAATTTTTATTCCTAGATGTCAGGAGTTATTAAAATATAAAAAAGTTCTACAGGTTAAAAATTAACTTGCAGAAGATAAGTTAACAGATTGGCAGTGATTGTTCACCTTTGTTTGTAATGTGGTTATTTTTAAAAATAATTTTTGCATTTCAAAGTTATTATCATTGTTTTAAAAGTTGTTTTTATTTAATAAAATTAAAAACATTTCATTATATCAAAAATATTACCAAATTCACCAAATTTCTTTATTTTGCTGTAATATCTTATATAAATACAGTTTATACATTCTATTTTGAACACTTTTTTTTTAAAAAACTTTTTATTGTACATATATGGAGACTCAATCTTATGTTTCAACTGTTCTGCAGTTTTCTTCAGAGTTATGATATAATGAAACAAAGTAAAATACATCACTATATAAATAATATAAAATGTAAACAATAAAATTTAAAAAATAATAAATAAATAAATAATAATGTATTTTATTTTGTTTCATTATATCATAACTCTGAAGAAGACTACAGGGCCATCAAAACATATGATTGTGTGCACATATATGTACAATAAAAAAGGTTTTTTGTTAAAAAGTGTTTAAAGTAGAATGGATAAATTGTATTTAATTTTATGTTATGAGTCACAAAAAGGTTTACTTTATTTTAGGTAACTATAAACAAACATTTAGATATAATAATGTGTCTAATATATATGTCACAATGCAATTACATATACATATAACAAAGTGAAATAATCAAATCACACACAAGCATGTAAATGAAGAAATAATTAATTATGCATACCAATAGAGAAAACTGACAAGCATTTTCTCATTAAAAAGTATTTCATTCCAGAATAAGAAATTTATCAAATGACTCAGAAAATTTTTTATTCTTGTTTTTTTTTTTTTGTTATTGTTGTTCTATATTATTTTGATTAGTTAGCATTTGTATATGTTTTTTTTTATTTATAGATTTTATGTAACTGATATTTAAAAAATATTTTTTTCGTTTACCTTTGCATCCCAAAAGTGAGACTTAGGCAGTTGCTGCACATGCTAAATTGACACAAGCATTAAAATGAGATATTATATTTGAAATATTTTTTTAAGAAATATATTCAATTTTATTTAATACATTTTTTTCCTATTAAATTCATACATTATTTAATAAATTATATTAAATAAGACTTTTCAATAATTTTAAGGCTTGACCCAGGTACCAAAATTAATCACCCAGGCCCTGTTTTTTTTTTTTTATATTTTTATTATTACTGTTTTATATTTTATTTATAAAGAGCCTGTGACAAACGTGAATTTTTAGTGAACCCTTAAAACTGTTTAGGTTACAAGCCAGCTGAAAAGTTTTCAAAAAACTACCCTATAATTATAATCTTATTAGCTATCAAGTATTAGTAAGTTAATGGATGTATATAGCAATAATTAGCTAGAGAGAAAAAACTTCAGATTAATTTGGATTGAAAGACAAGTGCAAGAGGGTTATCTATATATTCATTTTATTTATGTTTTTATATTTATAAAAACAAATAATATTATCAATAAAAATATGAATAATTTTTTTTTAGACTTCGCCTTATTATGAAGACTAGTGCACAAAGCACTATTGCTTTATCTTGTAACTAACCCTCACACTTGGATTTAAAATAGTGTGATTTTATTTTAATTAAAAAAATATAAATTACAGTATGATTTGAAAAATTGTGGGATATCAATTGAAAATTTATTGGGATATCAATGCAAATGTTTTGAATTGCTAATTTTTAAATCAAAATGTCAGGTATTAATCAATTAATGTTTATTATTGCATATCTAATCCTTGAATAAAATTTGTATATTTTCCTTATATAACTAAAAAAAAGTTTTAGTAATAATAAAGGTGTTATATACCTTGACTATACTTATCATCCAGATCATAGCTTCAACAGCAATACTCAGTCCCTTTTAATTTACTCTTTTCTATATATTAGCAGAATCAAAATTTACAATAGAGTTGTTCCTATTATTTTCTGCAATATATGAAAGTTATTAATCTTTCTAAATAAATTTAAAAGTGTAATATATATATATACATTTAAATAATAAGGGTAATATTTAAAAGTGTAATATATATATATACATTTAAATAATAAGGGTAATAATGCTCAAGGCTACAATGGACAGAACGATCACCACTAGCCCCAAAAGTTGATGACGCCAGTTATAATGGACGGAATGATTACAACTAATCCCAAACATTGCTAACACCAGTATAATGGGCAGTACTCTTCATCATCAGTCATAAACTAACCAAGCCCAATGATGGTGCACCAGATGTAATGGATGGTCAACTAACTTGCAGACTGTACTACTATGCAGATGTAGCAATATGGTGTGGGGATAAGTTAATATGCTCTAATTTATTGCCCCTAATGAAACAATCTGCAGAGACCTACCAGGCTTAGAAGGGAAAAAAAAGTGGCATCCATGTTCAGACTGTGTGTCATCTGATAGAGTGCTAATGAGAACCCGATGAAATGCTTAACCAATGATTGCATACTCTTTAATTGACTAACTCTATCCCTATTTAATAATATTAAATGCAATTTAGGTTAGTTCATCCACTTTCCCCCTTTTAAATTCCATTATGCCCTAATATTCAAACCCAGAGAGAATATTGCCTTTGACTCCTTTAGCAGGTATGAACAGATACACACAGCAACACCTGCACCTATATATAGGTTACAACTAGCATTTATTATATTTGTTTTATTTTCAAGCTTTTATATGATAAGAAAAATGGATGTGTGTGTATGCATAATTATTTATAAACTGTGGAATGTCAGGACAACTCAATAAACCAGAGACCAGAATAATACAAACTCCCAAACATTTATTAACAATAATAAATATCAAGTATAACAACAATAGTAATGATAAAAATAATAATAATAATAATAATAATCATCATCATCATCATCATCATCATATGTACATGTGTCACATGTGAACCTCTACCATTTTACTAATTAATTATCCTCCACATCCAACCCTTATACCCCATGGTAGAAATCCACCTATGTCACTCATTCCCTACAAATCATAATTATATAGAAAAATAAACTTTAGTTATTTAATATAATTAAGATGCTCGCTAGCTAAATTATATATTTGCAGATGTTAACAACCTATTTAACAAGTTCCCCAATTTATATATATATGATAGATACAGATACTAGTTGATTAGTCAAACATACTGGAAAATATATGTACAAGGTTAATCACAAAATAAAACATATAATATGTATTCTGTATAAGTGTTGTAATTTAACCTATGAAAATAAATTTAGAGAATCTTACCTTAATATTTATGTGGATAACCTGATGTGAAGTAGGTGGGTTAACCTAAATTTTATTTACAATGAAAATATAAAAATATCAAAATGAATAATCCCCCCTTTTCTTCTTTGCTAATTCTAAAAAAATGAGGCTTCAGCATCAGAGTGTGAAAATACAACAGATAACAAGAATAAAAAAAATAATAAATAAACAAAAATTTACAATATTGATTCTTTGATTAATAATTGTAATTGGAACAAAGTTCATAAAAATCATCCTAATAAAAGTAGTAGTAGTTGATAGTTAGGCAAGTTGTTCTTCAAAGCAGTTTTACTTAGTAAATCATTTTCCTTAGCAAGGATAGATAGGTACAATGGTGTCTCCTGTAGTTGTGTTTAACAGTAAACACCTTGATCCTCATTTGATTCATCATTAAGTATTCCAATCCTTGTTCACTTTGGACTGCAGGCATCTTCTCGTGTGTTTACAATAAAGTAGAAATATATATATACATATATAGAGGTTGAATGCAGCTGGTAGGAAATACCACGACACACAATAGCATGTTTTGCTCTAGCCCATTTTCATATTAAAGTACAATTTAATAATTATTTATAATCATTTATTTGTATTGAATAGTATTGAAGCGCTTTAAATATATATTAAGAAAATTATTTCATTTTTTTTCTTTTCCAATTTTCAGCAGACTTAATTCTCGTTATTCTTTTTGAAAAGATTTAAAATATTCAAATTTACTCCAACAACTTTTAAAACACGATTTAATTATTTAAGAATTTATCAATTATTCTTACTTCTTATTTCATTTTCTTTCCTCTGAATTTGGTAAACTTTTAGTTACAGCATTTGACTTTTAAAATGTTTATAATTTAACTAAAAGAAAAAGAAAAACTCCATTTTAGCGTTCTAAATTTTAGTTTTAATTGCTGTCTTTTGTTACAGGTGCTATAACAATAAGAAAAAGGATTTGTAAACTGTTTTTTGTTTTTATACATTTCACGCGCGTAGATTTCTGGGAACGCTAAGATTTTTAACTGCCTATTGTTTAAATTCATTTAGATTTTTATATGTATTGTTTAAATACATTTCATTTATTGCAAATAAAAAAAAAAAAAATAATAATATCAGTTTTATTTTCACACACATGCCCATCCCAACTTAACTTCAGGCTATCCCAAAATTATTTAACTATAAATTAATATTCAATTTTAAATTAAATATATATATATATATATATATATATACATTATAGTTTATTTAATCAAATAGTTTATATATATATACACACACAATATTACTTTCTAAAATATTGATTGTATTTTATTTTATAATAAAATAATCTATTGTGCATTATATGCATATATGTAATAAATAACAAACAAATAATCTTCCCATTATTAATATAAATTCCAAATGGATTGGGTTCAATAAATATGCCTGATCTTTTTAGGAATGTGTGCATTGTAAGTCACCCTTTACAAGGCTAAATGGGTTTGTAAGTAATCATTAAATGCCAGTCAGCCAAGAGGTCAGTGCAGCCACCTTGCAAGCAAGCAGTTGGTTGCAGACGGTTGTTGCGGGTTCACCTCCTAGCTGATGCTATGAAACAGGAAAAAACACTTAGACAATCCCATTATCAATAACAATCAACAATTTCAAACTGTTGTTGAGGCAACCTCATTTTAACAATAAAGATGGAATCTCACCTTTATTGATGGACCAATATATTTATATAGACACTACTGATTGCATCTTCACTACAGAGATTGAAATTATTGCTACAGATTATTGTTAAAAGGAGGTTACCTTGACAACAGTTTAAAATTCTTGATTGTTATTTATATTGGGATTGTCTAAGTGTTGACTGGTTTTCAATGATTAATTATAAACTCATTTAGCCTTGAGCATTATTACACTTATTATTTAAACCTATTATTATAAAGAACTGAAAACTTTGAAATTATTCACATGGAAGTCAATCTCTGATAATGCACTATTTCTTAAATATTATAAATCTACATGCATTCTCCTGCTGGTAAGAGTTTAAAAACTTAAGTGAATCACTTATGTTTAGAGTGTACATTCTATATCCACCAACTCTTACAGACCATTCTTAAATCAGGGCTCGAGTCTCCTGCAACGGGTTAAATAAATTTGTACAATTGAATATTTGATTATAACATCAGGCACACAATAGACTCAAGCCCTGATTTAAGCATGGTTTGTAAGAATTGGTGTATATAGAATGTACACTCTAAACATAAGTGATTTACTCAAGTTTTTTAAAATCTTACTGGTGGGAGAGTGCATATAGATTTATAATATTTAAGAAATAGCACATTATCAGAGATTGATTTCTGTTTGAATAACTTTATTTAAGTAATACTTTGAGTGAAATTTGAAAATTATAATTGTAGTTTGTAATATTACACTTGTCTAATTATTAGTCTGCATTCAGAGCAGGATATATTTACCTGTTTAAAAAGGTTTATTTAGACTTCTTTGTATCAATAATGTTGATCTCTGTGGTCAATTTGCAATCTTTAGTGCCTATATAAATGTATTGAACCATTAATAAAGGTGGAATTCCACCTTTATTGTTACAATGAGGTTGCCTTGACAGCCATTTGAAATTTTTGATTATTATTGATATTGATTAAGTGTTAATTGGTTTTTAGTGCTATATATATTCATAATCTTGTAATTAAATATTAATAAATACAGTATCATAAATATATATATATAAAGTACAACTTTACAAGCTTCTATCCATCTAGGAGCGCTTTTAATTAGCTTCCTAGTCTTTGTCAACTAACACTTTCAAACACACTTTCAAAGTCTAACCTTCTCACAATTCATTGATTTTTATGTTTGTTGTCTATCTCCTAGATGGATAAAAGTTTTTAATTTATATTTTATATTTATTTATGTTACTGTATTTATTAATATTTAATTATAAAATTACGTATATAACTTTGAAGAAATGCAAATATTGAATAAGAATATCATTACACACATATATATATATATATATATATATATATATATATATACGTTATAACAGGATGCATAGCTTTCAAATTTATGATGTATAATTTTTAAAGAATAAATTAATAAAAAGGAATATCAAAAAGAAGCTACAGGTTATGGATGTTATATATGTTAAATTCTTAATTGTCCTAACACTGTAGAATGCCAAATAATAATTTTTTAACTAAAAACTAATAATTATTTTCTTTACTTTCCTAACCAATAGTCTAAATTTAGTAATCTTTAGCTATATAAAAAAATGCTAATGACTTTATTTCTTGGGAGTTCATAACAAACTCAAGCATCAGAACTGTGAGTGCCAAAATCAATCCTGGGACCTACCAATTCCAAGATGGATGCTCTACTTCTGTGCCAGTTATTAACAGTATGGATGCCTTTTTATGTGTATAAGAATCATGTAATTTGAGTGTGTAATATACATCTTTAAGTTAAGAATTTTATAATTATTTTTCTAAAAAAATCTATCAAATGAAATAAAAATATTAATTTTATCATTTTTTGATTACTATAGATTGTCTAAAATAACATATTAAAAAAAAGTTTCATTTCTTTAAATATCCAACACTCTTCTCTTTAAATATATAATAGAAATGTCAAGTTAGAATTGTTGCAGATCTAATTAGCTGAAGAGTGAAAAATTGTGATTGATCAATATAGATCAAAATTGATTGGAAATGAAGAAGTATATTTTTGCAAAATTTTGGTCAGGAAAGAAAAATGTCTAAAAACATTATTTTGAAAAATTTTTAATGTAATACTTTAAAACTAAATTATGATACTTTATTAATGTGCCTAATGGTAATTAAAATGAGGCTCAAAAAATTAATTTTCTTTGGAAGAAAGAAAGTATTATTATCATTTTAGAAAGAAAACATCTAGAGAAAATGTAATTTATGTTAAAATAAAGAGTTTTTTTAAAAGCACTTTTTAAACTATACTTACAATAAACAAATGCATAACTAAGTAATGAATCCCATTATAACCTTTAAAAAGGGAGAAATATTAATAATACATACTTAATCCATTGCTGGATATATATTGTATCGATCCGGAGAATAGAGCTTAACATAATCTTCACTACAGGGTGCCATCTAGGCATTTGAACCTAGAAAAATTTATAAAGTAGGCAGATATGTAAGTCAAAACAAAATTATTTTATTTATATATTTTGATATCCGGTCATTAGCCCATTGTCACTAGCTCAATGGAACAGCAGAGATTTATATTTTACCATAAATTCTTATCTAAGAATATTTTAAAAAGGAATAAAATAAGCCACTGCCAGTAATTAACATACAAACATTTATTTATGCACATATATATAAAATTTAACATTATTATTTTAGTATGTTTATTTTAGATTTTAATTTGATTTTAGAATTTAAATTTACATTTTAATTTTTATATTATATTATAAGTTTACATTTTAATTAAGTTCGCACAGATAGATTTATGAAAGTTTGTTTTATAATGTTGAGTTTAGATAGGTTACATAGATTTCACGGTTAAAAACATTTCAAAATAAACATAAACGATCAAAATACAAAGTCACTGATACCGTCAATTGCAGAGGGAAATTTATAAGTAACCCAATAGCATTCACCGTTAGATGCCTGCATTGACACCAATAACTTAAAAGGCATCCGAATAAATACATTTTAGATACTCACCATAAGGTATCATTATTTATCGAATGTCTATATATTTTAATCCAATATGAAAACCCAAAACATAGTTAACCAATAACGAATTCATGCAAGGGTCTATAAACAACTTAATTTTAATGCATTTTTATTTAGTGTCGAGTATGAATAGACTACATAGATTTGCATTTGAAGATAAAACATTTTATCCTTATTTAACCTTAGGCTAAAAGTTCACAGTCAAACTGGCGTCAATCCATCTGATATATTGATGTACTCAATGTAATACAAATACGGCAACACAAAATAGGTTAAGATAAGACATTGACTCTCATCAAATAGAAATATATCTATCTAACAAGAAGATCAATAAAAAAAACTCCATAAAAATGGACTGCAGTCATTTTGCCGACTTACGATCGCATTCCCTAGGCAAGATGAACTGTGTGGCATATACAAGCGATTCTGCCCGTAGTGAATCTTGCATTACATCTACTAACTACATCAATATATCCAATCCATTGACCCAATTCAACAATGACACGAATAACCTAAGATTACCCTCCCCTAATAAAACTTTACAAATCTATACAGCCATTCACGCCCAACTTAAGTTTATCATTGATATATTTTAATTTATCAGAAAACAGAAATCATAATAAAACTTAAAGAACAAAAAAAAATATAAATGGAAATGATTTTACAAAAGAAATACATCAAATATCATTTTAACTACTTTAGTCAGATAGGAAATTCTTATATTTATAAATATTGAACAGTTTAGTATTTAGAGTTCTTTTGTTTAGAAATGTTCATAAATTATATATTTCTTACTGTTTTGAAAAATGTCCATTTTCTCTAATTTCTTGTAATGGAAGGTATTAATCCCATGAAGTCATAAGGAGATCGGTGTGCAGTTAATTGCTGGTCCTTTATGATTGATGGTATTCTTCCGGGCCTTGATGTCCTGTGGCCTGCAATATCGGAAAACAATGTTTCATTTTTTTTTAACAACTGAAGGAATTGAAAGTACATCTTTCAATCCCTTCTCCTTCAATTCTGCACTAACACTTATAGTCACATCGTAATAACTAATTAAGGTTGTTTTCTCATCCTTGGTGTTCGCCTTAAGAGGTCGCTACTTCTAGGTAAATTCCTAGAAATATATCGTTTCACCAGCCTTCACCCAACAAAAGAGGAATTTTTCTACATTATAAATGCAGAAAAGTCCTCACGTTATGTTGGACGGAGGAGGTGGCGGCGACAGAAGCCAACACAAAGAGACTTCTTTTTATGATAAAACACAGAAAGAGTTCCTGACAGCTGCCGGTTAGGGCTTTTTTTTATGCTAAAAGCAAAGAGAAAGAAATGCCTTGATCGCTGCCATAGTAGTCGATTTTGTTCATCATTTTCTTGTAATAGTAGAATATCTATTTTCTCTGTAATTTCATGTGAGAGTGTGTGTATTTGAAGCAGTCATAGTTTTTTTAAAATTTGATAAGACGTCTATTTTTTTTAATGTGTTGTAACTTACTTTACTGTTGTAAGTTTAGTAATAATGTCCTGAAGATTCCATTATGAAGGGGTAACCCTCAAAAATTGCTTTTAAGAGTGCGAAAGGGAAAAACCATTAAAGGATTACATGAAAAGTACCATTTTCATGAGAATTCGTTCATGACCAGTTACTTTCGCTATATATATATATATATGCACAAACAAAAACAACCCACTGTCTAATTATTAGGAATTACTTGTCCAAAAAATAAAATTAGTCGGGTATTATTTATTTTTTTTGTTTTGTTACATTTATTATTTCAAAATAAGATTAGTTTTTATATCTACACACTAACAAAAACAACCCAGTTCCTGATTAATTACTGTCTTTAAAAAAAAGCAAATTCAATGGGGTTTGATTTTTTTCAATGGACTCTTTGAATTACGGTTTGTTTGTTTTTATATATACACAAGATTTACCAAAAAAAAAAGAAACCCACTTTCTGATTAATTACTGTCAAAAGAAATGCAAATTAGTCAGCTATCATTTTTAAATTTAGTATTTCAATAATGGTACCCTTTTTATGTAGACAGACTTAACAAAAAACAACCCACTTTCTGATTTATTACTGTCCCCAAAAAAGAAAACGAAAATTAGTTGGGTATCATTTTTCAATCGAGTCTTTTAATGATGGTACTTACTAATAGTAGTCGGGTATCAATTCTAAATTGTAGTATATAGATTACATTACTTTTGATAGATTTAGAATTATGTCTTGCTTTTTTAATAAAATGATTGATTTACTCTTGACCAAAAATACCGTAACTTTAAAAAAAAAAAAACACACATAAAGTCCAAAAAAAAAAAATGAGAAAAAGCCCCATAACTTTAAAGACACACACAAACTCAAAAACAATCTTATATTAATAAACATTGACTTATTACATCTTGCTTTTGAATCAAATTATTGATTTACTCTTGCAAAAAAAATACCGTAACTTTAAAAAGACATACCTAAAGTCCAAAAAAAAAAATTTGAAAAGGCCCTGTAACTTTAAAGACACACAAACTCAAAAACAAGATAAGATTAATAAACATTTACTTATTACATCTTGCTTTTGAATCAAATTATTGATTTACTCTTGCAAAAAAAAAAAAAAAAAGACAGTAACTTTAAAAAGACATACATAAAGTCAAAAAAAAAAATTAGAAAAACACCGTAACTTTAAAGACACACACACACAAAGTCAAAAACAAGATAAGATTAATAAACATATACAAAAATGAAAAAAACTAACATCATATAATAGTATTAGTTAGTAGAATATTTTATTACAAATCTAAGAAATCAGATCTTTTTAGATCAAATCGATCATTTAGGTCTGGCCCGGAATCGTTATATGTATATATTTTTGATTAGCATCAACGCCATCTTAAGGTGAACACCAATGATGAGAATACAACCCTAATTAATTCTTTTATTTTCAAACCTTTCCTTTTATAATAATTTTGTGTATTAACTCAACATCACTTCATGATGGTGAAAACCTTTTCGTTGAGGTCCGATTTCCCGATGGATTTCTTTCATTTGCTAAAAGTTTCTATTGTTTCCCTATCTGACCATTGTTTATACATTTAAATGTCCAAGGGCTTGTTCACTTGGACTAATTAAAATAATCATTTCCATTTTTCAATAACATTAATTAATTTGTTTTCAAACTTAAAGATTTATTTTTATCTTTAAATCTTTACTGAAAATTTAGTTTTAAAATACTTTTTCTTTAATAAAGTTTTCATTTAATAATTTTTTTTTCATCTGTGCAATTTATATACACAAGTTTAAGATAGAATTAATTTTCAATATTTATGTCTTTAAAAAAAAAGAAGTTTTTAAATGCGAACTTTTCATTTTAATTTCATGTTTAATAATAAAGAAAAATAATGTAACGGCATATGTGCCTGTTACATATCAGTAAACTTGCTTTAAAAAAAATGAACAAAAAAATATTTTACTTAGGGTTAGTGATTACGGTACATGATTAACGAAGACATTTACAAAAACATCTGGTTAGTAATTTTACAAAAAGACTATATACAAAAAAAAAGAAAAATGTTGACCATCGCTTTCCTAAGACCCATCTATGTTTACACCTCCTCCCCTCACGAGTTCTATTTTATCTATATTTCATTTCTAAGGAATGGCACGACAAGCAAATTATATAAATTATTTATTTAAGAAAGTTGCATTTAGGTAAATATGTTTTAAGAAATAATGGGTTTAAACGTGTATATTTGCAGCACAATTATAAATACCACCAACTTATTTATGACTGATTGAAATGCATACATAGGGTTACATTGAAGTAATTTCCAAAGGTACTCATCATAAGGCACCACATTTCGATCATAAACTTACGTGGCTGTGCACACCTATACACGTTAAAGCATAATATATATTAACAAACAAAAAAAAACATATCAATTGCAACCTTTTGACTTTCTTTTTAATTAAATACAATTTAATATTATTAATACTTTTTCATGTTTAATATATGTGCTATTTTTTTCTGGCAGTGCTTTTATAAGATTTAAAGTATCCGACTTTATGTAAACAGATAAACATATTTCATTTTGAAAAAAGAAATTTACTCAGGGTATACGTGGTTTTTATTAATAGATTGGCCCAAGTTGGGTAGCCAGTTGTAATGATCCAGAGAATAATACTTAATGTCATCTGCACTACAGGGCACCATCTAGGCATTTGAACCTAGAAAAATTTATAAAGTAGGCAGATACGTAAGTCAAAAAAAATATTTTTTTTTATTTATATATTTTGATATCCGGTCATTAGCCCATTGTCACTAGCTCAATGGAACAGCAGAGATTTATATTTTACCATAAATTCTTATCTAAGAATATTTTAAAAAGGAATAAAATAAGCCACTGCCAGTAATTAACATACAAACATTTATTTACGCACATATATATAAAATTTAGCATTATTATTTTAGTATGTTTATTTTAAATTTTAATTTGATTTTAGAATTTAAATTTACATTTTAATTTTTATAATATTATAAGTTTACATTTTAATTAAGTTCACACAGATAGATTTATGAAAGTTTGTTTTATAATGTTGAGTATAGATCGGTTACATAGATTTCACGGTTAAAAACATTTCAAAATAAACATAAATGATCAAAATACAAAGTCATTAATACCGTCAATTGTAGAGGGAAATTTATAAGTAACCCAGTAGCATTCACCATAAGATGCTTGCATTGACACCAATAACTTAAAAGACATCCGAATAAATACATTTTAGATACTCACCATAAGGTATCATTATTTTTCGAATGTCTATATATTTTGATCCAATATGAAAACCCAAAACATAATTAACCGATAACAAATCCATGCAAGCGTCTATAAACAACTTAAATTTAATGCATTTTTATTTAGTGTCGAGTATGAATAGACTACATAGATTTGCATTTGAAGATAAAACATTCTATCCCCATTTAACTTTAGGCTAAAAGTTTGCAGTCAAACTGGCATCAATCCATCTGATATATCGATGTATTCAATGTAATACGAATACAGCAACATAAAATAGGTTAAGATAAGACATTGACTCTCATCAGATAGGAATATTACATATATCTAATGAGAAAAACAATAAAAAAAAACTCCATAGAAATGGACTGTGGTCATTTTGCCAACTTACGATCACATTCCCTAGACAAGAGGAAGTGTGTGGTGTATACAAGCGATTTTGCCCGTAGCGAATCTTGCATTACATCTACTAACTACATCAATATATCCAATCCATTGACCCAATTCAACAATGACACGAAAAACCTAAGATTACCCTCCCCTAATATAACTTTACAAATCTATACAGCCATTCATGCCTGACTTAAGTTTATCATTGATATATTTTAATTTATCGGAAAACAGAAATCATAATAAAACTTAAAGAACAAAAAAAATATAAATGGAAATGATTTTACAAAAGAAATACATCAAATAACATTTTAACTACTTTAGTCAGATAGTAAAATCTTATATTTATAAATATTGAAAAGTTTAGTATTTAGAGTTCTTTTGTTTAGAAATGTTCATAAATTATATATTTTTTACTGTTTTGAAAAATGTCTGTTTTCTCTGATTTCTTGTAATGGAAGATATTAATCCCACGAAGTCATAAGGAGATCGGTGTGCAGTTAATCGCTGGTCCTTTATGGTTGATGGTATTCTTCCCGGTCTTGATGTCCTGTGGCCCACAATATCAGAAAATGATGTTTCATTTTTTTTTTGAACAACTGAAGGAATTGAAAGTGCGTATTTCAATCCCTTCTCCTTCAACTCCGCACTAACACCTATAGTCACATCATAATAACTAATTAATTCTTTTATTTTCAAACCTTTTCTTTTATAATAATTTTGTGGATTAACTCAACATTACGTCATGATGGTGAAAACCTTTTCGTTGAGGTCCGATTTCCCGATGGATTTCTTTCATTTTCTAAAAGTTTCTATTGTTTTCCTATCTGACCGTTGTTTATACATTTAAATGTCTAAGGGCTTGTTCACTTGGACTAATTAAAATAATCATTTCCATTTTTCAATAACATTAATTAATATGTTTTCAAACTTATCAAAGATATATTTTTATCTTTAAATCTTTACTGAAAATTTAGTTTTAAAATACTTTTTCTTTAATAAAGTTTTCGTTTAATAATTTTTTTTTCATCTGTGCGATTTATATATACGAGTTTAAGATAGGATTAATTTTCAATTTTTATGTCTTAAAAAAAAAAGAAGTTTTTAAATGCGAACTTTTTATTTTAATTTCATGTTTAATAATAAAGAAAAATAATGTAACGGCGTATGTGCTCGTTACAATATATATATAAAATAATGAGCAGGAAAAAGGTTTTGGAGTCATGGACTCATTTTATCCTACACTTTTTTAAATGGTAATTTTCTTAATATCACCATATAATTATGACTGTAGTAATTTTTATAAATATTCTTGACACTATGACAATACCCTAGATCTATGTCTTAATGATCCAATGCTTTAATCTTCATAGAAATACTTATAGAATCAAATGCTTTTTTAGAATATACAAATCCAAAGTGTAATGGTAACTTGTATTATTCCTTCTTCCCATAAATTCTCTCAATATATGGAAGTGATGTCATCATGATAAAATCACTTTTAAAAACATTTTTTTTACTAGTAAAAATCTAAAGTGTATTGTAAATGAATTGCAGTTATATTGACAAAGAGTTTATATAGAACTGACAGAATATTGATAGATCTATAATTTCTAATATCTTCTTATCACCTTTCTTAAAGACCAATACACTTCCTATCATTTGGTATATCTTTAATATTTAAACATTTGCTACATAACTTTGCCAACAGTTTTTCGATTTCTTCAGCTGCTTCTTTTAAAATATCAATAATAAATCATAATCATTTCCTGGAGTTTTTTTTCTTCTTTATAAATTCAATTGCATGTCCTTCATTCAAAATGCTGGTAAATTCAGAAGATGCGATAACTGTATTGAGTATTTTGTTTTCTTGTTTTTTATTACTATATAATTCTTAGTACAACGTTCCCATGCTTTTTATGATGTCATGTCTCTTTTTAACATTGAGACTTTTATTCTTTTTCTATTGCTTTCTTCATCAATTCACAATTATATTTTCTTGTATCATTATTAAATATTTTTATACCATTTCTCAAAACTCCAGTTATTCACTTCTTTTTAATGGAACACTTTTAAAAGTTTTTAATTTCTTTTTTTCTTCACATTCTCTTGTCTCATTAGAACATTTAAGGGTAAATTGATGCTTCTTATAACAGCTATATGTATTGCACTTCTCAAAAGAGTATTAGTTTCTTTTTATTGATTATAGTTAAGTCTGAACCATATTTAAATAATTTGTATTGCAGTTTTACAAGAACTATTTTGAGAATTAGAATAAAAAACTATAGGAGTAAAAAAATGAAGATTATTTTAATCACCTAGATTTCAGAGATGGTGTGTTTGTTTTTGCTGTTTTGTGGAAAAGAATGCCTAGATATTGAGAAATTGGATTAAAAATGAAGAGACCTTCATACTGCAGTGGACTGATAATAGTTGAAAATAATTGATGGTAATGAATGTGCTAATGCTTAATATTTAACCTGTCTAAATACATTTTTCCAGTTTAGAATATAAAAGAAATAATATATAAAATAAACTTAGTTGAAATACACAAGAAATAAAAAAATAATGAAAATATAAAGAAGCTTCACAATGAAATATTCAATTAATACTACAATTTTAATTAAATAAATAAAGATGTGAATGCAAACTTTACTGGAAAAGTGGTTTAATGGCAGCTGCCTATATTAAAATTTTTGATAGTTTAATAAATAGTTTAAGAAGATATTGTTTGATTAAATAATGGTCCCAAGAGTTAATAAGTCTATAATTTAGTAGTTGTGATTATGTTTGTATTGTTACTAATGTAATACTGCAATATATAATTTTATATTTCTCTTACAAAAGGAAAAGATTATATATCAAATAATATCACAGCAAATATAAGGATTCAAATATTAACTAAATTAACTAATAAGTCAATAAGTGTGAAAACTAAAAGTTCTTTATTTAAAACAGGAAAAACTCACTATATATTGTAACCTAGTGTTATTGACACTTGGTTTACTTGGCAATATTTCTGCAGGAAAACAATGCTATTCTTTAAAGAAATAAAAAGATAAAATAACAATAGTAATAATTGATTAATAAAGTATGCTATTCACTCACTTTGGCATGTTTTGGGTGAATAACTAATAGATTTAATAACTCAATATCATTTTTAAAGAGAGAACATGAATAATTTAATTGAGATATTAATAATTAGAGCAAATTAATATGGTATAAACGCTAAACAGTAATTGATTTGGATGGGTAGAGGGGAGAGTGGATGATTGTCTTATCATAAAGCACAATAACTTCTGGTAATTTCTTTTTGTAAAAAAAAAAAAGGAAAAAAAAATATAATGTTTAAAGAATTATACATCACTGATTGTTAATTTAATGTATTTATTATTATTTTTTTATATTGTCAAATTACTTTGTAATCCAGGTAAATAATACTGAAAACTATATGATTGTAATAGGTTTTTCCTTTCTTTTGTTTATGTTATAATCAAATGATTATTTTTCTGTAAGAGGTCGCTAAAGTAAAAAAAAAAATAGTCTGCTTTTAGTTTTCAAGGAAGGAACAGTGCTGAAATTTGGTAACTCAATTTTTTCATTTTATTTTGCAGAAATAAATGTAATCAAAGTAAAATTTTAATAATATAATGTGTGGCTAAATTTTTTTGATAAGATATCCTGATTTTCTTTCCCTACTACTTATTTAAAGACCTTTTATACTTAAAAATTTATTGTCTCATGCTAAAGTACAAAAATGACAGAATTAACTAAGGGAATCACGAAAAGTGTTATTATGTCTAAATTAAGGAAGATAAATGATTTCCAAGTGAGAAATAATTATTTATTAACTTTATGTCATTTATTGATATTTTCTTGGTATAGAAAAAAAAAATAATAATAATTGAAAGAAATATTTTGAAACCAAGGAAAATCAACTAGAAACATTTTCGCACTTTTTCTCAATATTGTCTGCCTTTACAAGTAATGTAGTTACATACGTTAAAATATGTTTTATTCACCAAGAATTGTCTGGAAATAATAATAATGATAAATAAGATTAAATTACGCACCTGTATATTTTTTTAAAAAAAAAAAAATATATAAACTTTCTCAGAGTAAATATAGGAAAAGTTATATAGGGGAATTCTTCCGGAGAAGTTACCGTTAAAAAAAATTTATAATTCCTAAAGTATGAACAAAACCAAATATCTTAGTGACTTAATGATAAAAATAAATGATATATTATATTACACATCAGTTGGAGTTATTAAAACTTCCTATACATGTAAATCAGCTGCAGTTATTATCATAATAATCTCTCAGAAAATTGCGCATTTCCGTCCATAAGTAAGCTAGCTAATATGAATGGTACGTATCGTCAATAAAAAAAAATATTTTGTATGTTTATCGTCTATAGTCAAATATTTGTCTATGTTAGAAGTCTATTTTTTTTCTTGGATCCCAAAATTGTAGTAGTTTAATTCAAGTAAGAATTAATCTTCAATTCTGCTATATTTTTCTTTACCTAATTTATTAAACGAACAAAATAAGAGAAAACTTTTATTTAAAGGAAATAATACCATGCGTTTATTGTTTTTAAACTTGCTTCGTGAAATACGATTGGATAAAGCTCTTCACCTGGACCAATTGCTCAACAGAAAAACATTTTCTAATGAGAGAGTATGCACTTGTTAATTAATGATTGTTTAAAACTAAGTTATAAATGATATGTATTTTTTTGTTATATCACATAGGTTAAAGTCTGTATGGTCAAGTGATATTTAATAGCCTTGTAATGACAAAGGTATGTTTTAATATAATTACTATAGGTTAAGTTGATATTTAACACGAAAGAAAAAATCTATAAAATATGTTTTAATTATTACATACAATTGTAGGTAGAAATTTTGTATGTTAGATACGTAAAAGAAAAATATTTAGATATTTAAGGGGTAAAATAAATATTGAAAATTATCAGATGTAACTAAAAAAAAAAAAAAAAATGTTATAACAAAATATTTCTTGTTAAAGTTTTGAGACAAATTTATACTGTATTAATTGAGGAATTTATTCCTAATTATTCTTAAATAACATATCCACTTTATTTAGTTTAAGATAGTATGCTACCAACTATTTTGAATGTTCCTTTATTAAAATTAAAATTATTATACTTTTATTCTATGATGTCCATTGATTTCAGATGTTGATCAAAGTATACACGGTAACATAAGTTTATTATAATCAGTGTATTTACTTATCCTGCCCAGATATAGCATTGGTATATGCTTAATATTCGCATAGGTAATAATTATAATGTATTTAGTTTGTGGGATGAAAAATGATCTCCCCAAAAGCTTTGTTTTCCATGAGAGGAAGATTTTAAATATAATGTTCAGGTATGTTTATAGCCCAAGTGATCGATTCTCATAGATAGGACGATCAAGAATTTATCTAGCATTTAGTATGCTTCATTCGTTTAAATCCCAGGAGAGGATTGTATTTGGTGTGTGTTCGTTGTATGCCCAAGTAAGAGGCAAGAAACCACCAAAATATTTTAATGTAGTAGATTACTCTACAGACCTTCGTGGTTATTCCATATTCCTCATGTGAAAATAAAGATAGCTCCACCATGGAAGGTGTTGATTATTGTGCTTAATTTTGAAAGTTCGGGCAAGATAAAGGTTATATTGGAGGTGTTAGTTCCTCAAGATCCACTTTAGTATAAATAGTGCGTTAGTAACTAAGATCAATATCTGTATTGTGCTGCTAAATATTGCTAGTATTTGACAAGTAAATCAATGGAGAAAGTAATTAAAATTGCGTAATTTAAAACGCTTATTTACTGAATGAATATTCAAATGCAATATTAATTCTGGTTAGTAATTAAATAATACTTATATTTAAAATTATACGTATGAATAAAATTTGTATCATAACTTAAGTTAGCATTAAGTTAAATGTAAGATGGTAAGCGTAACTTCTGATAACTGGCCTATAATTAGAATAGGTTATCCCATTAAAAACCATAAATAAAGTAAATGTATTAGAAATAAATTTAATATTTTGTGTATTGCATATGATTGGATTAATCATTTAAAAAAAAAAAAAATAGTTAGTCAATAATTTTGAATAAAAGCTTCTACAAGGTTACCAAAATTTAATAAACAATGTATTGGTAATGAAATGTACTTTTAGTTAATCAATCCATATGATTGCATACAGGAGAAGTAGTAACCTCTAGTCCATAACCAAAAGAGTATACAGATTAATGTCAGTTATATTTTATATTTTTGTATTACTATGGGATTATTGAATAAATGTTCATATATTTTTTTTGTGATAATAATAAATTATAGTCTTGTTAAAATTTGTTGTAGATTCATTTTTTTGTTTTTATATGCTAAATATAAGTGTTTGCACAATATTTGCAAAACCTTTTCTTGAGTCCGAAATCATTCCAAATTCTTAAAAACTTAATATACCAGATAAATAAAGTTAAGCAGATCGGAATATGTCATTATATTTTAGTTTAATGATAATTATTTATGGAGTTGAAAACTTAGACTAAACATTCACCTTTGTGTAAAAAAAAAAAAAAACTGAATTTATTCCCAAACCATTAACTTTGGTTGCACATTATTCCATTCCCATTTAGTTAAATTGTCTAAGTAATAAATCTTAGTTATATTATTGTGTTGTCATGGATGATGGAAGGACACAAAAAGCACCCTTGTCTTTTTATTATTCTGACTGAGATTCTGAAAAAAAAAAAAAGGCTGTGTTATTCAAAATTATACGTCATTATTGAATAGAATTATCATCTCTTTAAATAATATAGCAGTGGATATGAGAGATGAAGACACATTGAATTTAAGTAAAATAAATGTTTCCTATAGCCGACCAGAATGCCAGTCATATGCGACAGCACAATACTGCCGAGCATTTCCTTACATGAAACAAAGAACCCTGAGATTAATATTATTATAATTATTCTTTAAATTAATAAGTGATCAATTATTGTTGTTATTACAATCGTGGCATGGCTTAAGAGAATTGAATGTACAATTGTATTATATGAAAAGTATTTTAGATCATATTGGAAAATTAATGGATATGTTGCTTTATTTTGGTTGCCTTACCAACAAGTGCAAATAAATAAACTAATTAATACTGGGTTAGAAATGGCCACCCAACTACAGGGGCCATCGATGGCTATAGCTGGCCACGAGGAATTTAGTAAACTTTTCTTGAAGTCAATATTAATATTGTTTGCACTTGAATGGATTAGTTATTCATTGATTAAAAATATTTGCCAATAATGAATTGTTTAAGCCATAAGATATTATGTGAATATCTATTATATGATCTAATCTTTTGCCACTGAAAAATAAATAATTAAGTTGTCAGTTTAGGATGTTGTAGTCTGCAGGCAATTCCATAAAACACTGTAATGATTTTATCATTTATAATGATCTGTTTGTCTGGTCTTGTGATTAGCACTTATGCTATATTACATAATATCTAATGAGATTTATATGGACCAAGAAGCATGTAAAAAAAAAACATATTTAGTATTTAATGTTGGAGCTTTAGGGATATTAAATGTCAGAGCATAGTTTTTGGTGTAGATTGTTTTTGGTAGGAGAGGTGTAGATTGTTTTTGGTAGGAGAGGCATGGAGGCAGGATGTTTTGTCAATAATTTCTTATCGATAAATTTATTAATAGTTCATTGCTAATATTTCAGTACTGTTAAATACTAAAAGAGTTAGAATTTTAATATGAGTGAAAACAAAGATAATCATAGTATTTCTGAGGATTTGGGAGGATCCCAAGAGTTACAATCCCCTGATACACAGACTCCATATTTTATTGTACAATTAAAAGAGGAAGGGGAAGATTTGGATATAGCTAACCCAGAAGAAGCCACAATAATAAAGGGAAAACATGAAAATGAGCCAGATCAATTAATGAGAAATACATTGGAAGAATTCTTGAAAAAATTAGAAAAATCAAATAGTGAATTGAAAAGTCAGATACAAAACTCAAATAGTGAATTAAAAAGTGAATTAAAAAGTCAGATCCAAAACTCAAATAGTAAATTAGAACAATCAAATAGTGAATTAAAAAGTCAGATCCAAAACTCAAATAGTAAATTAGAACAATCAAATAGTGAATTAAAAAGTCAGATCCAAAACTCAAATAGTGAATTAAAAAGTGAATTAAAAAGTCAGATACAAAATTTAAATATTAAATTAGAGAATCAAATGCAGGAGATCAAAGAGACATCTCAAAATCAAGTACAGGAGATAAAGGACTTAAGGGAAGATTTGAGAAATCATGTAGAAGAATCAAAATTGGCCTCTGAAAAGCTGGAAATAAGAATAAGGAAAGAGATCAAAACAAATTCTGAAAGGGCAGAAAATATGATTGAGGCTATCCAGCAGGACTTTAAAAGTCAATATATTGTATTAAACAATGAAGTACAGGAAATAAGAAATTATCAAAAGGAAACAGTAGTATTTCAAAGAGAAGTTCAGGATAGAGTTGAATCTATTAAGGGAGAATTAGACAGTGCTAGGAGTGAAGTTAGTAATTTGAAAGAGGAAGTTAAAAATATAACTCTAGCACCTGACAATGTAGTGAAAGGATGTCAGAGCCAGATTACCAGATTAATAGCTAAACTAGAAACTCAAGAGTTAACCCAATGTGAGATTAATCAAAATCTAGAAAGTGAGCTAAGTCAAGTTATGGGAAGAGTAGAAAATTTTAATGATATAATAAAGAGTAATGCACAGCTATTACATAATAATCTCCAAGATGAAATAGGGGAATTAATGACTCAGTGTGAGAGTAAAGTCTATCAAAGGTTAGAAGATAAATTCGGGAGATAAAGATGAAACTATTAACCAATTGGAACAACAGATTAAACACTTAAATGTAGGCCTAAAAGATAGTTCAAAGAGAATAGACTGTGAATGGCAGAACTATAAGTTAGAATTAGAGAGTCGAATGCAAGCTATAGACTATAATAGGGATAATTTTACAAAAAGTAAAAAAGTTGTTCAAAGTAAAGGTTTATCTGAAACTCAAGTAAAGGAAACAAATAATGGTCATAATAACCAAGTAATATCTGAGTTACATACAGTAATTAATCCAGTAGAATCAATATACGATCCATTAAATGAGGCTAGAAGTAAAGTCATGCTAGAGCCAGAAAGTAATAGCTCCATGGCCTTAAAATTCTTAAAAATAAAATTTTTTAGAGGTGAATATCTGGAGAATCCACACGAGTATCTCCAGAAACTGGAGGAGTTATTCACCTTATGTCATTTATCTGAGATAGAAAAGATTGCTATTGTCGCTAACCATTTGTGTGCAGCATCTAAAGACTGGTGGCAATCATTATTTATTAAACCAGAAACATATGGAGACTTCAAATATCTTATGTTAGCCAGTTTTTGGGGGGAAGACCGCCAAGATAACCTGAGATATCAGATATCTCAGGAAAGATATCATGTAAATAAGGGTAGTTATACTCAGTTTTTCAGGAGTCAGGCCATCAAATTGAAAACCTTGACAGCTTATCCTTTATCTGAGACACAAATTGTGCGAATAATTCGCCATAATCTGCTGAGGCATATAGAGCAGATCTTGATTGCTGCTGACAGACATACCATAGAAGAGGTAGTAGAAATTTTAGATTCGTTAGAGACCAGCGATAGGAATATTGATAATAGAATTAGAGTAAATAGAGACACCCATCCAATGGTGAGTAATATCAATTTCGCAGATAGATCACATATGGGAAGGAGGAAGTTAGTTAGAGAAAAATGATATTATAGGATGAATCCCTATGGTAGACAGAATAGCCACCTCAGTAGGCCAACAGTTAAGAGTAGAATTCTGAATGAGAATCAGCCTTCTACTAGTGGTATCCCAACAATACCAAAGAAAAATATAAAAGGTAGTAAAAGTAGCGGGGCATTAAATTAAAAAGGACCTCGCAGGAACGTTCCTCACTTTGGGGCCCTATTTTTAAACATATGGGGAACAGCATGATGTGGATTATCAATAATATAGACCTTGACATTGATTATTTGGAACCTGGCAAAATGTCTGAGCCACCTATCTTGTACAACTGTCCCATGATAAAGATTATCATTTCAGGAATTGTTGTCAACACCTTAATTGATTCAGGCAGTCAAGCTTCCTTGTTGTCTGAAGAAACTTACTTGAAAATTCAGTCAGCTGACCAATCTATTCCAATTTTACCAACTAAGGTGATTAGGGTAATACTTGCTAATGGAAAGAAGACTAAGTTATCTAATAGACAGGTTTTTATTACATTAGAAATTAATTTGTGCAAATTTGAGCATGTCTTTTTAATCATGCCAGGTTTGATTCATGAAGCCATAATTGGTTCGGATTTCATGACTCTAAATGATTGTTATATTAATTACAGAGATGAAACTTTTGGATGTAAAGAGGAGATTTTCCCTCTTGTAGTCAATTGTAATAGTCAGATGAATCAATTAATGACCATACAGGAGACAACAGTTGATGTAAATATTAAAGTTAAGTTGGATGGTTCATGTATTATTGGCACAGAATACTATAAGCCATTTTTCCAGTTGTTGTTCCAGTATCGTTGTGTTTTCTCCAAAATACCTGGTATATTAAAAGGGTATGTCCATAGAATCAATTTGAAAGATAATGAGCCTTTCCAGCAATGTACTTATCCTATTCCTTATCAATACCAGGCAGAGGTTCAGCAGCAGATTAATAAGATGATTGACTGGCAAATAATTAAGCCCAGCCCTTCGTCTTATGTGAATCCATTAGTAGTAGTCAAAAAGAAAGATGGACCCATTAGAGTCTGTCTGGATGCACGTACACTTAACCAGCATACTGTCCCAGAGCATGACATACCATCACCTATTCAGGAATTATTGATGAAGTTCAAAGGGAAGAGCATATTCTCCACATTTGATTTAACCGCCAGCTATTGGCAAATCCCACTCCACAAAAATGATCAAAAGTATACTGCATTCCGTTACCAGGGCCAATCTTATATTTTTCAAAGGATGCCCTTTGGTTTAATTAATAGTGGGGCTGGCCTTATCAGATGCTTGAATATGGTCTTTTCAAAAGAACTGAAAAATTTGTTAGTTATATATGTCGATGATATTGTCATTGCTTCGGAAAATTTAAATGATCATTTACAGCATCTTAGCATGTTTCTTTGTGAGTGTTCAGATTACAATATAAAAGTCAACTTAGAAAAATGTATTTTAATTGCCCGAGAAATCTCTTTTCTTGGTCATTTAGTTAGTGCTGAAGGGGTCAAACCTCACCCAGACAAAATTGCCACCATTCAAAGGTTTCCGTCCCTAAAACCAGAAAGCACTTGAGATCGTTTTTGGGACTGTGTAATTACTATCACAGGTTTTATAAAAAATTTTCATATGATACTATGCACTTATCTGTTTTATTAAAAAAGTGTGAAAAGTGGAGGTGGACCCAGGAACATACAAGGGAATTTCAAATTGTTAAAGATAACTTTTTAAAAACAGTAATTTTAGCCTATCCAGATTTAAATAAAGAGTTCTATTTGCAAACCGACAGTAGTGGGTTCGGTTTAGGGGTGATTCTATACCAATTTCATGAGAATAAGGAACCTAGAGTTTTATATTCCTTAAGCCGACATTTAAGGGGAGTGGAACTTAACTATACCACCACAGAAAAAGAGGCATTAGCTGTTGTGTGGGGATTTCAAAAACTTAGACAGCTTTTGTTGGGATCAAAAATTATAGTATTAACTGATCATCATAGTTTAGAGTTTCTCAACAAGAGTTACCTTAATAATGAAAGATTAATCAGATGGAGCCTCTATCTCCAACAGTATCAGTATGGAATCATATATTGTTCAGGACAGGATAATGTCATTGCAGATATTCTTAGCCGCAATCCTGTTTCTGTTAATTATCAGAACCCCAGTACTGAAAATATAATTATTTGTAATATGTCTAGTTTGTTAGAGGAAGAAATACTTAGAGATTATACAAATTTAGAATTACTGCAAGCACAGGATGCTAGGCTGGAGAGAATAGTTCACTTCTTATCAGATCCAGCTAAATTAGGTCAGAAAAGTAGATATGCTGATAGAATTAAAGAGGGGTATAGGTTTAAAGATAGAATTTTAATGAAGAAATTAAAAAGGGGAGATGAAAATTCTTGGAGAGTGATTATTCCTTTATGTTTAGTCAATAAACTCATAGATTATGTTCACACCCAATATGGACATTATGGAATTCAGAAAATTGAACCTATTATTATGAAGCATTTTTATTTTCATAAGATGTCTGAATCAATTGCCCGTAGACGTAGGGAATGCGAGATTTGTTTAAAAACTAAGTTTCAAAATAAATCGTATGTGGGAACACTTCAACCCATACTGCCCAGTCAGCCCAATGAATTATTGGCACTGAACTTTTATGGACCACTTCCACCTTTCAACCATCAAAAATTTGTTCTTATGATGTATAACGTTTTTACCAAATATGTCTCTGCTTACCCAGTTCCAAAAACAGATGCTAAAAATGTTATTAAGTGCTTGGAAACTTATCAAATTCCATTAATAGGAAAACCAGCTTCAATACTTACCGACCACGCTACTGCATTCATTTCTGGTACATGGAAAAAGTGGGGTAAGAAGAAAAATATTCAACATATCATGTGCTCGATTAGAAATCCCCAATCCAATCCAAGTGAAAGAATCATGCGTGAGATAAGTAGGTTGTTCTGAGTATATATGGAAAGTGATCACAAACAGTGGGTCAATAAGTTGCCACAGGTGATTAATTATATAAATATAACTATTAATGAGTCTACTAGGATGTCTCTAATTCGGCTGCACTTTGATAGACCTGAACCTTTACTAATCAAAACACCGTTACCCGTAATAGTGGAAAATATTAATGTAGAACATGACCAAGCACTGGCCAGAATTAACCTTAAAAAGATGGGTGATAAACACACTCGTTATTTCAAAACCAGTCCACATCCTTTTAAAGTCCATGATTTTGTTTTAATTAGAACTCCCCATGTGAGTAATCTCCGGAAACATATGTTTAGAAAATTCATGTATCTTTATGAAGGCCCCTATGAAATTGTGAAACAAGTGGGTGAGAATGCCTTTTTGGTCTCAACCCCTGATGGAACAAGAGGTACCTATAATGCCCGAAGCTTACTACCATATCCCAAGCAAAATTAAATCCTTTAAACTGTATTTATTGACATAAGAAAGAAGTAGGATATAAACTTAGTAATACCATAAGAAGTGTTAAAAATGCATATATTATTTTATTTTTTATTTATTATAATGGTGGGAGAATTGTAACCTAGTGTTATTGACACTTGGTTTACTTGGCATTATTTCTGCAGGAAAACAATGCTATTCTTTAAAGAAATAAAAAGATAAAATAACAATAGTAATAATTGATTAATAAAGCATGCTATTCACTCACTTTGGCATGTTTTGGGTGAATAACTAATAGATTTAATAACTCAATGTCATTTTTAAAGAGAGAACATGAATAATTTAATTGAGATATTAATAATTAGAGCAAATTAATATGGTATAAAAGCTAAACAGTAATTGACTTTGGATGGGTAGAGGGGAGAGTGGATGAGTGTCTTATCATAAAGCACAATAACTTCTGGTAATTTCTTTTTGTAAAAAAAAAAAAAAACAGAAAAAAAAATATATGTTTAAAGAATTATACATCACTGATTGTTAATTTAATGTATTTATTATTATTTTTTTTATATTGTCAAATTACTTTGTAATCCAGGTAAATAATACTGAAAACTATATGATTGTAATAGATTTTTCCTTTCTTTTGTTTATGTTATAATCAAATGATTATTTTTCTGTAAGAGGTCGCTAAAGTAAAAAAAAAAATTAAAAAAATATAGTCTGCTTTTAGTTTTCAAGGAAGGAACAGTGCTGAAATTTGGTAACTCAATTTTTTCATTTTATTTTGCAGAAATAAATGTAATCAAAGTAAAATTTTAATAATATAATGTGTGGCTAAATTTTTTTGATAAGATATCCTGATTTTCTTTCCCTACTACTTATTTAAAGACCTTTTATACTTAAAAATTTATTGTCTCATGCTAAAGTACAAAAATGACAGAATTAACTAAGGGAATCACGAAAAGTGTTATTATGTCTAAATTAAGGAAGATAAATGATTTCCAAGTGAGAAATAATTATTTATTAACTTTATGTCATTTATTGATATTTTCTTGGTATAGAAAAAAAATAATAATAATTGAAAGAAATATTTTGAAACCAAGGAAAATCAACTAGAAACATTTTCGCGCTCTTTCTCAATATTGTCTACCTTTACAAGTAATGTAGTTACATACGTTAAAATATGTTTTATTCACCAAGAATTGTCTGGCTAAATTTTTTTGATAAGATATCCTGATTTTCTTTCCCTACTACTTATTTAAAGACCTTTTATACTTAAAAATTTATTGTCTCACGCTAAAGTACAAAAATGACAGAATTAACTAAGGGAATCACGAAAAGTGTTATTATGTCTAAATTAAGGAAGATAAATGATTTCCAAGTGAGAAATAATTATTTATTAACTTTATGTCATTTATTGATATTTTCTTGGTATAGAAAAAAAATAATAATAATTGAAAGAAATATTTTGAAACCAAGGAAAATCAACTAGAAACATTTTCGCGCTCTTTCTCAATATTGTCTGCCTTTACAAGTAATGTAGTTACATACGTTAAAATATGTTTTATTCACCAAGAATTGTCTGGAAATAATAATAATGATAAATAAGATTAAATTACGCACCTGTATATTTTTTTTTAAAAAAAATATATATATATAAAAACTTTCTCAGAGTAAATATAGGAAAAGTTATATAGGGGAATTCTTACGGAGAAGTTACCGTTAAAAAAATTTATAATTCCTAAAGTATGAACAAAACCAAATATCTTAGTGACTTAATGATAAAAATAAATGATATATTATATTACACATCAGTTGGACTTATTAAAACTTCCTATACATGTAAATCAGCTGCAGTTATTATTATAATAATCTCTCGGAAAATTGCGCATTTCCGTCCATAAGTAAGCTAGCTAATATGAATGGTATGTATCGTCAATAAAAAAAAATATTTTGTATGTTTATCATCTATAGTCAAATATTCGTCTATGTTAGAAGTCTATTTTTTTTCTTGGATCCCAAAATTGTAGTAGTTTAATTCAAGTAAGAATTAATCTCTCAATTCTGCTATATTTTTCTTTACCTAATTTATTAAACGCACAAAATAAGAGAAAACTTTTATTTAAAGGAAATAATACCATGCGTTTATTGTTTTTAAACTTGCTTCGTGAAATACGACTGGATAAAGCTCTTCACCTGGACCAATTGCTCAACAGAAAAACATTTTCTAATGAGAGAGTATGCACTTGTTAATTAATGATTGTTTAAAACTAAATTATAAATGATATGTATTTTTTTGTTATATCACATAGGTTAAAGTCTGTATGGTCAAGTGATATTTAATAGCCTTGTAATGACAAAGGTATGTTTTAATATAATTATTATAGGTTAAGTTGATATTTAACATAAAAGAAAAAATCTATAAAATATGTTTTAATTATTACATACAATTGTAGGTAGAAATTTTGTATGTTAGATACGTAAAAGAAAAATATTTAGATATTTAAGGGGTAAAATAAATATTGAAAATTAGCAGAAGTAACTAAAAAAAAAAAAAATGTTATAACAAAATATTTCTTGTTAAAGTTTTGAGACGAATTTATACTGTATTAATTGAGGAATTTATTCCTAATTATTCTTAAATAACACATCCACTTTATTTAGTTTAAGATAGTATGCTACCAACTATTTTGAATGTTCCTTTATTAAAATTAAAATTATTATACTTTTATTCTATGATGTCCATTGATTTCAGATGTTGATCAAAGTATACACGGTAACATAAGTTTATTATAATCAGTGTATTTACTTATCCTGCCCAGATATAGCATTGGTATATGCTTAATATTCGCATAGGTAATAATTATAATGTATTTATTTTGTGGGATGAAAAATGATCTCCCCAAAAGCTTTGTTTTCCATGAGAGGAAGATTTTAAATATAATGTTCAGGTATGTTTATAGCCCAAGTGATCGATTCTCATAGATAGGACGATCAAGAATTTATCTAGCATTTAGTATGCTTCATTCATTTAAATCCCAGGAGAGGATTGTATTTGGTGTGTGTTCGTTGTATGCCCAAGTAAGAGGCAAGAAACCACCAAAATATTTTAATGTAGTAGATTACTCTACAGACCTTCGTGGTTATTCCATATTCCTCATGTGAAAATAAAGATAGCTCCACCATGGAAGGTGTTGATTATTGTGCTTAATTTTGAAAGTTCGGGCAAGATAAAGGTTATATTGGAGGTGTTAGTTCCTCAAGATCCACTTTAGTATAAATAGTGCATTAGTAACTAGGATCAATATCTGTATTGTGCTGCTAAATATTGCTAGTATTTGACAAGTAAATCAATGGAGAAAGTAATTAAAATTGCGTAATTTAAAACGCTTATTTACTGAAGGAATATTCAAATGCAATATTTAATTCTGGTTAGTAATTAAATAATACTCATATTTAAAATTATACGTATGAATAAAATTTGTATCATAACTTAAGTTAGCATTAAGTTAAATGTAAGATGGTAAGTGTAACTTCTGATAACTGGCCTATAATTAGAATAGGTTATCCCATTAAAGACCATAAATAAAGTAAATGTATTAGAAATAAATTTAATATTTTGCGTATTGCATTTGATTGGATTAATCATTTAAAAAAAAAAATAGTTAGTCAATAATTTTGAATAAAAGCTTCTACAAGGTTACCAAAATTTAATAAACAATGTATTGGTAATGAAATGTACTTTTAGTTAATCAATCCATATGATTGCATACAGGAGAAGTAGTAACCTCTAGTCCATAACCAAAAGAGTATACAGATTAATGTCATTTATATTTTATATTTTTGTATTACTATGGGATTATTGAATAAATGTTCATATATTTTTTTTTTGTGATAATAATAAATTATAGTCTTGTTAAAATTTGTTGTAGATTCATTTTTTTGTTTTTATATGCTAAATATAAGTGTTTGCACAATATTTGCAAAACCTTTTCTTGAGTCCGAAATCATTCCAAATTCTTAAAAACTTAATATACCAGATAAATAAAGTTAAGCAGATCGGAATATGACATTATATTTTAGTTTAATCATAATTATTTATGGAGTTGAAAACTTAAGACTAAACATTCACCTTTGTGTAATAAAAAAAAAACTGAATTTATTCCCAAACCATTAACTTTGGTTGCACATTATTCCATTCCCATTTAGTTAAATTGTCTAAGTAATAAATCTTAGTTATATTATTGTGTTGTCATGGATGATGGAAGGACACAAAAAGCACCCTTGTCTTTTTATTATTCTGACTGAGATTCTGAAAAAAAAAAAAAGGCTGTGTTATTCAAAATTATACGTCATTATTGAATAGAATTATCATCTCTTTAAATAATATAGCAGTGGATATGAGAGATGAAGACACATTGAATTTAAGTAAAATAAATGTTTCCTATAGCCGACCAGAATGCCAGTCATATGCGACAACACAATACTGCCGAGCATTTCCTTACATGAAACAAAGAACCCTGAGATTAATATTATTATAATTATTCTTTAAATTAATAAGTGATCAATTATTGTTGTTATTACAATCGTGGCATGGCTTAAGAGAATTGAATGTACAATTGTATTATATGAAAAGTATTTTAGATCATATTGGAAAATTAATGGATATGTTGCTTTATTTTGGTTGCCTTACCAACAAGTGCAAATAAATAAACTAATTAAATTATTGGGTTAGAATAAATATATATATATATATATATATTGCCACACACAAGCGTAATAGGAGGTGGTGGTCATGTTTATTGGCTTAAAGTTCTTTATTTTATTTATTTGTAAATTGAAGTAAAGTAATTTCTTCCAGATTATAATTATTATTAGCTCTAATTTAATTATTTAATGTACATATAACATAGTATGCAAGATCTATTTTTGGAAATAGTCATTGAATTATATTCATCACTTATATGTTTTTTATTACTTATCTTAAGTGTCCATTAAAAGAATACATATTTGAAAATATCATAACAGCATTAATTTTACATGCAAATTGAATCTCATTAATGGCATTAACTGTTACTGCTTAGTGACTTAACAAATGAAAAGGAGATTCTTATTTGAAGATAATCAATGACTATCATAACGTATATAATTTTATTTATTAAAACCTGGTCAGAATTATTATCATTATCATTATTTATATATAAATATTTTGTAAGTACAATTTAGTAATACCAGACTATTAAAATATAAGTGGAGATATTTTAAGTGTTATTTTTAAAATTGTCACTCAAGAGGCATTCTTTCCTTTTTTTAATTAGTTATATTTGTCACAATTACCTTTATTACAACAATATTCATTGGTAGTTATACTTTTATTACATATTAGTTCTAGGAGAAATAAAAAGTGTTAGATATTATGAATGACATGATTAATTATTCAAGTATAGTTTAACGTGTCCTTATCTGAAATATCAGATGAGTTTTTTTGAAGGCCAGATTAATGAATGCGTGAATGATGTTTATGACAGATAACCCTAAATTATGGTTTTTACTCATAAAAGGTTGTAAAGTAACTAGCAAAGGCAGCTGTTGTTGGCTGAAGGTGAAGATTGCTATGAATTCCTGATTATAGATCTAGTCTGCCATGTGATGATAATCTTTTATTTAGTTACTTACAACCAAAAATTGCTTAGAAAAACAAATGTCTAATACTAAATGGGTTGCTTTTGGACATTTTAAGTTAGAAAAAAGCATGAAGAGATAACTAATTTAAAAAATAGATGTTTACTTTACTACAAATGCATAAACATTAGAAGCACAAGTGTAGTAGCTTCATTATGAATAAAATTTTGGAAAAAATACATTGTGATGATTGATGATGAATCAGGCAGATCAGAAGATACCAAATGCAGATAATTCAGAGTTATGCCCCGGCAAATTCTGAAGACATCAAATACAAATAATTCAAAATTATGCTCCAACAAGTTCTCCTGATAGAAAAAGTTTTTGATCAGATCAAATAACATTTTAAAATTGTGATGAGAGACTTTAAATGTTAGATTTGGTAAACAATTGAAAGATTAAATTTAGGTATGGTTATAACAAAATACACAGACTTATGAAGTTTTCAGGGAAAAAATATTTTTTTAAGAAAAATGTTAAATGGTAATAGATATGAAAACATAGAATTGAAGGCACAGATGAATTGGATTATATTCTAACTAACAGAAAATATATATTTCACGATGGTAATGTTTTTAATAAATTCAACACAGGAAGTGATCATTGAATAGTGAGATGTAAGTTATGTGTTGATGCAAAAAACTGTAGAGAGAATAATTAAGAAAAACTCTATTCATATTTGGTATTACTAATCTTCAGAAATATTCCAATGAATTTAAATTAGAACTTGCAAACTGTTTTAAAATGTTAATAGATTTTGAGTATTGTTTATATTTGAATAAAATAAGTAAGAAGATATCTAATATATGATTAACAATAAAGATCGCTGGTATAAAAGGGCAGCAATTTACTAGTAAATTTTCTACTGAGACAAAATAATGTTTGAAAAAAAAAAAAGTGTATGAAAATATATAAAAATATTCCATTAAAAAGAATTGAATATCTAGAGTTTTATAAAATAGTAGTAAAACAATAATATTATATATCTGAGCACTTATTGCATATATGTGTAGAGATGATAATCTGGACCAACTGAAGATTGCTGGTTTACCATGAAATACATACATTGGTGATTATTTATCTTTTCAACATATATGTGTTGAAGTGCTTCAGTGTTATGAGATAGAGTGGAGAGTGGTGGGTCATGTGAAAGTCTGTGTTCATATACCCTGTATATTACATAATAAGCCTGTATTTCAATTAATAACAATATAAGAAAATTAAATTGTAAATCATCAAGAAATAGAAGTCAGTAGAAATCGCAAAAATATAAAACAATATCTTTGTATTCATAGAAAATTTATTTTTGTAATAAAAAAAAAAGATAGAACTATTTTTAAAAAAAGAAATGTCATTATGAAATGTGTCTAAGAGTTCTATAAAAAATTATCTTATATATAAAATTTCTATTTTTTCTGTTGTCTGACTGGTAAATGTATGTTTATTCATAAGGCTATATTGTGTCAAATTTACAACCAATTAAAAAAAATATTACATTTATGCAAAGAAAGTAATTCCACCATTAATAAAATATGCTCAGAAAAAAATCATTACATGTGCTTTTAATTACAGAGATATAATATTTGGATTGTGAAGAAAATGTGATTACAGTACATAAATTCATGCTTAAAGTATGATATTTAGCAAAGAGAAAAAAGAGGTGCTATAGTTCCATATTTACATTTAGTTTTGGTTAATGTATTATTATGTTCATGTGAAGGATGATGCCATTAATAAAAAATGCTTGGAAAAAAATTAATACATATGCTTTTGATTATAGAAGTACAGTATTTAAATCACAAAAAAAAAATGTGAAGTACATAAATTTATATTTCAAATGTGATATTTAGTGAGGGGGGAAATAGATGCTCTAGTACCATAATTACATTTATTTTTGATTATACAGGCAAGACTCTCCATACAATAGTGCCATCCTGTGCCAACCAGAGTAATCCATGGATGCCAGAAGGCTTTGTGCACAAAATCACCATCTAAAGCCTACTCATCCAATATCCCCAAACTAGTTTCTGGCTTATGGCCTTCATCAGTGAGGAGTTTTGAATCTGGAAGCACAGCACCTAGATGCCCTCTGGCACCTATTGATTACTCTGGTTGACACAGGGTGGCCCTACTATATGGAGAGTTTTTCCTGTTTAATAACAGTTATTTGCTAGCATAAGAAATGGTGATCATGTGATATTTTTGATTAGGTTATAATAGAAGTCAGAACAATTCCTTTCAAATCAGTGTATAGTTCTCAAGTTTAATTATATAATATTAAATTCTTTTGTTTAATTTACATTAAAAAATCTGTTAAAGCAACCAATTTAGGCAATATTTATCTGGTGTAGTAATTAAGAACAAGAAAGTAAAATATAACTTTTAATTATTACATCTTCTAAATTGCTCAGCATTTTAAATGAAGTGAGTTGTGCAATTAAATCTATGAAAAAGAGAAAAATTCCAGAAAATGATGGAATTATAATCAATAACTTATAAAAAGCAGATAGAAAATTGAAAAAGTGTTTGCAAAGTTATATACCTAATTGTATTTTTATATTGGACTATTTCCATCATCTAATATGTGTGTTGAATGTCTTTAGAAAACTTTAATTTTATTTAAATATTCCAAATACATTCAACTGTTAGTAATAGCACATCAAGCAGATTAGTATATGCACCAACTGTTAGTAATATCACAGCAAACAGGTGAGTATATGCACCAACTGATATCACAGCAAATAGGTTAGTATATGCACAATGTTTTGAGAGGTATTTTTTTCCTCTTCTTCAGGTGTTTCTGGCCTGACCAGTGACAGTACTAGCATGGAATTTAAACCTGGGTTCTTAAATTCTTGATTATTGAATTTTAAGGTAACGTTCTAACCAACTGAGCCATCCTGCCAAAGGCAACAGTATGCAGTAATTTCATATACTTATCTATGAGGTTCCTCCTGATTTCTCCACTTTTTCCTTAAGAGCAAAGTTGATTAGTGGTTTCCATACATTATGCATAGTCACACTAAGTTGGCTTATGGAATTTTTTGCCATTGTCATGTGAGCAGCTTCTTTAAATTTTCTTCTTTGTATCTTTTCTTCTCTATCCAATATTTTTGTATAAGTATATGAAATTACTACATACTGTTGCCTTTGGCAGGATGGCTCAGTTGGTTAGAACATTACCTTAAAATTCAATAATCAGTAATCTAATGACCCAGATTTGAATCCCATGCTAGTACTGTCACTGGTCAGGCCAGCAGACCTGAAGAAGAGGGGAGAAAAATACCTCTTGAAACATTATGCATATACTAACATGTTTGCTGTGCTATTACTAACAGTTGGTGCATATACTAACCTGTTTGCTGCGATATCAGTTGATGCACATACTAACCTGTTTGTTGTGATATTGCTAACAGTTGGTGCATATACTAACCTGCTTGCTGTGATATTGCTAACAGTTGGTGCATATACTAACCTGTTTGCTGTGATATTACTAACAGTTGAATATATTTGGAATATTTAAATAAAATTAAACTTTTCTAAAGACAATCAACACACATATTAGATGATGGAAATAGTCCAATATAAAAAAACAGCTAGAACACCATCATCCACAAACCTTCAGGAAAACATTATATACCTAATGTCTAAATAATAAAGATGTTTCAGATGATTAGAAGAATGTAGTAATAATACTAATATTTAAGAGAGGGGATTAAAATGTTACAAATTTTAGATCTGTTAGTCTTTTATCAGTTCTATACAAAGATTTTACCAAGATAATTAAAATTCATCTAAAATGAACCTTGGATTTTA
The DNA here is from genome assembly GCA_028023455.1 of Epiperipatus broadwayi. Lineage (NCBI taxonomy): Eukaryota > Metazoa > Onychophora > Udeonychophora > Euonychophora > Peripatidae > Epiperipatus > Epiperipatus broadwayi. The sequence goes on from JAQFVV010012600.1 coordinate 134,395, forward strand.
AAAACAACTTGGACTTAAAAATGATTTTAGGACAGTGAATCAACATAGAAGTATCGAAAGAAGTTATAGAAATGACAAATTAATAAAAGCTGTCATTATGCTCTGGATTTGTAGATCATGAAAAGACATTTGATTCTATAAGAATTCCTACAATGATTAAAACATTAAATTATTTAGATATAGACATGAAATATTATCATATTCTGAACAATATTTATCAAAATGCATCAGTAATAATTAGATTATATAATGATATAAAAAAGATTAATGTTGAGGAGAGTGTATACAAAATGATTTATAACATTTTTAAGTATTTTATTAATTAAAATAGAAAATTAAGAGAAGTAAAAGTAAATAGAGATTATTTAAACTATTGCAGATGATGTGGTATTTTTTTTTTTTTGGGGGGGGGGGATAATACTTCAGAGCTTCAGGATATGTAAGAGTTATTACATGAAAATAAAAAAAAATAGAACTAAACAATAAATAGTAGAAAAACTAAAATAATGTTCAATGGATTGTATCAGAAGAAGAAAATAAAAATTGATAATGATGCATTAAAGAAGACAACTACAAATATCTTGCTCAGATTATAATTCTGATGAATATATAATGGATGAAATTAATCATAGAATTGAACTTGGATTAAGTGTTTTGTATAGAAATAACTTATATTAAAAGAAAATATACCTATATGTTTGAAAAGAAATGTTTTAATAACTATGTTTTACAGGTCTTACTTAAAGATCTGACATTTGGACACCACTTAATGATGGATGGTGAAATGGATTTAGAAGTAACAAGATGGGATTGAAAAAGAAGTTATATGAATAAGAAAATTTTACTGATCTCATTGAATAAATTAATAAACAGAAATGGAGCTGGAATTGATAAATTACTGGAAGAGATAACAATAGATGGATAATTAAAGTCTTAAACTGGAGTGCAAGAGATTCTAAAAGACATAGATAGACAAAGACCACATGTGAAATGAATTGATGAAGTAAAAAAATTTGCTGTTGTGATTCCGAGAAGAGAGGTCAGAGATCAGAGAATCAGAATTAAACATGGGAAGACCTCCAAGCCTGCAGGAATTGATGATGATGGAAAATAATGACAATGAACTTCTTTACACATCTAGGATGTTTAACAATAATAATGCTCACACGATTTCAAAAAATCTAATTTTGCTACTAGATCCTGAAAAATACCTTAAATAAAGATTTGAGGGATATTAAGAATAAGATATATTGAGATTTCTTTTTTGACTAATCATTAACTATCTAAAGAAATAACAACATATAATATATCTTGTCAGATTCTCAATATCACATCAAATTATTTGTAAACTGGATATGGTGGGAGATGATAAATTTGTTAAACAAACTTGCCTTTAATGAAGTGTGTGTATATGTAAATATAAATGTTATTAAAACTAAGCTAAATTGGAAATGTTTGTATTAAAAATATCTATAGCTTATTTGTTTAATCTTATATAAATAGAACAATTTTATGAAGTTTTTTATTGCAGAATAATAACTAACTCTAGATTTCTGTAGTGTTCTAGGTAAGAGGAAAAAACTAAAAATAAATAAATATCAAATATAATACCATTTAAGCATTTATTTTTTATAACGTCTTGCGTGCGATTATAATTACGATAGAATGACAGCCTGTTAAGGTAATTGCGCAGACGCTGTGAGAATGTTATTAATAAATGAATACCTTCGAACGAACCAATGAATACCTTCGAACAACCATGTCTATCGTAATACCATTTATTATTTATAGTAATTATTAATAACAAGTTTTATGATGTAACTCTAAAATTGGAATAGTAGAATAAGTCATGGTAAGAAGATGGCAAAGTATGGTTGATGATTAATAAGTAATATTAATTGCTTACACTATTCTGACCCATAGTTCATCATGTGTTTTTGGGAAATAATATACATGGTAAAATTTGGGAACAACTAAGGATGAAATAAATTGAGATTTGATTTGCCTCACTGAGAGATAAATATATAAATATTCAAGAATGTATTTTAAAGTACAATAACTCAACGAAAATATGAATGCTTTTACTTTTATAACATTATGAGTGAATATTCTTTTATTTCACATATGCATATAGGTAAGTAAGTTTTAATAATTTAATGTAGTGCAAATACTCTCTAGTATATCTCTAAAAACCTCTTCAATAAATTATTACTTGAAGAAGTGTGATTAGTGTATCTTTCTACCATATTAAAATATAAAGTTCAAATTCAGTTGAATAAATCTTGAAATTTTTATTCAGGGTGCAGCATTAGCCAATCTGACTAATTATATTAATCTATAAACAATAGGAACTAAAAATCTCAAGTTACTTTGAGTTGTTTAAATGAATGTCAACCCCATATAGTACAAAATAAAAATAGCATCGAAATATGGTGCACCCTTTATTCCTATAAATGCTAAACTTATAATTAGTTATTTTTACTTATTTAAATTTAATAATTACCAATCTAAAAATAATGCTTACATTTCATGTGGATTCAAATACCCAGTTTGTATATTACATCCTTTGATCCTAAATTTACATATTTAAATGTATGTGAAAATTAGACCGATATCTTATATAATAATTAAATAATTTCATTAACATCTTTTTTAAAACAATTATGTGTATGTATAAGCATTTATTAAATCATTTGACATATTTTAGATTAAATAAATAATAAACTTTACATGTTTTTGTATGTGAATACATAAATTCTGACATTATTGTTATTATTAAGTGACGTCAAGCCGACTTCTGGCGATCACATAAAAAGAATTCAGCTTATTTAATATATATAAAACATAAATAAATTAGTAAAAAAAAAAATCGTTACAAGAATACATTGTGCGTAAATTTTATTCGCATGTACAAACGTTTAAAAAAAAAACCCTTTTCAATTAAGAAAATAGTTATTATAATAAATGTTAAAAATATTTATTTCTATTTTATCCACCAAACTTATGAAATATTTTACATTCAAGTACATTTACTGTGTGATCTTTATGATTTTATTGTAATATATTAACTGTTCAAAAAACACTGCGCTTGCGCAGCCATCTAAAATAACATTGCTAATTGATTTATATATCACTAAAAGAAAAAATCTTCAAATGAAAAATATTTTTGAATCTTTAAATAGAATCAATTGCGTATTTTAGTTATTTTTGGAAGAACGGATTATATCTTTAAATTCTTAATAGATATTTATCGAATAACTCAAAAAGAAAATTTAATTTTCATTTTTCTTAGTTTTATCTTTTACATTATGGATCCATTTTTTTTTTTTTTTCAATGTTAGTCTATTTCAAGAAAATGATTTTGACTTTTCAAAATAATTTGTCATAAAATAAAAATAAATCAAAGACATCCGCATTTCTTAAGTCTCAAATAAGAGTTGCAAATGTGTTTAAACTATACTTTTTATGTTATCTTTAAGATGGTAAAGAAAGAAAACATAATTCGTTTTCATTCCAAGACCGCAGTCAACAGCAAAGTTTTGCCAAGGAAATCCGTTAGTGGATTTGTAGAGGAAGGGCGCGAGCCAGCAATTTGACATTTTAATGTCCGGAAATAAAAATTGGATTGAATTGTCCTACGCTGAAACTAATAAGTTAGTAAAAAAAAAAAAAAAACAGTTACCATTCTGGAAGTATTAACACTTTATCTCCGGAAGACTCTGAAATGCTAATGCAAAATAATGATTTTTCCCCTACATACTGATAATTTATTTTTTAGACAATCAAATTTGGATGTGGGTATTTATATATATGAAAGAATGCAACTCGTTAAAATCATTTTATATTTGTTTTATCTGTTCTTCCTAAATATTTTTATGAGACATATCCGATGAGTGTATGTCTGAATTAACTAAGAAAAGGTATGAGAATAAATGGATACCAAATGTTAACAAAGGTATTGGCTTATTAATTAAAAATCCCGTGCTTGATTAAAATAATACTGTTTTTTAATGAAAAGATAAACAGTAAGTTTTGGATTCTAATTGTTTTTATCTGATATCATGGATTAGTACTCAATTCTATAGACAAGTTTTTATATTTCAAAGACTAACCAAGTAATTGTGGAAAGTAATCGACCAATGATGGTGAATTAATAAATTTATGTATCTGATAAGTAAAGATGCATAATAAAACAAACAGGATGTAAAAGAACCAAAAAAAGAAACTAGTAAAGATAGAAAAAAAATCCTAGATCCCTTCTCACTTGATACCAAAAGCAATTTATGGCATCCCAAAAGTCAGCTAATCCTTATTCATATTTTATAAATCTTTAGGCTAATGAAATATTGGAGTTAATGCTACTACAACTAATTATTAATCAATGTATCTTTATATTGTGATGATCTCATTTCCATTGTTTTCAATTATTTATATTACACATAATTTTAATAAAATGAAGTAATATGAATATAAATATAATTTCCACATAGAGCAGAAAATTTAATTGTACTACCATTGTATCAACATAAATATTGACTAAATTTTTCATGGTGCAGCCATTGATAATGAAATGTATATTACTAATGGCCAGACTAGTTATCAATGTTAGAACTTGAGTTTTGCTAGCATATTAAATTAAAGTTACTACATGGTCACTGATATATTCTTGATGTTAAACTTAGTAATTACAAAAGTATTGATTTACCAAATAATCTTTATTGAAAATTAATAAGCAATTTATATGGTGTAAAAATCAGATAATAAAAACATATAGATCAGTACTATAAGATAAAAATTATATATTTAATAATAAAGGTAAGTACAGATATATTGGACTATAATTAGTGTTTAAATTTTTATTATTATAAAATAACTCTATTTAGAGAGATAGAATTGGATATTAGCAATATCAATGGAGATCACTTTATGAAAACCTTTCTAATCAATGAAAAAGTGGTATCATGGCTGTATTTTGCCAAAACAAAAAATTATAGAAATACTTTGCCACTAGAAGACTGCTCATATGAGGTAAAAGTTTTCAAAAGAAGAATGAATTTAATCCTGTTCCACCATATTATGGCTCTAGTCTCTACTCTGCATCTTACTTATGGTTATCATATCAAGAGAAAGTGGATAGTGAAAGACAATTCAGCATCTTATAAACTGAATAAAATGTATGTTTGTTGTGAGTTTTTCAAAAAAGGATTACATGAATAGTTTCTGATAATATATCTGATGAATAGTTTTATCAGTAACTACTGTCCAGTTTAAATTTTTAATGAATACAATCAGAGAAGGTCTTTTCTTTAGAGACAGGTTTAGAACAGTTAAGAGTAATTGGGAATCAAACCATATCCCACTATTTTCAATTAAACTTTCCCAAAGGAAATTACTCTAATAATTAAAAAGATATGGAGGTGATTTTCCAACATAACTTGTTATTATAATAATCAACCTGAATATTGGTAGAAAATTGCAGAATGGTTTAAAGAAACACATGCAATCTGCAAACAAAAAAGATAGTGAGTGAAACAAGACACACCTAATCTAAAAGATACAAAACTAATTAATTAACAGGTCTAACATGACTATTTATATCAGAATTAATGTGTTATTTTTTGCTCTTCTACAGTTACTTTTCATAATATTAATATATATTTTATTTTAAAATGCTAAAGCCATGAACTAAAAAATATTAATTTAAAAAAATCCAAAGATATAAGTATTTTTCAGCATTTCAGTAAAGATTAAAGTCTATCTCCATGTATATATTCTGCCTTCATTCTGTGACAGTTTTCATTCTTTGTAATCTAGTTTCCACAGCATTTGAGATATTATATTGAGAAAATTTTTGGATAACAAAAAAAATGAATTTTGCATAATTTATTAAATATTTATTATTTTTATAGAATTGTAAAATAATTATTTAAAACCAAAAGAATACACATATCCATTTTAATTTTATTTATATGTGTTTTATTTGTAAAAATAGAAGTAAATAAATTTGATCATAATATTAACAAAGAAAACTACAAAGAGTAGGATGAGTATAATGTCATCATTCCAGTATTATGGCACTTTATTAGGATCTTTTGAGATATTCTAAAATTTGTAAATCAATTTTAATATTTTAAAGCAGAATTTTATAGATTTCTTATACATTAAATTTATTTGTTCACATTTTAAAAATAAATTTCTATCTAAAAAGATTTTGTTGATTTTTTGAAATCACTCATTCAAACTGTTTTCTTGCTTACCATTGAATGATGAAAATAGATGAATGATAAAATATTCTTTATTCTCATTATTAATTCATTTTTTAAAAATTTTTAGAGTTCAAATATGATTCTTTAGAATGTTTTTTATTTGTAAATTTAAATTTGTAAATAATCAAGTCAAATTTATTAAGTTTTAACATAGAATAAAAATTTTATACTGAAATCAAAGGTTGAATATTAACAAAAATTGTTACCAGCCATAGCAATGGAAATTGCCAATCTGTTAAAAGGTTAAAACATAGAGAAAAACTGCAGCAGAATACATTAAAGTAAAGGATGATCAAATAAATAAGATTAAATAGATGTATATATAAGTAGATAGAGAGACAAATAGCTTGATAGGTAAATAGATATATAGGTAAGTGGATGGTTTGATAAGTAGATAGGTAGGTAAGTTGGTAGATAGCTAGGTGGGGTGAATAGGTTTGTGTGAGTGGATGTGTGGATAAGTGAGTGGTAGGTAGGCATATAGAAAGGTAGGTAGGTAAAAAGGTAGGTTAGACAGTCATTCAATCAATTGATCAATTGACTGATAAATAGATAGATTGATAAACTATGTATATATTTTTAATATTTATAATGATAATTTGATTTCACTCTTGCTATTACTTTATTATATGACATTTTCTACACCTGACTCCTTAACTACTCATTGGAAACTCATCAAGAATCCTGGATTGCCCCAACATGCAGTAGAGTGCCTCTATGTTCAAACTATCTATAAAAATAAGTATATTAACAATGTCACTATTTAATAATATATCACTATATTTTTTTCACTAAAAGAGTAAATGTGTATAAAAAATTATTTATATCATAATTAAGACACACAACCAGAAAATTGGGATATTGTTTATATATGAATATTCAGGTGTTTCAAAGCTTCTGTTTCATGTGACTAACAGAAATTATTATTTTCATAAAATGTATTTATAGAAAAAAAGATTATTCTCATAAATTTTTGCTTTGGTCTATATCTTGCAATTTAATAGCAAGTTTAAATTTGTGCTATAAATAAAAAGACTTTATTCGCTAGAAAAATATTTTGATACCTTATTTAATTAATTATATATATATAAGAATTTTATAAAAATATAATTAAATATATATATAAGGCTTTAAACTTAATACTATGCACCTTGAGTGTTTAATTTTACCATGAGAGGGATCTCTACAAATCTTAACACAAGATTATAAGTTTATAAAGATAAGAGCAGCCGTCTTATCATCAACCTACTTTCTAATTATATAGGCAAATCTAAAGCATTTTGATTTCAGAGTGTGAAGCTAGTAAGTTCTTCACTAATTAAGTCATTACCTCATTTAGAAATCAACATTCATGCTGTACATGTGCTTAATAAGAATTAATGTTTACAAAATGCAACTACTGTTTTTTTTTGTCTGTGTTAAAAAAGTATGAGATATTTATCAATTGGTTGATTGATAAAAAATGTTATATAAAGAATTTTATCCTATAGGAATTAATTGTGTTATCTGATATGCAAATGTTTGTAATATTCTAGTGTTTAAATTCTGAAAATAGCCATTTTTCTGTGCTTTCTGATGAAAACCAGTCTCTGGTTGAAATATTAAAGAAGCTTTATAGAAAAGGAATTGTGTGCTTTTTATTACTATTTTTATTTTTCCTTAAGTTATTTCATATATTTATTATTTTCAAATATATTGTAAAGAAAACTATATTCTAATAAAGAAAATAAATAAAAAACAAAAAGAAAAAATAAATATCCTCAGATTAAGTAGTTGGCCTGCAAAAATACATCACATATTTAGCAACTACATACAATTTGGATAATCTAAATATACTGAGTAAATGTTGTACTCAGATAATTTAAAATATGACTAATAAATAAAATGACATGATCACAACTGACTTTCCAATAATTTATATCTACAGTAAAACAGTATATTTCCTCCATTATATATGTTTTACCTATTTATCCCTACACCTCCATCTGTGCCAAGTTTAAATCTTAAAGAATACCCATTTTAAGATGCTTACACAATTGCATAGGTGTCACCACATATATATATATGAAATACAAAAAACAAGTTAAAAACTTGCTAATGCTTGTATTTAAGTCAACAGATGGTGTTCTACCAAAAACACCATCAAGCATATGTTTACATAAATGTCAGAGCAAGCATTCACTATCTCTAACTTTAATTCCATTTTCAGATCATGATTTTAAGCTATTTGCTATCATCAGTAAAAGACAGGAATAAGAAACTAGATCTAAACACAAACTCTGAGCATTTATGAAACAGTTTCTATTCAGCTTGCAAGCGTGAATCTTTTAGACACGTAATGTCTTCAAACTCAGCATAGCAAGCCAGATAGCTATATGGGTCTGATATCAGTTCAGCATCACCACATAGTAGAAGCCTCTGCAATATATATCATTGCTAGAAAGACCTCAAAGGTACATTTATGAAAAACAAAAAACAAGTTAAAAACTTGCTAACACTTGTATTTATGTCAACAGATGGCGTTCTACCAAAAACACCGTCAAGCATATGTTTACATAAACGTCAGAGCAAGCATTCACTATCTCTAACTTTAATTCTACTTTCTAGCAATGCTATATATTGCAGAGACTTCTACTATGTGGTGATGCTGAACTGATATCAGACCCATATAGCTATCTGGCTTGCTATGCTGAGTTTGAAGACATTACATGTCTAAAAGATTCACACTTGCAAGCTGAATAGAAACTGTTTCATAAATGCTCAGAGATAGCAAATAGCTTGAAATCATGATGTGAAAGTGGAATTAAAGTTAGAGATAGTGAATGCTTGCTCTGATGTTTATGTAAACATACACTTGACAGTGTTTTTGGCAGAACGCCATCTGTTAACATAAATACAAGCATTAGCAAGTTTTTAACTTGGTTTTTTTTCCATAAATGTACCTTTGAGGTCTTTCTAGCAATGAATATTGCAGAGGCTTCTACTATGTGGTAATGCTGAACTGATATCAGCCCCATATAGCTATCTGGCTTGCTATGCTGCGTTTGAAGACATTACGTGTCTGAAAGATTCACACTTGCAAGCTGAATAGAAACTGTTTCATAAACGCTCAGAGTTTGTGCTTAGATCTAGTTTCTTATTTCTGTCTTTCACTGATGATAGAAAATAGCTTGAAATCATGATCTGAAAGTGGAATTAAAGTTAGAGATAGTGAATGCTTGCTCTGACGTTTATGTAAACATATGCTTGACGGTGTTTTTGGTAGAACACCATCTGTTGACATATATATATATATATGTGAAAATAAATGTCTGTAATATAAGTGGTATAGATATATTGCAGCAGAATATTTATTCCAAAGTGATTGATATATATATTTTAAATAATCATTTATTTCATTTTAAAAGTCAATTTGTATTTTTAATACACTTAAATTGGATGTATATGTGTGTAGTCCATGTACCACTGTGATACACATATAGCGTCATATTACTTGGTCATTTTATATAATTTTCAAATTTGATTTGAAATAAGTTGTAAATACAAATCATGTCATGCACACCTGTTTCAGTATAGCATGAGGAAGAAATCTAAATTTTAGTTTAGACAATACATATTTTTCAAAAATACATTTTTCTTGTAAACAAGATTTAGCCAACTGTAACTATTGCTAAATCTTTAGGAAACAAAAATGATCAAGCCTAGAAAAAACACCTTATTTCAAGAATAAAACGAAGGATTAGAGTTATTTTAGAATTTAAAATATCAACATTTAAAAGGTGCTAATGGATTTACTCACAGAAAATAATTTTGTTATTGAAATTTGATCTTGGGTTAATATAAATAAGGTAGATTTTATTATGTATAAACACACTGTATAATTTAAAGAAGCATTGGCTAGTAGACTCCATGCCGGTTTTAACTTTAATATGTTGGAGTAGAGTAGGCAAGGATTGCTGCTATCCAAGCCTGGGAATTGGTGATCTCTATCCCCATACTATATGCCAAAACGTAACATAATCATCAGAGAGATGGGAGATATTTCTCCTAATGGCCTGCTGCAAGGAGATTTACAACTGAAACCAAGCTGCCTATTGAAGCAGTAAATCTGTAGTACATATTTAACTTCACTGCCTGATGACATTACAGACCTTTAAAGTAGGGTTTGAACCAGTTTATATGTATATTTGGTCATCCAGGAATGTTAAGCACACACATATACATGTGTAACTTCCACCCTGTTTATTCCAAATGGTTATGTTTAACCAGTTGTGTTATTATTTTAACTTAAGTATATTTCATTTCCAAGCTTGTAAATTGTCTTCACTTAGATAACTGTGTATGTGTGTATATGTATTACAGATATGAAAATAAATCCAATTAATGTAAAGCTAATGCAATGCCAGTAAGTTCTAGAAGGTATTATTACAATTTAAAAATGTCAGTCTCATTTAACTATTTCAAGTCAAACTAACAAAAATCATATTCTTAAAGCTATTTCCAATTTTAGGAAATATGTTTAAATAATGCTTTCTGAAACATATTTGTTTACATCTTCCAATATTGCCAAATTTCAAGTATAGGAGGAGCAAAAGTTCTAGGAATGTGCAAAATGAGTTCAGATCACTCATCTCTTGTGTTTGATTAGAGAGTGAAAACAAAATGAATTTTGAGTAAAAGGAATGTGCCTCTCCGATCTTAGATCACCTTTGGCCTGTCTCTGCCATGCCATTGCTACTTAAGAACTGTTCTGTTTAACTGTGAAAGAACTATTGGAGGATTCCTATCATTATTTTGTTAATATTGTGCCTTGTTGACTGTGCTTTCACATCTAAACTTCGTATATGTTATTCTAAATGGCCACCATAATATATATCTAAAAAGTAATCCATTTTGCCAAAGAATAAACTCTTAATATTCCTCACTTCTTTCCTAAATTCTAATTATATTCATAATGTATTCTTTTATTTATATGGTAACAAACTATAAGCTCATTTATCGTTATTGTTAAATTTATGATTTTTTTCTCTAGAGTTTTTAAAAATTTCATTCTATAAAATGCTAGCACAGAATTATGTATTTTTAATCTGTCATTAGTTTTTAAAGTTTCATGCTTTAGTTATCTTATTTTCATGTGGCAAAACTTATTTTAAACTATGTATCTTATTGAATTAATTTTAGTATGCTAATGTTTTAATCTAGCAAACTTATATTATTTCAACTATCATTTTGATATTTGGAATATTTAAATAGTTAAATATAAAATTTTATTATTGATCGCAGTTTGCTCGATTGAATATTTTGAAATATATGCTTAATGGCGGATAGTTTAAAATGTCATATTATGGGATAAGATAAACTTTTTGTTGTTAATGCTGGAGATTTAAATGCATTTTATGTTCTCTAAATAAATCTGATTATTAATCTATTTTAATAATTATTTATTGCTTTCATGCCATTGAACGTTAACTTGCTTATAGTATATTATCGTTTGAGAATACTTGGGACTTGTTAATTAGGAAAACAATATTTCCCCTCTTCTATATTTGACATCCTAATTTGTTAATATTATATGTACATTGATGGGTGGGTTAATATTTTGTCATGATGTTATGCATGATATTATTACTTTATTTAAGCTTAAATTAATGCATTAGTCATTTAAAACTTAAGTCATACTCGCGTTGCTTACTTACAATAACATTTTCAAGAATTTGAATTTTGCTTTATCATACTTTTTCCTCCAGAAGTCCCAGATTTTCTTTATGTAACTTGTCTAAGAGTGAGGATTGGTAGCACTGTCCTCAGGACAAACATTAGATTGTTAAAGCTCTTCATTCGATAATGTTGGCAAATGTACCATGGAAACCTTATCACTCGTCTCTTCGAATACTGCCTTGTTATAAATACAAGTGGATTCTTATATATGATAAAGCCCTCCAGTCCAAAGATGGACATATATGTACCCCATTTTCAATGCTATCATTTTAGTCAGCACTGCGAGTTCTCTTATGTGTAGTTCCATATTATCTTTAAGATGTGATGCGGTGGTGTTTATAAACCATTCATTTAATAATTAATAGAATATTTTTAGGATTGTCACAGTAAGGCTTATTTAAGCTAACCTCTTCCTCATTTGTACAGGCCTGGATGCACTCATGAATGATCAGTTGTTTAACTGTCATGTCAAGAGTAAACCTCTCTTTGGAGGTGAATTTATAAATGTCTTTTCATCATTACTTTAAAGTAATGATCATAGTGTTAGTAACATTAATATATTGTTATTTGAAGCTCATTAGCATACTAAGCCATTTGCCTATGTGCAAATTATTGACTACATTAAATCTGTGCTATGTTTCTGATGTAAATTAAAATTGTTTACGTTCATTAAATTATTATATGTTGATAATTACTCATGTGTTTGTGTCTTACTGAATCTCACTCATTGAATCTCATTTAATCCTTATAATAATATTAATATTTAGAAATTATAACTGATTACTTTAAATGAACACTATCCCTGGGTTGTTCTGTTCTTACTCATTCTGGATGGATACTATATTATAATTCATGTTTCTTTTGCAATGTTAGCTGTTTGCAATTCATTTAAATTTATAGATTTTTCCTTCACATAAGGTATTTGACTGAGCCAAGATTTAATATTATTTATTTATAATAATTATCCTGTAGATTTCATGTTTCTTCACTGTGTCTCCGGGACCAGAATGAATAAAATTTCATCTGTTATCATCAGAACTGTTATTCATAATGTTATAGTTTTAGAGAAGAGCAAATAGGGCAGAATCCATGATTGCTCCTGACCTGAGTGTTTTGGGCATGAGTGGATTTAGGGTACTTTTGCTTAGATGCTAAACCTTGTTAAATGAACATACAATTCTGACCGTTACAGGATTTTTTTCTCCAGGCTTGGCTGCCCAATCATTGGGGCTTCGATTAATTAAATCTCACACCCTGAAGAGAGCTCATCTTTTTGTTGGCTCAATCATTGGGGCCTTGATTAATTAAATCTCACACTCTGTAAAGTGCTTATGTTTTTGATGGCTTAATCATTGGGGCTTGGTTAATTAATAAATTTTGTTGGTTAAATACTGTAAGCTATATAAGTAAAATGGTATTGTTAGTCAAAATAATTATTTAAAAAGTAATAAGATGGTTAATATATATATAAAAATTAATTATATGTGTATCTTATACTATCAGTGTATATATATTATACATTTGTTAATACACATTCATGACAATAAGGAGAAAGAAAATTAAAAGAGTTAGAAAAGTAGTAAGAGTATATTGAAGCAGGGAATAGAATAGATAAATTTTAAATAACTCGTAAAATAACCATTTTATATAACTTACACAAATATGTATTTTAAATAACAAATCATTTCTGACTTTAAAGTCATTTAAAGAAATCTTTGTCAAAATTAAGTAGTATATGTCTCAGTTTTGATATTTAGAAGTATCTAATATCGATATCATATTACAAATTTTAAAAAATAAAAGTATTACTTGCTAGCAGATATTTTAAATGTGTGTTTCCTATCATAGTAGCCTCAAAGCAGGTGAAGACCTTCAAAATGGAATTGTACATCAAGCAGTCTGATGCAGTGGACATTATGCTTCACTGATATTGATTCTTAGAGTAACCTTGAAGCAGGGGAAGACCCTTTATGTAACTCCAAGAAGCCACATGCAGTTGGTAAAATGCTTTAATGGTTTACATGTTCTCATGCTAGCAAAAGAAAAGTATTGCTTGCTAGTAGATATTTTAAATGTCCATTTCCTATTATTAGTAGCCTCAAAGCAGCTGAAGACCTTCAAAATAGAATTGTATGTCAAGTGGTCTGATGCAGTGGACATTATGATTCAATGACATTGATTCTTAGAGTAACCTTGAAGCAGGTGAAGACCCTTTATGGAACACCAAGCAGCCAGATTCAGTTGGAAAAATGCTTTAATGGTTTACATGTTCTTATGCTAGCAAAAGTGAAATTGATATCAATAAATAAAGGTTATTGGAAAGAATATTAATTTTGACATTTTTGTGATAGCCTCACGCTTCATGGAAATGATATAAATAATTGAGTTAAATTCCTATATTCAAACTTAGATTAGTCATGCATTGTCAGTTTGTAGTAAATAATAATTATTCATAAAGTAAATTGTTTTATTCTAAATTATGTCAATCCATGTTATATAACTTGCATACTTGTATGGTGATAATATTTTCTTGGCTTGATTTTACTAAAATATAACATAAGTCACATTAAACACTATTTTGCTTATACATAAAATTTATTTATGTGAAGTAAATTTTATAGATGTTACAGATTATTGCAAAGAGATAAATATAGGCATGTATCTTGCTGATTTCAAAACAGTGTTGAAAATAAAATATATATTTATTTAGTGTAGTAATTGTGAATCATTTGATCAATAGGAAGGGAAGTTGGTGTCCATCTCTATGAGCATGTATAACCCAAGTTTTGTGTTATAAGTTGCTAATCTTGCCGTGTTGGCATGGTGCCTTGTATTTATACAATTATACATTTTTTCAACCGGTGATTCCACATGTTAATATAACTTACATTGAGTGAGATGAGTAAATATTTAAAAAGAGAGAAAATCATACTTTGCTTTAGCTTATTGTTATACTTTGTATTATCAATTTACTAATAAAATTTTTTAATCAATTCCAGGTGCAAAGAGAACAGATGGTAAAGTGGCAAAAGAAATGAAGGCACAGTAATTTTCTTTTATATGTATTTTTTTTTTTTTGTTTTGATGTAGAATTTATAGCTGATTCTCTACATAATATAGCTTAAATGATATAGGCAGATTCAAGTAGTGGAGAAGAGTATGCATAAATAATGAAGTGGTTAGGCATCATATAGGTTAGGCAGGGCAGGGAGAAAGTGGTAGATATGGTGGGGGTGGTAGTATAGGGGTGATTGAGGAAAAGGGACAGGCAAATAATCCATAGCAAATAATGAGTTATAAAATTAGCGCTCTCAACAAAATGAACAATAATAACCATCAATTATTCATGATGATGCAAGGTCTATTAAAGAAAGAAGCTGAAGAATGGAAGAAAGAAGCTGAATAACAGAAGAAAGAAGCCAAAGCATCCCGGAAGATGATGCAGGGTCTATTAAATGAAATAAAACTGGATATTAAAGAAAGTCAACAGAGGATGGAAGAATAGATGGAGCGGACTTATGGAGGAGCACTTGCTATCAAAGAGATGAAACCAGAATATCCACAACAGGATGTGATAAAGCATGAGGATCAGTTAGGGGAATCCAAAGTAGCCCAGGAAGAAATTAACAAACAACTTTACAAGCTAGATGATAAGGCTAAATATGAGTATGTAATATCTAAAAAGGAGATTAAGAACACTTTTCAAAAAACCCAAACAAAAATACAATTGGACTTTTTAAAGATTCTGAAAAGAAGGAGCTAAATATGACTGGTCTGGATTCTCCTTTGACACAAAAAATTGAAATCAATTTGAACTATCAGGAAAATGTGATTAAAGAAAATAATATAACTTTATATGATGAAAATATTTCTACTCAGGTTTCCTTTTTATCTGATGAAAATCTTGATCCCAGTTGTCTTTTGAAGGTAATAGAAACAAACAGGATGGAATCATCTAAATTGTATGTTCTAACCAGAAGTCAGAAGAGATTCTGTATTGGAATATCAGTCTAGAAATTTTGAAAAGTTTGTAGATCCACTCTACAATCCAGATAATCAGTCAAATTATAAAACATTGATTAATACTTCCATCAATAAATCTGTTACAGTTAGTCAGATTTATCAAGAAGAAGAAATTTCATTTGGTTCTAACACAATAACTGATGAAAACCAAATTGAATCATTCGTTTTGAATTCTTACAGCAATGATAAATCAATAAGGTATTTAGACACTTCAATGGATTTGCATGAAGATTTGTCAATTAATGAAGTGATTGAGCCTAAATTTTGTGTTAAAAATAGAGTTTCTGGAAAAATGGATGGTGATAGAATTATTTTTCATGTTGAAAACAAGTTTGAAGATAGGTCTAATGCTATTCCATATTTTAATAATGCTTTGTTAAATGAATTTTGTAAAAATGTATTGACTGATAAGCAGTTTTATAAAAGTAATTGTAAAGTTCAAGCATTAGATAACAGGAATGAAAAGCTACCTTTTCACAAAAATTATTCTCTTTTAATAAATAAAATTGAATCTGGTGTCTTTTTATCTGAATGTTCTTCAAAATCTTTTGAAAGTCCTAATAAAGAGTTTTCAAATAAAAATATAATGTTTGAAGAAACACATGACTGTTTATCAAAACAAACATTTTCTGAAAAACAATGTTTAGGTTGTAGAAAAAAAAAACTCATGCTAAATCGTAATTTTTCTCTTACTGTTCAGAATTCTAAGAAAAGAAGGTGTAATAAGTTAAATCCCATAACAGATGATATAAAAATGGCAACTTATCTAAATGGTTGTATTAAGGTTTATAAGAATGTAAATATTTCAATAACTAATGATATGGAAATGACAACTGATGTAAATAATATTAAAACTGGCAAGAAATGTCTGCAGAAAACTATCATCTCTGATAAAGAAAATGACATGGTTTCTTCAAACACTGTTAACATTCGAGATTGTCAATTGATATCTGAGACAACTAGTAATTTTTATAAATTAGATAATCCTTCAGTCAGAAATATGAAATTTCCTTCTTGCTTGTTTAACAGAATTAATGGTGAAAGGCAAATTATATTGAATTGTATTGTTCATAATCAGGAAAAGGATTCAGTTTTAAATATTACTGAAGTGGATTCTCAGAAAAAGATAAATTTTAGTGATTCTTTAAATAAAGGTGATATGGAAATAACTACTTCTTTGCCTAATGTAGTTGATGCTAATGAAATTCATATGAATTTGAACTATTTGGTGCATGACAGTGAAAATACCATTGAAGTAGATTCTCCAGATGAAGTAAATAGAAGTAATATAAAAATAAATTCTCATTCTCTTGGTTTGGGTTATACAACTGAAAAACAAATTGAAATGAATTGTTATTTTGGTAAGATTGAGAAAAATCTAATTTCAAATATTAGTGAACTTCATTCTAAGAATATAAATTCTAATTGGAATGTACCATCTACAAAGAAAACAAAAAAATATGTTAACAATTCATTCTCTGTGGATTCAAAATTGACATTACTAAACACTAAAGAGATGGATATTATAGTTACTAATAATTTTGAAAAGAAATTTATAAATAAAGAGACAATCCCATTTGTGATTAAAAATGATAAACTTTCTAAGTCAGATTGTTTTTCCAAAGCCCAAGATATTGATGTGAAAATAGCAGAGTGTATTGATGAAGTTTCTATAGGACAGTGTTTTTAAAAGATTGTTCATGATAAAGAAAATGTTCAGATTCCTGTTAATAAGGCAATCAAAACTGCTATAAATAAAGAAAATGCTTGTACATTTATTTCTACTATTGAAAAGTATGAAGATGTAAAGATTCATGAAATGAATTTATTTAATGCTGAACATATTGATCCTGCAACTAGTAAGAAATATCATTGTTAACAGTAGTAATAATGCTTTTGATATGGAGATGACTACAAACCTAATATTAGATAAACCTAAAATTTTTGGAAATATTAGTTATAGGAATCCAGAGATTTTTAAATCCTTTCCAGATGAGAGTATTTGTATCCATCAAAGATATGACCAGCAACATGCTCGATTAAAATTAGTCCACATGGCAAAAATTAGAATAAGGAAAGGATGTATCTCTCATCATAAATTTTGTGTTGGAGATCAGGTGTGGCTTAAGGTTTTCCAGTATAATAATGTTGCATGCCAATTAAAGTTGTATATACTGCCCAACCTGGGGAAAGAATAGTAAAAGTGTTTTGAGATTGATAGGATGGCATAATGCATCAGAACAGACCATTGATTTTCAAAAAGACTTAAGAGAATAGAGAGATCCCAATTAGTACATTATGATTAGAATTCTATGAAGTGAGGTAAAAACATAAGAGTAGTGGGGAATAGACAAACCAATATATTATTGTTAGGTTGACCATGTATTTCTTTGCCACTTGGAATAACACTTTTTAAAGGTATAAGTAAAATCTTTTTTTTACTATTTTTTTGTTTTTGTTCCTCTAATTAGGGGAATGTGAAGTGGTAAATCTGTAGTACATATTTAGCTTCACTGCCTGATGACATTAGAGACCTTTAAAGTAAGGTTTGAACCAGTTTATATGTTTATTTTGTCATCCAGGAATGTTAAGCACACACATATACATGTATAACTTCCACCCTGCTTATTCCAAATGGTTATGTTTAACCAGTTGTGTTATTATTTTAACTTAAGTGTATTTTATTTCCAAGCTTGTAAATTCTCTTCACTTAGATAACTGTGTATGTGTGTACATGTATTACAGATACGAAAATAAATCCAATTAATGTAAAGCAATGCCAAAAAGTTCTAGAAGGTATTATTACAATTTAAAAATGTCAGTCTCATTTAACTATTTCAAGTCAAACTAACAAAAATCATATTCTTATAGCTATTTCCAATTTTAGGAAATATGTTTAAATAATGCTTTCTGGAATGTATTTGTTTACATCTTCCAATATTGCCAAATTTCAAGTATAGGAGGAGCAAAGTTCTAGGAACATGCAAAATGAGTTCAGATCACTCATCTCTTGTGTTCGATTAGAGAGTGAAAACAAAATGAATTTTGAGTAGAAGGAATGGTGCCTCTCCGATCTTAGATCATCTTTGTCCTGCCTTTCCACCATGCCATTGCTACTTGAGAACTGTTTTGTTTAACTGTGAAAGGACTATTGGAGGATGCCTATCATTATTTTGTTAATATTGTGCCTTGTTGACTGTGCTTTCATGTCTAAACTTTGTATATGTTATTCTAAATGGCCTCCATAATATCTAAAAGGTAATCTATTTTGCTGAAGAATGAACTCTTAATATTCCTCACTTCTTTACTAAATTCTAATTATATTTATAATGTACTCTTTTATTTATATGGTAATGGACTATAAGCTCAGTTATCGTTATTGTTAAATTTATGATTTTTTTCTCTAGAGCTTTCAAAAATCTCGTTCTATAAAATGCTAGCACAGAATTATGTATTTTAAATCTATCATTAGTTTTTAAAGTTTCATGCTTTAGTTATCTTATTTTCATGTGGCAAAACTTATTTTAAACTATGTATCTTATTGAATTAATTTTAGTATGCTAATGTTCCAATCTAGTGAACTTATATTATTTCAACTATCATTCCGATATTTGGAATATTTAAATAGTTAAATATAAAATTTTCTTATTGGTCGCAGTTCACTCAATTGAATATTTTGAAATATATGCTTAATGGTGGATTGTTTAAAATGTCATATTATGAGATAAGATAAACTTTTTGTTGTTGACGCTATTGATTTAAATGCATTTTATGTTCTCTAAATAAATCTGATTATTAATCTATTTTAATAATTATTTATTGTTTTCACACCATTGAATGTTAACATAACAATGTAAAATGAAATATTAAGGAGGCATACTTTATTGCAGATGACAACTTCGCAATAAACCGAAAGAAATCATGCTTTACAATCTCCAGAAAATGGTCATTATGAAAGAAAATTTGAATAAATTTTGCATAAATCACTGCTAAACTTCAATTAATGTATGCTATAAATATGGAGACTTAAGTTCTCTGAAAGCACTTAGCCATATAACTTTTAATAATACTTTGCAAACTTCACTTTTTTGCATAAAGCGCAGGTAAATTACTAACTTGCTTATAGTATATTATCGTTTGAGAATACTTGGGGCTTGTTAAATAGGAAAACAATATTTCCCCTCTTCTATATTTGACTTCATAATTTGTTAAGATTATATGTACATTGTAAGGTGAGTTAATATTTTGTCATGGCATTACGTGTGATATTGTTACTTTATTTAAGCTTAAATTAATGCATTAGTCATTTAAGGCTTAAGTCATACTCGTGTTGCTTACTTACAATAGCATTTTCAAGAATTCGTATTTTGCTTTATCATATTTTTTCCTCCAGAAGTCCCAGATTTTCTTTATGTAACTTATCTAAGAGTGAGGATTGGTAGTACTGACCTCAGGACAAATGCATTGGATAACGTTGGCAAATGTACCATGGAAACCTTACCACTTGTCTCTTAGAATACTGCCTTGTTATAAATACAAGCCATCCAGTCCAAAGATGGACATGTACTCCATTTCACTTGTCTCTTTGAATACTGCCTTATTATAAATACAAGCGGATTCTTATATATGATAAAGCTCTCCAGTCCAAAGATGGACATGTACTCCATTTATAACACTATCATTTTAGTCAGCACTGTGAGTTCTCTTATGTGTAGTTCCATATTATCTATAAGACATGATGCAGTGATGTTTATAAACCATTCATTTAATAATTAATTGAATATTTTTAGGATTGTCACAGTAAGGCTTATTTAAGCTAACCCCTTCCTCATTTGTACAGGCCTGGATGCGCTCATGAACGATAAGTTGTTTAAATGTCATGTCAAGAATAAACCTCTCTTTGGAGGTGAATTTATAAATGTCTTTTCATCATTACTTTAAAGTAATGATCATAGTGTTAATAACATTAATATATTGTTATTTGAAGCTCATTAGCATACTAAGCCATTTGCCTATGTGCAAATTATTGACCACATTAAATCTGTGCTATGTTTCTGATGTAAATTAAAATTGTTTACGTTCATTAAATTATTATATGTTGATAATTACTCATGCATTTGTGTCTTACTGAATCTCACTCATTGAATCTCATTTAATCCTTATAATAATATTAATATTTAGAAATTATAACTGATTACTTTAAATGAACACTATCCCTGGGTTGTTCTGTTCTTACTCATTCTGGATGGATACTATATTATAATTCATGTTTCTTTTGCAATGTTAGCTGTTTGCAATTCATTTAAATTTATAGATTTTTCCTTCACATAAGTTATTTGACTGAGCCGAGATTTAATATTATTTATTTATAATAATTACCTTGTAGATCTCATGTTTTTCTGCTGTGTCTCCGGGACCAGAATGAATAAAATTTCATCTGTTATCATAAGTGTTATTCATAATGTTATAGGTTTAGAGAAGAGCAAATAGGGCAGAATCCATGATTGCTCCTGACCTGTGTATCTCGGGCATGAGTAGATTTAGGGTACTTTTGCTTAGATTCTAAACCTTGTTAAATGAACATACAATTCTGGCCGGTACCCTATCCAGAAATAAAAATTTGATACCACACTTGCCATCCAAGTACCAATGGAAAAGCTGCTTCCGAGAAGATAGGTAAAAACTCTGAATGCCACAGAAAGCTCTAAAATGAACTTTAAATCTTAACTTTTTTAAAGCTATAGCGTATAATTTTAAATGAACGTTCGAAATTAACCCCCCAAATCTTTATCTAAAATAAATGTAAAATCTCTTATAAATCTTGCCTAAATCCTCAAAAATATTACATTATAAACTTTGAAATTACAGGTCCTAAAATAGAACAACTATAATTGTTTTGTTTATTAAAATTACTTTCTATTTCACATTGCTATTATGCCTATTCTTTATCAATTTTATTTCTTAAAATTTCATTTTAGTATTTGTGATAACATGCCGAATGTTTTGAAACAGCGAGCATATTTAATTTTTCTAATTCTTTGGTGAAGAAATCATAAATTATATCTTCAACTTAATAGATATTAATAATGCTTATTTAGCTTGCTTTAGCCTGCTGTTTCGAAAACCTAATGTATAGATTATAATAACTGATCCCCTTGCACTCGTTATTATGATGTAATTGATTGTTTTATATTGATTAAAATTATTATGCTTTGTAATATTATTATCAAGAATTATGATTTTAAAGATTTATTTTATCATAGTAAGAGCCTATTCATTGAGTTACAAAATGAAATATATTTTATAATGTACGATTAGTTTTGACCCTCTAAAGTATACTGTTTCCTCCTTAATAAAAGCTGATTAAAGATGCAGTTTAATTAATCTACTAAACTAGATTTATAAATTAGTAATTTAGTTCTTAGTATGATATCATTTTATTATATGCTTAAATTATGAACTGGCTTTCATTGGCAACACAGACTATAGCTATATGTTTAATGCAATGTTAATTTAATTTTACATATATTTTGCCTTATGCATTGTGGATGTGCCTTTACAAAGTATGTATGCATACATAATATCTTGCTATTTTTCAATGAGACCACAGTGGAAGCCATCCGCATTTATTCAGCTACTCTCATCAAGGTGGACATAAAGTCATGCTAATTGAGCATATCATTTGGATGAGGCCATTAATTATAAAACTGGGGCACAAGGATCCTTATTAATCCTATCTGAGCCTATCTGAGTTCAAAACCTAGGATGTTCATATCTCTTCTTATCAGCAAGCCATTCAGTCTTAAGGTATCATATATTTGTTGTGAAATCCTGTAAATAATGACACACCCAGCACCACCATATCTTTATTAATGTTTAGTATATGCCTATAGCGAAAATTAGTTATTCAAAATTTGTCTGAAGTCACAAATCTCTGATTGATAGACATAGATCTGCATTATCCCCATGCTTAATTACGCACTCAAATTTTAACATATTTATGTAAACAGCATCTATATTAGCACTGTATTAATTAGTATATCTATGGATAGCATATTTACTTATAAACTAGCAAACTTTTCTTGAATATGATTTTAGTTTATTTGGCATCTTTTTCTAACATGGTCCATGGTCCATCATACAAATCTAAATTGAAATATTTACTTCTAAAATAGTTTATTGAAATAACATTTAACATAACACAGAAATGGTGATGTTTAATAGTTCAACAGATGCAACATCTAATAAATTTTAAGTAAAAGTATACAGAATGTTAAAAACTGAAACACAGGCTTGTTATATACCTGTGGCTATATATATGTAATATAGGGTATATGAGCACAGACTTTCACACCACCCACCTCTCTCCACTCTATCTAATAACACTGATACACCTAAACACATATATGCTGAAAAGATAAATAATCACCAATATACGTATTTCATGCTAAACCAGCAATCATCAGTTGGTCCAGACTATCATCTTTACACACATATATAGTATAAGTGCTCAGATATATATTAAGATAGACTATCCTCATAGTTTAATGGACAGACTTCAATCCACTCCACACTCCAACTCTTCAACCGTCCATCCAATTGAAAATCTGATGATGGAATGCTCAAAGGCCACCCTGAGGCCGAGATTATTGTCACACCCATGTTGACCTAAGGTCAATCTGAACCCCACATGTACAGGACATAATCCATTTAATACATATGCAAGGATGGGTGGTGTGAAAGTCTGTGCTCATATACCCTATATTACATATATATAGCCACAGGTATATAACAAGCCTGTGTTTCTATTATTACCTTCCGAATAATCCGGGGAGTTATGGGTTTCAGAGTGAAATTAATTAATTGTTACTTTTGCGATCGTTTGATATCGCCATGTTTTTATTGAATAGTTATATCAGGCTGTTGCGTAGAACATGTCACAGATAGAGAAAAGGGTTTATATAATTCGTTTTAAAATCCACTTCCGATCACTCTTACTCGATGTTACGGTGGCAATGCCTTTACCTTCGCCTAAGTTGGCGTCTCGTTTTACTACCATATGGAGAGAAAGAAATTCTTCTCCAGGTAATCTCTTGGATCACCGGGGTTCGAAAATGATCCCGGCTGGTTGTAGTGTCCCAGATCTACTTGGGGGCATTAAGACTTGTCAAAGTACAAGCCGCCCGGTATTCCGTCAATGCACCGCAAGTTATTATTTGTAGTATACCTTAATCCTTGCAACCATCAGTACATCAGTATTATATATTATATTTTTATATAAACCGCCTCACATTTATCCATATACGCAATGGTTTGAATCTATTAAAATAAAACAAGTTAATATAAACTAGTGGTTAAATATTTTAAGTGCTCCAATTACTCTGATTCTCATATCAACCTGTACAACCATTTAAACACATAAATATTGGCATGAGTTTGTTAATCAGTACAAACCGATTATTGATGACTAGCAGCAATTTATTGTAAAATACATATGAGAGTTTTACCGTACCTGTAAATAATATTACCCAGTGCTTTCAATAATTTATTAAAAAATTATCTAACCTAATTTTGTCTCTCTTGCATTATTACTCTCGAAATCTAGTAAATCACCTGCTGTCTGTATCCACAACTTAAATATATACATTAAATTATTAGCCGTACCAATATCCCGACTATAAGGTATCTATGAAATAGCTGATTGTAGGTAATTTAGTCTGTGTTTTCGATGAGCTAGTAAAGGGAAAACCCCGTACCATTGTAATGTTGTCATCGGTGGGTCATGCCAGGCTTTGGGTTTGAATTTAGTTTGCATTTTGGAATTTATTCCTAGACGTGGACTGGGTTTGAATTCGGATTACTGTGTGTGATTAAGCATGGTGATTTTTACCAGTACAATAGCGAATCTCATACTACATCTACTAATTACACCAATATATCCAATCCATTGACCTAATTCAACTACGAAATGAATAACCTAAGATTACCCTCCCCTAATATAACTTTACACATCTATATAGCCATTCATACCCGACTTAAGTTTAATATTTATATAACTAGTTTAATGAAAAACAGAAATCATAATAAAACTTAAAGAACAAATAAATAAATAAATGGAAATGATTTTACAAAAAAAATACATTAAATAAAATTATAACTAATTAATAAATAACGTTGGTCAGGTAGGATTCTATTTCTTAATAAATTAAAGACTGAGAAAGTTTATATTTTAAAGTTCTTAGTGTTTCAAAATGTTTTTAAAGTTCTTACAATTTTTTTTTCAATGTTCCTCTTTATTCATTGCATGCCGTTTGGAATCCACATTAAATCCCGTGATGATCCTATTGTCCTCAGTATAAGAAAAGCGATGTTTCATTTTTATAACAACTGAAGGAATTGAAAGTGCATCTTTCAATCCCTTCACCTCCAACTCTCCGACTTAACACATCTCAGTCCTCTTTTAATAATCCATAACAATTTCCAACTTTTCCTTTTATATTAATCTTAAGGATTGACTCAACATTACATCATCGATGATGGTGGTCTTTTTGCTGAGGTCCGATTCCATAGGGATTTCTTTTTATTTGCTATAAGTTTTTATTGTTTTCCTATCTGACCATTGTTTATACATTTAAATGCCCAAGGGCTTGTTTACTTGGACTAATTAAAATAATCATTTTTATCACATTAATTAACCTGTTTTCCAAATCCAAAGATAAATTTAAAAATATAATTTTATCTCCAAATCTTTTTAAAATTTAGTTTTAAAATACTTTTTCTTTAATAAAGTTTTATTTTAATAATTTTTCTCATCTGAGCGATTTATATATATACGAGTTTAAGGTAGAATTTATTTTCAATTTTTCTGTCTTAAAAAAAAAAAAAATTAAATGCGAACTTTTTATTTTAATGTTTAATAATAAAAAAAATAATGTAACGTCGTCTGTGCTCATTACAATATATATATATTGTGTTAATATATATATATAATCAAAATTATCCTGAATCCAAAACTCAATCGAACTATAAAAGAAAAGAAAATCTACAACACAACCAATGGTTTCACTGCTATAAGCAGACTTCTCAAGTATTTATATTAAACATTACCCACAATTCCATTTACTTTGCATCCAACTTTAATATTAAAAGAACATTTAAATAAGTTGATTGCTTCAAAATCATAAATGTTTAATAATAAAGATTCTTTAATTCTTCTTTTTATTTCATTTCTCTCAAAAAAGACCTTAGCTTTCTTAAAATTAATAATGTGGCCTGTATCTTTTCCATGGACATACAAAACAGAACTAAGATATTTATTTCTAATACTACTTTTATATACACTTTTAATTTTGAAGAAGTTAAGGTTGTCTTTTTTGAGAGAAATGAAATGAAATGAAGAATTAAAGAATCTTTGTTATTAAAAATTTATGATTCTAAAGCAATTAACTTACTTAAAAGTTATTTTAATATTATGGGTGGATAGGAAGTAATTCAAATTGTGGGTGATGTTTAATATAAATATGGTGTGGTTTTGTAGTTCTTTACACTTGAGAAGTCTACTTGTAGCAGTGAAATCATTGGTTGTGTTGTAGATTTTATTTTCTTGGCTAGTTTGTTTCAGTTTTGAATTTGGAGTGATTTTGATTATTTATTGACTAGTGTAACTTTATGCTTTTAATGTCTGTCTATCTATCTATTTATTTATCTATATATCTATCTATCTATCTATATTTCTGTCTATCTATCATCCATCCATCCACCTGTCCATCTATCTATCTATTTTTCTATCTATCTGTCTATCTATCTATCATTATCAACCATTATTAATCCACTGCAGGATGATCTCTCCAAGTTCAATCAATCTTTTCCAATCTCTAATCTCTCTTCTTCATATCACTCCCACATGCTTTCTTATTTCATCAATTCATTTCTTATGTGGTCCCTTTCTGGATATTTACAAACTTTTGGAATCCAGTTTAAAATTTCATTTTACATCTATTATAGCAATATGTTTACCCTAACTACATTTCAACTTTTTAATTCTTTCAATGATATCAGTAACACCTGTTTGTTCTTTTATTCATGTATTGCATTTTTATCTTTGTTATTCCTATCATGCATCTTTTCATATTTCTTTGAGTGATCTGAATTCTTTGTATTGCTCTTCTATGAAGTGTCCAAGTCTCAGATCCATAAATAAGAACTGCTAAAACACATTTATTAAAAATCTTCCTTTTCAAACACATAGGCATATTTCATTTTAATATTAGTTATTTTTACCAAAATCACTCCAACCAAGTTTAATTCTATCATTAATTTCATCCATTATGCTTCCATCTATAATAATAATTTGACCAAGGTATTTGTAGTTGCTAACTTCTTCTAACTCCTCATAATCAATCTTTATTTTTATCTTTTGAGAAAATCCATTGAACATTACTTTAGTCTTTTTAACATTTACCTTTCATCCTACTTACTTATTTTCATCTGATAACTCTCACAATCTTTTCTGAAGTTCTGAAGTATTATTTGCAAAAGTAACTATATCTTCTGAAAAATCTAAATGACTTAAATAATCTCCATTTACTTTTACTTCTTTAGCTTCCCATTTTAATTCACAAAATACATTTTGCAGCACTCCTGTAAAACTTTTTGGAGAAATGGTGTCACCCTGTCTTACTCCCTTCTCAATGTTACACTGTTGTTACATTTTTATAAATATTATTCACAATATGCCAATACCCTGAGTCTATACCTTGATCATCCAATGCTTTAATCACCAAAACAATGTGTATAGAATCAAATGTCTTTTCATAATCTACAAATCCAAAGTATAATAGCAACTCATAATAATTGGTCCTTTTTTTCTCTCTCAATACTATTGTACTAAAACCACTTTTAAATACAGCTTGTTCTTTTGGTTGGTTGAAATTTAATGCTTTCTGTAGATGAGTTATAATTATATTGGTAAAAATTTTGTATAAAACTGATAAAAGACTGTTAGTCTGTAATTTCTAATATCTTCTTTATCACCTTTTTTAAGTATTAATTTTAATACTTCATTCTTCCAATCATTTGATATATCTTCATCATTTAGATATTTGTTATATAACTTTGTCAAAAAAATTTTTTATTTCTTCAAGGCCTCTTTTAATATATCAATTATAGTTCCATCATTACTTGGAGATTTTCCCTTTTTCATAAATTTAATTGCATGTCTCACTTCTTTATTTAAAATCTTGTGTAATTCAGAAGATGTAATAAATGTAGAGGTACTTGTTCTTTATTACTATATAATTCTTGATAGAACTCTTCTACCTATTTCATGATGTCATCTCTCTTTTTAGTAGTAGTTCCATCATTTTTTTTATTGCAGATATAAGTTTCCTCTTAATATCAAAATTTTGTTATACACTCTTGAAACTTTTATTCTCTTTTACAGCTTTCCTTGCTAGTTCATAATTATACTTTCTTATGACATTATCAAATCTTTTTCATTTCATTTTACAAAATTTGAGATATTCAATCCTTCTTAATGCATCGTTTTTATATATCTTCATATTCCTTTTATTTTTTCATAAATTCTCTAGTCTCAGTAAAATGTTATTGGTCAATTGCTGCTTTTTACTACCAACTATTGTGGTTGTAGTTTTTAAAAACGTATCAGTTATTTTCTTATTAATTTCATTCAAATATGAATCATGTTCAAAATCTACTAATACTTGAAAATTATTTCAAAATTCTAATTTAAATTCATTAGAATGTTTCTAAAGATTAGGAATATTAACTGTAAATATTTTTTTTTAATAATTTTTGCCTTTAGTTTTTTGCATTAACACATATCTTATATCTTTCTAATCAATGATCACTTCCTGTGTTGAATTTATTAAGGACATTACAATCTTGAAATATGTATTTTCTGCTAGTCAAAATCTAATCCATTTCTACTGTACTTTCATTTGGATGCTTCCATGTCCATTTCCTTTTAACATTTTTATCAAAAAAAGAATTCATAATATGTTTTTCTGTTTTTCTTGCAAACTCTACAAATCTATATTCTCTCATTTTTATTACCATAACCAAATTTACCTACAGCACTTACATCTTTCATTTGTTTACCAATTTTAGCATTAAAATCTTCCATAAAATTTTTAAAATGTTATTTAAAATGTTATTTACATCCTTATAAAAATTTTCCACTACTTCATTAATATGAGAACTTATTGGGGCATAAACTTAAATTATCTGCATTTGCTATCTGTTATTAAGTTGAATAACAAACTTTGTCACTCTGTCTGATACACTATCAATCTCCACATTGTTGTTCTTCCAATTTTTATTTATAATGAATCCTACCTCACTTATACTTGTAGATCTTGATTTAGTTTGGTATGGTTACAAAGTAAGATGTTGTACAGAAAGTGAAAGGGTTAGGTTCCTGGTACAATAACCATCTAATAAAGATGGTAATGTTAAAATACAAATATTACTATCTCAAAACAAACTTGGCCCAGCCTAAACATGAATCTAAATGAGAGGTCACAAAGTACCATCCACTACCAATCTTAATACTTATACTAAATTATATCTGCCCTTTTTATCTCTCATATTGTATGAGTCATAATTATAAAACAGAATATTAGAAACAAGTTTGGCTAATATATGCATGAGCAAATTTAAAGGGAAAGATCACAAAGTTGTACATGAAGATAATAACCTCCAATATTAAACATCGATTAAATTAACTTCAAGATCTAAAGCAAAAATATTACAAAATAAATTTAATTTGCAATAGCAGTAAATAGTTAATAATCAGGAAGGTGTCCATCTATGAGATGAGTATGAGACCAGAATTATGAGTTGGATGGTAATGAATAAAAATATAGAAGATTAAATGAATGATGAAAAACAAATAATTAATTAATAAAAATGAATGAACTTAAGAATGGGGAAAAGAAAAAGGAAATGTGTTATGATTAATAATAAGCATATTAATGCTTCATTTGGAAATATGATTTCATAGTATCTTATGGCAAAGTTTCATAATAATTACCCAAAGGCAAGTTACAATGAAGTTTATCATCACTGTTGGCTTGACCATTGCTTTCATCAATTCTTTTCAGCAATAGTATAATAGAAGCTTATTTTCTTCATAAGTAAAATTTAACTTTCTTTAACCTATGAAGCTGGGTCAAATTCAAAACATAATCCCATAACTAATAAGTGTTAAATCTGTAGATACAGAATTGAAAGAATTCATAAAATCATTAGTAATACTTTTTCCACATGAAATTTCTGCAGATTTGTTAATATATAAAATGTCAAAAAAATCCATATTCTAATTAAACACAAAATGAAAATTTTATACTGCAATGGGTTAGCACATCCTATCTGTTATGGTTATGATTTGAGTTTGAATCTGAATATGACAAGTTATTTTTAGATATCTATGGACTTATGCACATCATTTTAAAAATGATAAAATAATCAAATGGCTAATCAGTTTAAAGACCATATAAAGTTTGAGACATGGAATGAGTGACTGAATATTTATCCAAAAATCATTCCTCCTTCATCTATTAAATTGCATGGGGTAAAAAATTGTTACTTTCTTGTGAGATATCAGTATTCGAATTACCAGATTGATCATTCACTGAAATTTTTTTTAGCTTTAGAGTATATCACTCCACTATTATGCAAAATCAACAAGTGATTTTTAAAAAAAATTATGTTGCTAATATTAATACCACCTTGCATATTTTATCTCATGATTTTTGTGATAAATTCAAGGACTAAAAGTTCATAGATTCTAAGCTGAAAAAAATTTAAAATCTAAGTTCAACATGTTAGTATGGATGTAATTAGAATCAATGCAAGATATATTTCCATTGCATCTTAAGTTCATATTAGGTTTAGAGCAGTAGTAGAGTAACAGACTCTGGATCGTAATCCTCGTGAATATGCTCACATCTATTACTTTTGGTATTCAAACTTTTTATGAACTTTTGAACAATAAAGCCATTTGATTACCAATGGAAGAGTCGGATTTAGCTTTTCACTATGATGCTCTGATATCATGCCCTTTTCAGAAATGGGAGATACATTGTAAAAATAAGTAACAACTCTCAGAATACCTTTTTATAATCGTTTACTAATTGTATGTTTTTCTTAATTTTTACAGGAATTCAATATTTTTATAATTTGTGTCATGTTGGGTCTAAAAAATGGATGTGTTTCTATCATTCCCTGGATTAACAAATCTAATTTTTTTGAAATTGGAAATATAGGAGTAAAGTTATCCATAACCATCCTATGATAAGTTACTAATGGCATTCTGTTATAAATTGTGAGAAACATAGTAACACCCATTGCATAAATATCTTTTGTTCTACCCTTGTATTTTGATTGCTTGATTTCCTCTGGACTTAGAAATCCCTTTGTTCCATGACTTCCAGTAAACACATAACCACGTTTGGGTTCAAATGCTGCTGAACTAAAGTTTGTAATAGTTAAATGAAAGTCATCATCTATTATTATATTTTCAGGTTTGATATCTCTATGAATTATTTTATGAGAATGCAAGTATTCAATACCTTGGGCTAATTGAAGAAAAATCTTCTTTACCATAAATTCAGACATTGTGAAATGTCTTTTTATGAAGCATCTTAAATCATACCCAGTTAAATAAGGTGTAAAAACTCTATAATATCCTTTTTTACTTTGAGAAAACTTAATCAGGGTTAAAATGTTTTCATGATGTGCATGCAATAGGACATAAATATGTGTTGGGAGAATACCAAAAATTTTATCTTTAATCCAACTATCTGATGGCACTTCTAATTCATTAATTTTTTTAATTTTGATGAATTTTTTGTTTGAATCGGAGATTAATTGATTAACTACTACAGGGACAAATTTTTCTGAACTGGAAAAAATGTTTTTTTTAGATGAATTGTCTTTGTTTAGATTTTGTTGATCTTTTACTGCATATCCCAAACTTTTGCTTCTGTTTAATAAATCATAATCATTAATTATATGTATGCTCTCTGTTGAAATAGTGTTTTTATATGTAGAACTTTGTGGAAATTCCTGGTGAATGGTATTATTCTTAATATTGACATTAGGATCAGTCAACTGAAAATTAAAAAATTGACCATTCAGATTAATACTATCATTACTTGGCAAATTGTCATTAAAAGGTTGAATATTTTCATTATCTGAATAACTATTTGCATAGCTGAACTGATTTGCTTCTTTTATTAAAGTGCATGTCAATTGTTGTAGCAAGATATTATTTAAATCTTGGATTAAATTTTCATTAACTTCTTCAGACTGTTTTAAATTTAGAGAAATCTCTTCTAATTGTTTGGATAAATCTTTTCGGTTGTTTTCTGGTTGTTCAAAATCCAAATTATTATTTTTACTGTATTGTAATTCTCCATTAGTTTCTTCTGCTTGTATTACCGAACTGCTGATTTGAACTACTTCATTGGCCAAAAAATATGTATCATTTTTTGGTCTAGTTAACTTATTTTGGAGATTTTCAGCAAGATGTTGATCAGTATTACTGTGTTTATTTAAAAGTTCGTAATCAGAAAATGTTTTACTAAAATAATTTAATAAAAGTTCTGTGTCTGGGTAGAATATTGAAGAGGACGTCTGTATTAAAGGAAGTTCGTTGATAGGTTGTTGCAATTCCAAATTATTCTTTTCACTGTGTTGTAATTCTCCATTAGTTTCTTCTGATTGTATTAACGAACTGTTTTTTTTTATTACTACTTCGTTATATTTTGGAATAGTTAACTTTTCTTTAGGATTTTCAGCAAGATTTTGATCAGTATTACTGTGTTTATTTAAAAGTTCATAATCAGAATTTTTTTTATTAAAATAATTTAATAAAAACTTTGTGTCTGGGTAGAATGTAGAAGAGACTGAAGTTTGTATTAAAGGAAGTTCGTTGATAGGTTGTTCCAATGCCAAATCACTTTTTTTACTGTATTGTACTTCTCCATTAGTTTCTTCTGGTTGTATCAACGCATTGTTTTTTTTTATTACTACTTCGTTATCTAAAAAACATATATATTTTGGAATAGTTAACTTTTCTTTAGGATTTTCAGAAAGATTTTGATCAGTGGTACTGTGTTTATTTAAAATTTCGTAATCAGAAAATTTATTAAAATAATTTACTAAAAGCCTTATGTCTGGATAGAATATTGAAGAGACCGAAGTTTGTATTAAAGGAAATTCGTGAATATAACATAACAGATCCCTTTTCTCGAGATAGCCAAAAATATTAATATTTACTATTTTTTTAGGGTTATTCAAAAAATAATGAAACTGACGTTTATATGGTTCACTATAGTTATTTAAAAGAAAATTAAAATATCTGTTGTTTAGTGCGCAATTTTTCCTTCTATCTGGAACAACAGTTGATGATCCTGTGTCCATTAAAAAAGTCTTCTTATTAAGTTGTTTTATTTCAGATTTTTTTAAAAATATTGTTAAATGTTTTATTACAAAAATTGTGGGGGAAAACGAAAGGTAATAGAAGAATACCAAAGTTAAAATACATATAAAGAAATTAAAAAATAGTTTTCTTAAGCTGTTAGAAGTAAATTGTTCCTTACACTCTAATTTGTATTTTTCCTGACAGCTAGAAGATAAACAACAGTCTATCAAAAAATAATCTTCTAAATCTTCATTAAAATAGTGTTGAAAAATGTCATCATCTTCCATTTTTTCTAGGTAATTCGATATAGGGATTTTTGGTATATACTCCTCACTGTTCCTGTTATCATTTTTTTTTAAGTAATCCGAAAATGGTAAAAATATTTGAAAGTAATCGAAGAATGGTAGAAATAGTAAAAAGAATATTAGACTTAAACAAAAGAACATTTTTTTCATTTTAGAAGTAGGACTTGGTATATGCATTTATATTTTTTAAATTTCTTTAGTTTTAAATTTGTTCGTTTAAAATATATAAAAAGTGCACTTTTTAACAATATTATCATCCCTTGACACATCATTTAAGCGCGCTTTAAATATTGTTTATATACACATTCTAAAAAAACAACATTGTTAATATTTTGTTTTTAAAAAAAAAAATGGGATGAAAATAAACAAAAGCTTCTGTAGTTATGAATATTTTAAATATTTGAAAAATTAGTTAAACGTTAATAAGGAAAATAAGAACTTCAAGGCTAAGCAGACATTTTGTCATGCATTGGATTTAAAATTAAGATAGAAACTTGTAAAACGTTTTATCTGGAGTGCAACTTTAAAAAGAAAAAATATGTATAGAGGGTAGAATAGCGATTGTGAGGTTTTTTGAAAATAAAGGGGGAGAGGGTTAAAAACGGAATAAATTATCTGAAACATATCCTTAAAAAAAAAGTTGAATTTGTTTAATAAATTATTTGCTTTTATAAAATTAAAAATATTGAAATGCTAAAAAAAAAAAAGGTAAGATAATCAAAATAAAATTTTAAAAAAGGAATGAATTGGAGATGAACTTAGATGTAAACAATAACAATATTATTGTTAATGATAATTAAAAATTTGCGTCTACTTATGGAAATCATATAAATAGTATTTCTTCAGAATAATCTATAATATCAGATGGTTAAAGAAATATTCATTGGTTGGTGTAATGGTGGATTTCACTTATCTCTTTGCTGATTGTTTTCCTCCTCTGTATACAGCATTCTTTCTGAACACAATAAGTTTTTCTAATGAAATAGATAGATTGTGTTATATGACCAAGGTTCCAACTTAATATAATCTGGTATCTACTTGCTTCTCTTCTTTACTTCAATCAGTATTCTCAGATTTCATCAACATTACAATTAATAATCATCAATACTTGCTTTTGAGTGTTCAACTTTGGAAATCATAATTATATAAAATATTAGAGCTTAACAAACCTAATCTATGTTTTTTAAAAGAATTGTATTTATATCTAAATGTTTTTGGTATGGTTTTTATTGCTACTCAAAAGCATTACTAACTTTTGCTACCCTTTTAGGAGTTATTTTATTACTTTATTTTAATGTTTACTTTCCTTTAATGTTTTTTTATTTTTAAACAAGCAACAAACATCTTTCTTAAAAGAATGGCATATAGAAAAACACAATTTTCCACCAATGAAGACAGTGTTTTCTGACTTCAGTCTTAAATAAATTAATAGTGTAATTTTTGTTCTTTTACATTGGGATATGTGAAGAGCATCAAACTGCTGTCCAAAATTTATTTTTAGGTTTGATTTTATTAGTTACACTCCTATGAAATGAGTACTCTGAGTTGATTTAGCATAGTAGTATAAACTGCTAATCAATATAGTGTTAGCTATTATAATGTGTTCCAAGTTAACAAATTTGGTCATTTGTTTTCAACAGATAACAATTAAAAACATTTTTAATGTAGATGTTTTGATGATGTAGTCGGCATTTGTTCTAAAGAGCTGCAATCAATCTCGTAATCTGCTTTCCTTAATTATCATTAAACATTGATGTTATTCATGACTCTATACCACTAAATAATGCCATCATTTTAACTTCAGTATCTATTTTTAATATTATTCATAGATATTTTAACTTTATCACCTATTTTTGTGCCATAGATATTTTCCTATATATTAGTACTTTCTTTATTTTCTGAATATCTACTATTACTCACAGAATCTATCATTAAATTAATAATAATTTTTAATTGTTGTGTAACTGTCATTCTACAAAATTTTCTTCTAAGACCCCTAATGGATAATGTAAATGAGATATTAGATTCATTTATAATGCATTATTTACAATAAGTATTATTTCCAATAAATAAAAAGACATGCATAGACATAGCACACACATTTACTCACACATATACATGTATAAAATTAAATATTTTCATAAACGTAAAAAAAAAGCATTCATAATTTAATAACCATTTTCCATGTTTTTAAGTAGAATAAACCTTTAGATAAAATATAACTAGGGAGCCACCATTTAAAATTAATAGTCAAGTTGAATCACATGATTTAATAATTAATAATAGAGTTTATCTGATTTTACTTCACATTAATAGATGGCTACATTTCTTGTTTAACATTTAGGATTTTTTTATAATAATAAATCTTACCAAATGCTTTTTTTTATATAATAACTTTTGCATAAGTATGGGTAAGAATGCTTAATGAAAATGGGATATTTGTTTTGTTTTCTTTTCTACTTTATTATCTGGCTGAGTGAACTTTTAGTACTGAGCCCCAAAATCATAGCATTCTTATTTTGTTGTGCTACTGCTTCTTATATAATGTTTGTATTATAAATATGCACCTAGGTTCATCATTTATGTATTCCATCTGTGAAATAATTGAATACTATTCTCTCTTCTGTTTATGACATTCTTATAATTACTATGAACAATGTATCTTTCACTTTCATGTTGGCTGCCACATTCTAGGCATACTAGTATTATATTTTGTAGGTTGAAGTTGTGACTGTGTTCTCTTTCATGATCCCAGAAAATTGATCTCAATTTAGAGGTTTTTTTGCATATTGTGTTATTCTGGTAATGTTGGACCTGAATTATATACTGCTGTGCATCCTGGATTGGGTCATTAAACTGAACAACCTTTGGTAATCTGTTCTTGGTGCTGTAACTAGTCTATTGAGGCTTCTGGAATTCAGAAGCTCATGTATTTTTGCTTGCAGATCTTTTTTATTTTATCAGCTAGTTTTGGTATATAATGCATGCTAATTCATGATTTATTATTCTTTTGTGGTTTTACATTCTGCCTTTTTTTGTATTAAGTTTTTTAATCTCCTTATTTAATGTTTTTTGAATGTGTCCTAGCTCAAATAGGCCTGTCCTATATTCATCAATCTTTTGTTTCATATCTGATTTGCATTTTCAGAGAAGCTGGTTTCTGTAAAGGAATGCTTTGAATACTGTGAGCTTGGGTGACATTAGGAAGTTTGATTATGGGTGGATAGATTATCTTATTTCTAAAGGTTTTATAAGCATTTTATAATCTCGTTTGTTTTTATTTCACTGGATGTCTAGATATTTGATATCTTTTGTAACATTTTTCTTTTCAATTGTCCATTGCAGTGATTATTTAGTGAAAAATAGATTTCACATTTCTGTAATAGTCTATTCAGGGGTGCGTAAAAATATATAATTGATTGTAAATTATATACTGTCTAAAAAAAGCTGTGATAATTTTTTTCTATTTTTTTATTGTTATGCTGCATAATATTCCACAAGGAAACAGACCCATTAGTTATGTGTTTTTAACTCTATAATATATTTTTCCCAGTAAAATGAAAATACACACAGAAAAGATAGTTTTTCTAAATAATATTTAGCTTTATTACTGCCTAGCTTGCTTTCAATATATTTTTACTATATTCATATTCATGGCATATTGTAACAGTTATATTTTTACATTCACATAACAAATCCAGAGTCCAGGCAAAATACATCAAAGCTGATCGAGATGAGGTGGTGAGACCTCAAATCTGATCAATCTTTAACTCATTTACTAACACTCTGGGATTTAACACCCTATGAATGACATTTATGAGATTACATTCAGTTTCAGTTATTTCAGCAGGCTGACTGAGA
This sequence comes from Epiperipatus broadwayi, assembly GCA_028023455.1. Lineage (NCBI taxonomy): Eukaryota > Metazoa > Onychophora > Udeonychophora > Euonychophora > Peripatidae > Epiperipatus > Epiperipatus broadwayi. The sequence goes on from JAQFVV010012600.1 coordinate 172,017, forward strand.
AAAGGGAAAAACATGAGACTCAGGAAAAATTAATAATTTGCATATAATTAAAGACTAAATAGATTACTTAACACGCTAAGACTTAACTAAGGGAATGCACATAATACATATTAATAATAAGGAATTTGGATGATTTTGAGTTGGATTGTGAGTAAAAGATGTGAAACAACTTATAATTTAATACAGTTTATTAAAATAATGATTAAATAATAATTTAAATGAAACAAAGGAAAAAATTAATTACTTGGGTTAGGATACATATGTAATTAATGCACACAGGTGTTACAGAAATGATGAGATGAATTTAATATGGTGATCTCATCTTGAAAAATTTAACTTAATTTATAAAAGTGTTTGCAGTTAATAAACCATGCCTATTATATTTTGATATGCCAAACTATTCTCAAGTTTGCCAATGTTATAAACTAAAACACTAGCCAGGAAGATTATTATAGATAGCATTAAGCTGATTATTATAAATACATTACAAATGAGCAATTTAATAAGCTCTACATACAGATTCACATAGTAACCTAGATTTAGGTTTCAGACTAATGCTGATGCTTACTAATAAGAAGGAAAAGAACTGGTTACCTTTAGGTTTGCATCTGGAGACTATGGTGTGAATAAAATTCTAAGATAAGGTCATGGTGCTAGTGAATAATTGTTCATAGACTTCAGTATCAAATGCTTGGTGCTCTAAGACTAAATGGCTTACTAGTATAATAAAGAACATTTTAGTTTGGGAAGTTGGATAGGCTTTTAAATGTGGTCTGGATGCTTGTGTTCCAGTTGTAAGGATAGCCATCCAAACTATGTGGATGAGAATGGCCACCATTGCTAACCTGTCAGAAAGACATAGTAAGACATTAGTGCACACTTGGTGCTTAATAAAGACATAATTGCAATGCATATGTAAATACAAATGTGTATATAAAGAATTAACTAAATAATGCGCCTAAATAGATAGGTTCTATCTGATAAAATTAACTCAATCCAGTTCTTAAATTAGCACGTAGTAATCATGCTAAGTAAAAGGGCTAACTAATTATTAATCTAGTTAATACACAGAATCTGTATTCACACACACACATATATATATGCAATTGAGTTAGGGAAGAGAAAGTATATTTAATGGCCTTAACAACATTTAAAATATATTTTTAATAATCATCCTTAACTAGCATCTCACTCCTAACTAATAGTAAAATTATAAGTTTAATAACTTGTTATGCAAACCTTAATAGACTATAATATAAATAAAATAATGATAACAAGTATGGTTGTCATCTATCAGAATAGTATTTTGAAGCAGCGATTCATTATGCTAAGTAGCATTTTTAAATATTATGCTGGAGAGCTTATAATGATCTCTCCTTTAAAATTTTACTAAAAGAATTATTCACTGCCTCGAAATATTGGCATATCACAACATATATCAAAATAATGAAATAATCAGAATAGTAATTATAGGCATGACAGCAGTTTATAGAGAATTTAAATAATAACTGAATACAGTTATTACAAGTTAAAGAAATAGAGTTACATTATTTAAGATTAAGGCAAGTTTTAATTTTAGAATGATTTAATTTAAAAGAATTAATATTCAACATTGAACATTCATAAATTACAGTAGCTAGCTTAATATTTAATTTGACAGTTTAAAGATTAATTTAAGAACTCTGCAGTTTATGAAGAAATATCAATCTATTTTTGCAGTTTAGATGTCAGGCACTTGGAGATAGGCATTGTGGCACTCTTCTTCAGATAAGATGCTTGGTGGTAAAGTTTCTTTTGACAGCAGGCTGTGGCTAGAACTCTCTATCCTGATGATGAGGATCACTTACCATTGTTGCATGTAGAACAAGGTTGGAAATGACTTCCCCCATAGGAAGAAACCACAAATCTGAGGCTCTCCTATTCACTCATTGTAAAATCCAAACAGGTATGGATTTTGGTAGCAATGCACATATAAATTTACAGAGTATTTTAAAGTGTCAAATATAGGCTATTTATAATAATTTTCCAATCCTATATTATTTTTCTATAAGCTGGATTTACAGTGGGGTGAATTCATTAACACTTGTTTACAATTCAATTTTAAATTTGTAAAATTGACTCAACCATTGTTTAATATTTTAAGACAAGTAAATTTAGCTTGATTTAGCTATTTGATTTCCAAAGGGATCTAAAATAGAGCTGCTTCAGTGCTTTTTGCTATTGACTAACTTTCTTTTTAAAAAATATTATTGCAAAATTATAAGTTTAGAAACTCAGCCTAAACACTATTTTATAACCTCGTGCATGGTGTGATTTTTATTGACAATATTTTAATTAAACTTTAGAAAATTTGGCTAATCTTTTAGACAACATTTTGCTATATATGTATGCTGATATTAGGTGTATTTTATACATATATATGCAATTCTCTATGAAAACTAATGAATTGACTTTTTAAAATAATCTATAATTTAAAAAGATCTAAATTTCAAATACGCACTGTAATATATCTCGCACATATATGTGCACTGATACATATTGTAATGGGATGGGGGGTATCGGGATGGGATAGAGAATAGAAATGGATCTGGGGTGATGGAAAAATCATCATCAATCCCATTTCAAAATATAAAATCAAATAATAATAGTTTACAAAAGTGTATATAAGTAATTTATATGAGCATGAGATTAGAGAATCTCTGAGAACCTTGAGAGATCAGCCAGTTAACTAAAAGCATAATTAATCATCAACCAGCATTATAAAGTAAAAGTAAGTATAATTCAAATACCATTCATCATCATTAATGGGAATAAACAAATCAGTACAATAAATCAGAATAAAATCAATAGTCCATTTGTGGCTGGATTGAAAATGGGTCTTCTTTAGACCAGGCTAACTATTGAGCCTTTGCCAGTTTGGGCAATTATTTAAACATAACTTGGATGCACCATTTAAGTGCCCATCCATTAAAATACACAATAATCAGAAATCGAAACAATAATGCTGGGACATTAAAACATGCTGATCATCATCAATGCTCCGACCACTTAAGTACTGTCCAACTATAAACTTAAATTTTTAATAAGACTAAAGTAAAATAAAAGATAGTGCATGGGCTTTAAAGGGTATCCTCTTTTGCGGCAACCAAGATGATGATTGATCATCTCTGGATGCCCAAAGCACTAAACACATCACCATTTATCCGTGTCCGAATCTAGCTCAGGAACACAAGCTCTATTACTGTATGTGACCAAGAGATGATAAAAACAATTTTTAACAATTAAATACAAGTTTATTAATAACAAAAAATAAATGATTAAGGTCTTATAAGGGTTCTGATTTTGAAAAGTATTCAATAATAAAAGTCATTACACTGTAATTTACAATATTACTACAAAATTCATGTTATTACATCAATTTACATTATTTCTTAATTACTTTCTATAAATGCATATATATATATATATATATATATTCTAACCTCCCCCCGTGCATTCTCACCCCAAAATATACTGTTTATTACGAATATTACAGGTTCTAGCTCAGTTAACAAATAAATAAATGAAATATTCAACATTAATTAAAATGATTACTAGCTCTAATTTTAAAATACAAATACGGTTCAATTTTAAAATGAATTAACAAATATTTACTATTTTCATGAGACATGGAGTGACAATACAGGGAACGAGATAGACTACATTGAGCCATTATCCACACGATACTACCTCAATGGCATAAGAACACTATCCCCCCTTTTTACTATACCAAATAACTAACTCATAGTATTCTTACGACTTTCTGAGCTCTATTCACTACGATTAAAAATAATAATCATATCTTAATCTTCTTTATAACAAGAATCTAGCTCAATTAAATAAAATGAAGTAAAATAAAATAAAATCTCAGGTTCATAAATTGTATTCTAACTGATTTAAAATTACGGTAGTAAAATATGAAAAGGGAATTTTATGTCATAATCTACTACACAGCAACTAATAATAATAAAAATAATAATAACAATAATAATATAATATAATCTTATTTCTTCCTAAAATGAAATAAATAAATACGTACGTGGTAGTATTTTAATAATCTGACAACAGAATACGTGTGGCAACATTAGCATATAATTTAATGTAATATTGTGGCAACCGACTTATGACCAATAAATAATATAAAATTATGATCTTTTAATTTTAACATACCAATAAATTCTCAAAATTCTTATAACACTTTTATGTTTACCTTTTGTGCAAAATTTATATGTCTGTTTCAATTATAAATGTATCGTGATTTCATGCATCCATGTGGAGAAATAACAACTCGGACACAAAACTTTAAAACAAATTTAAAACAAAGTTTATTAACAACATAAATAAATTAACAATATTTTTACACTATATACATTGGATATCCCTTACTTTCATATCTCAACTTAGTTTATTAGTTTATAAAATGAAATCAAAATATTATTTACTTTTCCTAGTTAAATCTTTTTTTTTTTAACACTTAAGAAAATACAGTATTATTACTTGATTTATTATTATGGTTAGCTTATTACAAAATGCATTTCTTATATGATTATCACAAACACTTTTCATCCCTAATATTATTAAAATTACATTTTTACAAAATTTACATTCGTAATAAAATTCTACAAAATAACAAAATTTAGTTTCATATTGGTTGTATGGAATCTTACAAAGTCAAAACACTATTCTACATTCGGTATTAGGTTTTTATTATTCATTATCCGATGTTTATTAATCCTAATATTCTCATTCAAGCCTTACTTCGGATGATATAATTATAACTATTAATATACCATGCACAAGTATATGTTTATTATACCTTATTGAATTTTCTCTCCATAAATATGCAATACTCATTCCCTCCAACATTAATATTTAAAAAAAAAAAAAAATTCAAATTTTATTATCACTTTTAAAATACTTGGTTTAGATTTCTTTTCAAAATCTTATATTCATTTCTGAATTAATTTTACAATGTATTATATGATTCTTTCTCTCTCTATGATATTTTGGACTTTCAATTTTAAAGTTACACAATTCTATACATTCAAGCAAATAAACTATTCTTACATAAACGATAACATATCTTCAGTTCTATTTTATTCATTATTTCTTTGAAAATATCTTTCTGACCGATGCAGATTCATGAAATAAGGATAGCGAAGATAGATGCATAGGATCAAAATACAACTAGAATATTACTCGTCATATACCTTGACAATCATGGCACAGTGAATTAAAAGACACTATAGAGGAGTGACCTTTACCTGTCTACCAACCTCTATCATAGGAACAATGCTAAAGCTATTTCTTCAGCTTTATTCTAACATCAAAAGTTTAAAGATATGCAAAACACTGTCCAAACCATATGTGTTCAGTCATAGGACTTAGTTAACTATACTAAACCACACAAAACTAAATATGATCCAAATCCCTTATATTTTCCTATTTCTTAAAAAAAAACACATCATCTTGGTTTCCTCTCCACTAGTACTTCCAAGTCACTATCCGATCTTATTTCTCAAGATTTTTCTATACTGTACATCGACAAATACATATCTGCATTACTAACAATAATAAAATTCATTGATATTTTAAAACTATTCCACTGTTCTATAAGAAAATCTTTTTACTACTTTCCTCCGTATATTTAATCATATACAAACTATTTAAATATCTGAATACTTTATCACACGAAAGTTCAAAAGAATCACACAATTGTTCTGTTAAATTATATTATTAATATACTTTAAATAAATTGTTGCATGCATATTCCGAATTACTCCTATCTCATTATATATTAAAATATTGCATAAAATGTGTACATATAATTAAGACTTTCACACTTCATTCTTAGGTCAATAGATGATCTAAAAAAAATACATTATGCATTATAAATAACTTAAAATTACCAAACGACCTTTATCTCCTCGATCGCGTTCCGTAGGCTTCACCATCCATTTGATCCTTGTAGATATAAGATTCACATCCATACACTTTATTTTAAACACTATTTCTATAATTTTATCAAGCTATTATATTTAAATTTTAATATTACTAAATTTATGTTTTATGTTTTCCCTAATCTCACATAACATTTTATATTTTAAAATAAATTAGTAAAAAATATTCAAACTATATTTACTGTACTCCTTCATCAAATTTTCCTGAAAAACCGTTCATACTAAAGCCAAAAAAAAAAATTGTTTATCATTTCTTTTCCATTCACTTAATGTTCCTCTCCCTTCTTGTTCAATTTTAAGGTAAAACAAATATTGCTTCGTTCAATAAATATTCATGAATGATAATCCTCGGTTTTTATAATATTTAATACAATTATTAATTATGATATTAGTTAATCCCGTAAAGAAAACTTCTAAATATTCTCTTCTAATATTTCTTGCCAATATTTTCTCCTGTGCGACTTTTACGATGCATCTTCTCAGTACTTTGATTTAAATATTCAATAAAACTTTTCTGTTTCCATGGATTCATTTCATTAAGTAAATTAGATTTATATTTTCCAAATCTTTATCTTTATTAAGCATTTCTCTAATGAACACTTTTCTAATATTTTTAATTCTTCTTAGAGAAAGTTTTTCTGTTCCTTTTTCATAAAAACACAATAGCTCGTTCATATTATTATTCTGTAACTTTTTCCTTCTTTTAAAATTCTGGTACTATATACTTTGTAATGTTTCCTTTAAAAAGACAAACATTCTTTCTCCATTATAAATTTTACATAATTTTTTCTTTATGATATACGCATCTTAATTTTTCCATAGAGAAGAATAAAAAAAAAACTTTGGAGTAGCCTTTTAAAATTGTGCGTCATAATTTTTCCTGACGGCAAATAACTTTTCTTTTAAGTTTTCTGTATAATGTCCAAATTATATTTATCTGAGTTCTAATGATTTTCTGGTTGATCACAAATAAACTGTATTCAAGGCACTTTACAATTATTTTTACTTTATCAATACTTTTAGGTACTTTTTTCTGTAGTATTTCCATTTTACTGCAAGGTTTCGGCTAAACTTGAATAAAAAATCCTGGTAAGAAATCTTTTAAATTAGCCTTCCATTTAAAGGCAGTTCAAAATATTATATTTTAAAACAAAACTTTTAAAATAAATACAAAAATTTTTAAATTATAACACTTTTCTAGCTTACGATCTTATACAGCTAAAAAAAATATGTTCCTCCTTCCTTTACTTACACATTCCTTCTCTTTTTGCTTCGTCTAATTCCTATTTTTCGTCTGCTAAAATACCTCCGTTGATTGGTTAATGACTTTTTTAGCGCGAACAAATTTACACATTTTTAGTTTTATAATAGATTAAACTTTTTAAAATAAAAAATTTATGACGTCATGTTTTAAAATATTACTTAGAATAGTATTTTTAAACTCAATTATAGTTTTATTAAAATCATTTAAACTTTAAAACAATTATTAAAATAACATTTAATATTTCAACTTTTACTTTAACGATAGATAGCAATTACATTTAGTTTTATAATTCACAAACTTTATTATTATATTCTAACAAGCGTGTGTGTGAAGGTATTAATATACAGTCACATGATTACTAACTTTATCAGATGATTTTTTTTTTTTAATTTACGTCTCGGTCTAAATTACCAAAACTGATATATTTTATAAAAATTTGGAAAATAATTTAAAAATGTAGAACTAAATATAATTCTCACCATCCCAAAGTTTATTTTAAAATATATTAGATTAAATTTGAATATTAATTATAATTATAATATTACATATAGTGTTTATTTAATTTATTAGTTTTAAAACATTACAATTGAATTGTTAATATACTTTTAACTATTTATAGCTGTATTATTTTATATGGCCAGCTTTTACAACCATAAGCAAGGATATAATTAAGCTTTATTTAACTGTTCTTTTTAAAATAATCCATTACACTTTTACATACCAGGTATTTTTCAGCCTTAAATTGTACTATAAAATCTAATCGATCATACAATTATCAATATATTACACAAACATATTTTAAAATTTTAAATTTTTTTTTTAGCAATTGACCATTCTACCTTATTATGACCTATAGATAAGGGCACAATATATATATATATATCCATACACAGACATGTGTTTTATAATATACAAGGAATATACTTCAATTAACCTAAAATGATTATATAAAAAAAGATAATTAAACTTTACATGTATATGTGCACAGACACGTGATTTAGGTATATACAATTAATATTCAATAACAAAAGGCTTAAATTTGCATATATGTCCTATTTGACAAGCATTGAGATATATGTGCACATGGATTATTTATAAATTTAATTTTGTCAAACAATAAATAACAATAATTTTTACAATTACAAATTGCATTTGAATATATATAAAATTTACATTTTTAATCAATATTTAAAAAAAACTCAGTTTATCAAATTCTATTACAGCTTTCTTAAATTTTTTTTTTTTTTTAAAAAAATATAGTCAATTTTTGAGAGATTAGAAAGCTTTTTATCAAGTTATCCCTTAACTAATTATAAACGTCTTTAATTTTAAAAGTATAGATTTAAAATGTCTTCCCAAATGAATTATTTAAAAACAACTCACTGTATGCACATGCAATGTATTTATCTGTGGTTTCCTGCTTGCATAGATGAACAGTAGCATCAGTACACCAATTTCTTCAAGCTTTCTTTTGGTAAGCTTGGTTTTTAGCCCATCAGAAAAAATATAATTCCAGGCTTGTTGTCATCATCAGGTAAAAATATGTAATTCATTTAAAATCTTGGTCTGAAGTTGATTTCTTTCTGTCTAGGATTGTTCCAGGCAAGCAGCTGTTTTGATTTAATAAATTTTAGACAAGCAACTATCCTCTCTGTTTAAGGCTATGAATTACAGCACAAAGAAGTGGGTCATTTTCTCAAAGTGAATTCAAACTCCTGAGAAGGAAATATTAGTAGCTTTTAAACCTAATGTCCTGCCTTCAGCTGTATCAATTCATGGTAGCTATTCTTCAAACTCTCTGCAGCAGCAAACAACATACTGCTCCCTTCAAAATCATTATCCAAAAACTTTGCAGTTGGCCTAGTTGGTCACTGCTTAAAATATTAAAAACTCTTCTGACCAACTCTTACAAAACTGCAAGCAGAACTGTTCTCTTTAAAATCACTATCCAGAGTGGCTTATGTTTTTTATCAGCTCGTTTTATAAAATCATCTGAGGTGTTATAACAACACCTTGATTAAAAACAAAATTTTATTTTTATCTCTCTAATCTCTTGGAATCTATATATATGTTTTTTACTTAGGGGATTTTTAATAGATAAAAATTTGTTTAATTAATTAAAAAATTCCAAAAATAAGTATGGTGTTTTTCATTTCAAAATCAGAATAATAATGATAATAATACAATATTTATATTTATTCAGACCTTTTATAAGTTTAATTTATAAAACAATATTTTAAATCAGAGTTATTATTTATTTATTTCTATTTCAGTAAATGTAGAAAATATCTACTATAATTTTTGTCTGTGTTTATTTCTACTTTTTCTTTATTTTACATATATATTTAGGCACACATGCTATATTAGCATATGCTATGTAAGCAACTGGTTACAATATATAACAATGTTTATGTTGATATATGTATACTCAAGGAGTTTTAAATATGGCACAGAGTTATGGGGTTAAACTGGTGAAACATGTACTCTATAGGAATATACCATTTCAATGTAGTGGTGTGACTAAATGGTTATTATACCAATATTTAATTAACTGCTCACATATTTAATTTAAATTTGAAAAATATATTAAAATTATGCTAGGAGTAAGAAAACTAAATATTATTAAAAAAAACTATCTTTTCTTTGTGTACTTTCATTTTACCAGATATTACATTGGCTCAGAAAAGAAGAAAATTAGTAACAATTGAATACTCAATATTAAATTTGGCTTTGATATCATTGTTGATTCATTCTAGTGTCTTGATGATGAACTGGCTTTTTGATGGTTATATCCACTTTGTTTCAGCAGGTTTGGATGACATTTATTGATATTTTTTAAGGCACTGATTTATACAGCTGTAATGTCCAATGATATGAGTCTGCACTTTTCCTTGCTGTATGTGCTTTTAATTAATTGTACCAGCTCAAAAATTGATTAAACTGTTTATTGCCTGAATCCTAATCCACTTTTTTAAACATTGTTATAGTTCTTGTGGCTTTATAGTAGTATACACCACTGAAATCCACTATTAATCACAGAGGGTTGTTTCCTTTATACCATTTTATGTTTGATAACATCATTGAAAGTATTACTGTTGAAGGATACATCTTTAAATTTACCATTCTACTATAAGTATTATTGCAGAGTTTTTTTTAAATGAAATTTATAAATCTATTTTTGTTAACTTATATGTTATACATTGTGACTTTGTTGAAATGTAATCTCTTGATTTGCGATATTGATTTTTTTGTATGTACTCCTATTTTGTTCACTAAATCTGTTGTCTTTGACTTCTTTTTGACAGAATATTTCATTTCACTTTAAAGTTTTTAATGCTTTTGTTTCAGATGCCATTTGTGAATTTTGTAGGGACTGATCTTAATATTCACCATTTCTTTGAATATAATATCTTTATCTGTTGTGCTTTTGTATGTTGCTTTGAACTCTATGATAGATTTGAGGATTTTCCCATGATTCACCTATACTTCAGGTCATATTCCAACAGTGTTTTTATTTTGTCTGGCATATTGGTTTTGGTTAAAGTAATAATGAATTTATACTGATATTTATTTGTACTCCTTGTTTTCTTGTAAAGAATTATAGTTTTTTGATGTTCTTATCGCTGAGGTATTTTGTTAAATTGAAAATTTGCAACCTCTCTGAATTCTCACCAGACCCTAAGCATTTTTCCATGAGAGTTGTATATAATATACTTTTCCATGTATTAAACTGGATCTTCAGTTTGATTGTAATCTTGCAACCATTATTTAAAATTGATCAGCTATCTTATTTTACTTTAATATCTCTCTCTCATAAGATGTTTAGTTTCTGGTGACAATAAAGGGAAGTTGTGAATTTTCAAATTCCCATAAACAAAAAGTATCTGGTCTTATTTATTCCTCATATAGAAATTTTGAATGTTAAACTAAAAGTATTTTCCTTTTTCAACTTAACTCTCCATCATTGCCATAGATTTAATTATTCGTTTTGGAAAGACATTTTATAAACTTCCAACTTTTTATTTTAGCATTATTCCATTATTCTATATCCAAATTCAATAAATTTAACTTGATTATATTATAGCAATATACATTTGCAAAAAATTCTAAAAATACATATATGAACTTTGCAAATTACACTGTGTTTAACTACATGACTTTAATTATATGCTATCCAAAGAAAAATGTACACATGTAAATAAACACACAAAAATAATAGAGATTAAAAAAAATTCTATATTAAATGCTTTTATAGACTGTGCACTAAAAAAGAAAAATGTTTCTTCAACCACAATTGGAGTGTTTAGATTTAACTTGAAATAAAAGGATGAGGGGAGGGAGTCCAGAAATTATTTAAGTCAATCCCTTGTTATAAAAAATAGGGATTGGCTTAATTTCTGGACCCCTCATGCTTTTATTTCAAGTTAAATCTAAAAACTCTAATTGCCACTGAAGAAACAATTATTTTATTTCTTTTTAATGCACAGTTAAGCATTTAATATTAAAAAATTTTTTTACGATTATTATTTTTAAGTTTTTAATATTGGTACATTTATTGAAAAGGTAAAACTGTATTATACTTTAAATTGACTGACACTTATAGTTGGCATATATATATATCGGTATATGTCTCTGCTATAAGTTAAAATGTATTATTATTATTATTATATAATAATACTTATACACTAAGAGTTAAAATAGTTTTAAAAATGTTATTAAAATAAAAGAAAAAAATATAAACTGCCCTCTTGCTTTCATTATTTAAACCAAATGAAATTTTAAGAATAATTGTTAACTGCAAAATGTGAAATTATTGATATTTTTTTTATATTTTTCCTACTCTCTGTTCCATATCTATCAAACTAGATGAGATACTGAAAAGATAAGTATTTCAAATGGATTAAGATGTTATAACTTAGTTATATATCAATTTTCAATAAATTCTATTGAATTTAAATATATTAAACCCCAATTTTAAAATTTCATTCTAAGTTGAAAAAGATCAAAAGTTAACACACGAACAAACAAACAGATTTTTCCAAAATCAATTAAGGCATTTAATAAAAACATTAAAATTTGAAAATTTTATAATTTTGGGGGGTCATTTACAATTTTCTCTATGAGTGCTGTTATTTATATATATATAAAATTATTTATTACAATACACCAGTAGACATTTTTCTATCTCAGACTGCTGTACATAATTATATATATTAATAAAATGTCTTTGCTTTATATTGAAAAGACATACATTTTATTCTTTTATTATTATTCTTTCCAAATTTGATGGGCAGTATTTTGTGAAATAAAATATTTTGTAAGTGTAATGCTAAAAGTTTTTCCAAAATTTTAAAACATACATAAAGTTATAACTTTATCTTTCTTATTGCATTTCCAAATCCATATATTATTAATTTCATTTATTTTCTTTATTACTTTTACAATGCTTCATATAATTATAACTCACTATTGATGGTTTTGATTGCCCCAGCAATCTTCTTTAGAACTATAACAAATAAAATACAAATACATAAATAAAAATATACATAAACATATAATTTTACATTATATATACCTACACATATCTTTATATAATTATTACCTCTTTATATATAATACATTTTAACCTTTTTTATATTTTAAATTTATCAATCAATACTTCCTATAATCACATATATATATTTCATTTATTTTTTATTTTATTCTTATTAATTTTTTTAAAATATTTAACTCTAGTGTTATATATGCATATTTTTATATTTTACATTATTATTCATGTATTAGCATATTAGTATATGCTCTATGCCCATACATCATATTAAAAATTCTCTTATATACTATAATAAATTCATCTACTTCCTACTTCTTCTTACTTGGTTATGTATATCTTTCTTTCTCTTATTCCAATTTAATAAAGCTGTTTCATTAACTTTAATATTCCATGCTTCATATTCCCCTATTTACTAGAGGAATAATGTAAAGTATGACTCTTAAATCCTTCCAATATTATTTACATACCCTTTGGCCTAATTCAAATCCAAGACCCAATATAATAACATTCTTTATTAAACACTACGTTAATGAAAATGGAACACTGTAACAGATAAACCATTAATTATTATATACATTTAAATCCCAACTTAATATTATGATAAATATGTATTTGAATTAAACTATAAAACACATACACAATAACTAATCTTTATTAAAATTATTTCATTAATTGTGATATAATTCTGATATACTACAACAATACAAGAGAAATATGATTGGATAGAGTAAACACAAACAATAAATAAAAAATTATTTAAAGGCAGGAAATAAAAAAATTATTGTTTCTTTTTTTCCAAAATAAACTTTATTTACACTATAAATCAAATATGGAAGGTTATACAGGAATACAAATTTCAGTTGAATATAGTACAAATAGTTAGTCCAAATTTACATAACATAAACGATTTGCATGTATAATTTACAAGGGATTGAAACATATTACACTAAATAGGGAAAGGTTAACAAGATTAACCCAAATGGCATTGTATATGAATAACTTGTCAAGTCTATAGTGGTTCTTCAAATAAAGCCTTCAAAGATAACAATTTCACCCTGATGTGAAGGTTATGAATAAAGAAAACCCAACATGATATGAAGTACAAGATAAATAAATTACAGATCACAAATGAATGTAATATATATATGGTTTATCTAGAGTTACAAAGGCTAGACAAATCCAGTTACAATATGTATTACTTAAAGAATGAATGTATATTATACTAAATATATAAGGACTTACAAATTTAAACAAGATAGTATTATATTATATGTAGCTTATGAAGACTATATTAGCTCACAATTTAAACCCACCGGGATATAAAATACAATATAAACAATCAATGACAAAACTTACACTGTGAGTCAACATAATCGGAAAAACAAACATACCTTTGATCAAATTCGGGTCATAATTAAGTGCAGTCCACCCAAAACTATTAAAGAGTAAGGATCTCAATTTTGTTTACATCAAGTATAAATCAAAGGTGTTGGTAGAAATTATCCATCAATAATAATCAACAAATTAATTAAAATACAGTAGAAAACAGATTTTACAATGTGTGGTGCTATTAAGCAGACCCATAATGGGCATGCAACTACTTGGCAAAGGTCAGTTTAATATTTTATGGAGCCAGCTAACTCGAAAAGACCAGTGGATATCCTCAAAGCTTTAGCTGGCTCCAAGTTTGGTCTGCAAGCCATGGCAGGCAAGTTCTTATATCACTTTCCTTTGATTTATGAAGTAACTTGAGGAATAGTTCTTCCATAGCACAGGCTAAATCTCTTTCAAACAAAACTTGGCATCTTATCATCCAGATAACAAAGTTTATAAATGTAGCCAGTCTGATAACACCAAAAATTCCCTTTTTGAAAGCATAAATCAGGTTAATACAGGTGGAGTCAAGTCCCATAATTTTCTGTAGAGCTATATTTTGAAGATGAATCCACGATTCACATTGATTGAGTATATTGGCTATGGACTCATCTTGTTTTCTACATAGTGGACAGATGGGATCAATATTATGTCCCCTCTGATGACAAAGAAACATATCAGTAAGTAGAGCTCCAAAGTTGACCTTCACTAAAAAGTCCACAAACTTAGGTTCGAGTTTTAAAAACTTGGTCAACCCCATAAGCAGAGGGATCCCAACTGAAAGAAAATTCTCTGCTTTGGATTTTCCAGTATGGGTCAACTGATAGAAATTCCAGTAGGATAATTTATCATGGTACTGGAGGTGGTAATGTTATTGACCACTATCATCAACTACTGTTGCAACCAAATATTTCTCCTCCTAGGAGGGGGACGATCCATGGTATCTACTTTCTCTAAAGGAAGTGGACTTTCCATATTCACATTATCTGTGAAAACCTTAACTAGAACATTGTGGATTATCTATATATAATAATCACTAATAATGATGTAAGCAATTGACTTAAATAAAAATCACCAACTTGGTATTCAAAGTCATCAAAAATTACCTAAAGTAGAATATCTTTGTGATAATAGGAAAATATAAAAAACAACAAGCACAGGATTCAGATAAAATTTTCTAATCTGCTGAATAACCTGCATGAACAAATGAAAATACCAGCCACAACTGAGGTGAAATAGTAATAGAAATAACTATTTAGATATTCAAGAAAGAAATAAAAAAGCATATAGAGTGAAAACTATTCAACTGAGGAATTTGAAAGTGAAATCTCTAAAATTAAATTGATTTAACTTTACTAAATTTAATCTCTTTACCCACCTTGCACGCATCTTCAGCATAATTCCATATCTTCCCTAATTTCTGT
Organism: Epiperipatus broadwayi; assembly: GCA_028023455.1. Taxonomy (NCBI): domain Eukaryota; kingdom Metazoa; phylum Onychophora; class Udeonychophora; order Euonychophora; family Peripatidae; genus Epiperipatus; species Epiperipatus broadwayi. Next base: position 187,629 of record JAQFVV010012600.1, read on the forward strand.
GCACAAGAACATACCATCCACAAATAAAAGATGTGATAATATATACACTTTCTTGCCATCTATTAATGGTATCTGTACTTCTCTTTCTATTGCTCTCTCCATTTTTCTCAAATATAACAATAACAAAATAAGTGACAATGGGCACCCTTGCCTTAGTCCCACTCTAATTTTAACTTTAAGTGATTGTATACTTCCTAATTGATATGTGTAGTAATTATTTTCATAAAATCTCTTAATAAGATCCACTAAAACTCCAAATATTCCAAAATTTACTAAACTTACCCATAATCTGTGTTTTTCTGAAGGTTTGTGATGATGGTGTTCTAGCTGTATTTTTATATTGGACTATTTCCATCATCTATATTATTAACATTTGTTTGCTGTGATATTACTAACAGTTGGTGCATATACTAACCTGTTTGCTGTGATATTACTAACAGTTGAATGCATTTGGAATATTTAACTAAAAATTAAACTTTTCTAAAGACATTCAACACACATATTAGATGATGGAAATAGTCCAATATAAAAATACAGCTTACCCATAATCTATTTCTATTTATTCTATTATATGCCTTCTCTGTATCTATAAAAACCATAAATAGCTGCCAACCTGCATATCTACTCATATCTATAAGTTATGTAAGAATAAATAAACTATTCTTTATATGCCTATTGGGATTGTAAACCTCCTTGCATTTCTTCCACTATATTATTTTCTTCCATCCATTTTGTGACCCTTCCAGCCACCATATATGCAAAAATTTTATATAACATTGATGTTATCACTATAGATCTATAATTGCTTAACTTTCTATAAGCCTTACACTTTCCTTTAAATAGTAGCCTTACTCTTGTATTACCCCATCTATCCAAAAAATCTATGCCATCTTATTAAATCATGATAATAGGTTTAATTTTGCCCTATTTCCTAAATTCTTTATCTCTGCTCCCATCCATCTAAAAACCTCTTGCTTTTCCACTTTTCAATTTCTTCCTTGCCTCATTCAATTCTTTTGTAAATCTAATATTTTCATTATTATATCATTTCATGTTTGATATCACTCTGTACTTTACATCTAACATGTTTTTTATATCGATTACATACTTATTTTAACATTGTTTCTAATTCTTCTCTAGAGCTACACTCTATTCCCTCATTATCTAGTAATATTATTTCTCTCTTCCCTACATTTCTTCTTTTAATATATTTCCAAAAATTTTCACACCTTTCTCTTCCACTTATTATTAACATCCTATCAACAATTTACCATTTAATTTCATTCTATATATATATAATTATCTATTTTAGCTAACATTTTTTAAAAATACTTTTCCCATTTAGCATTAACATTTTTTTCCACTTCATTCTTAATAGCACATTTATATTGTCTACATGCTTTTTTCTTCTCTTTTACCCTTTTAGTAACTCTCACTTTTCTATTACTTTTATTTTTTTTTTGAATCTTCTTACCTAAAACCCTTTTTTGCAACTTTTCCCACTTCACCACACCAATCCCTTTATTCATTCCCAACCAACTCTTCTATGCTTCTTCAACTTTTGTTTTATATTCTTCTAACTTATTCTTATCATTCATTCTCAATCCACATTTTTTACTATCCTTTCTACTTTTATTATTATTTTCCATCATATTAGTAACCATTTCTATTATAAAGAAATTATGTCCACTATTACAATCTCTTTTCATTATCAAACACTTGAATTTTCCATACTTTATTCATTCCCATTTTTTTCTACTAATACATAATCTATTCTGTGAAATATATTCTTTCTAGACTATGTGTAGTCATTATTTCCTCTTTTTAAAATTTAATTTCTCAGTTTTTAAAAATAACTTGCATTTATAAACATTTAAAATATAACAATTTACAGATAATCCTGAGCACCAAGGTTGATTATAAATACTATAAAAGTATGAGGGTGTTATTACATATTTACTGTGATCTTCCAATCATTTTATTTGAATACTGAATATGTGACCTTAAAGAATGAAAGTTTAACCCTAAACTTTACCTAACCCTAATTTATAACACATTTATTGCTATTTAATCTATATATTGATTTTTTTTTTTAAATATTAATATCAGTAATTAAACTTGATGTTTGGGATTATTGTAAATTCCAAAAACGAAGAAGAAGAAGAGAAGAAGAAGAAGAAGAAGAAGAAGAAGAAGAAGAAGAAGAAGAAGAAGAAGAAGAAGAAGAAGAAGAAGAAGAAGAAGAAGAAGAAGAAGAAGAAGAAGAAGAAGAAGAAGAAGAAGAAGAAGAAGAAGAAGAAGAAGAAGAAGAAGAAGAAGAAGAAGAAGAAGAAGAAGAAGAAGAAGAAGAAGAAGAAGAAGAAGAAGAAGAAGAAGAAGAAGAAGAAGAAGAAGAAGAAGAAGAAGAAGAAGAAGAAGAAGAAGAAGAAGAAGAAGAAGAAGAAGAAGAAGAAGAAGAAGAAGAAGAAGAAGAAGAAGAAGAAGAAGAAGAAGAAGAAGAAGAAGAAGAAGAAGAAGAAGAAGAAGAAGAAGAAGAAGAAGAAGAAGAAGAAGAAGAAGAAGAAGAAGAAGAAGAAGAAGAAGAAGAAGAAGAAGAAAAGAAGAAGAAGAAGAAGAAGAAGAAGAAGAAGAAGAAGAAGAAGAAGAAGAAGAAGAAGAAGAAGAAGAAGAAGAAGAAGAAAGAAAAAGAAGAATCAAATGATTAGTCACTTAGAAGTGATATCATAGTTGTGCAGATACATAATTCAAAGGGCCTTTAATTTTTGAATCTATCACTCTGCTATTATACTAAGCATCCTTTTTTAATTGAAAAGTATAAACAGACAAAATATTGGACTAGGAAATATATTTAGAAGCACTATTATTACTTAGAGTTAAACAAGAGTTATATATCCTAGGCAATTATCATTTGGGGTTTGTTTTATGGTGATGTAAGTTAATAATATATGGATATTTATGAAAAAGGGAAATCTTTACTAAAACTTAGGTGGTTTAATATAATGAATGATAAAATAGCAGATGCAGAATTTAAGATCCATGAATTATGACTTCAGATGCGTCAATTCTGGTGCTCAAACTTCTTACGAACTCCTGAATAATGAACCATTCAATAATTTTTAGTGAATGTCATCGATATGTTATAAATAATTCTATTTTAAGCAATTTACTATAGGATATAAACCTGTCACGAGGAGCATAATAAACAATTATCAGATACTGATCAAATACGGATTGCAAAAGTTTTATATATATATGGTTCATTGTTAAGATAAAATAGTGCCCATCATTTTCTAACCAAGCTAATAAAAGCTTAACCTTATATCTATTCTAAAATATTATTAACTGAGTTAAACTACCTTAAGAATATATATTTTCATTATTAATATACTCTATCAAACTATACAAAAATTATTAAGATAATATTATATGTAATCATAAATAAAATAACTTTTTAAAAAATGAAAAAATTAAACAATCTATTGTTGAATTCATTGTTAACCTTCAGGCGACTATAGGATCACCGGCAAAGACAAACACGTGCTTGGTTGTGATAACAGAAAGAGAAAAAAAGATGTGAAATTTAACAACTGAACAAATACTCAAGACGGAGAAGAATTACTGTCTTTACAAAAACTAAAAGAAAAGGTTGTATAATAATAGATGGATTTTTTTTTTTTTTTACTTTTAAATGTTTTCTCTTTTTATATCAAAGTCAGCACAATTATAATTTTAACTTAAAAGAAATGTGAGAAAGATAAAAATAATAATATGATTTTTAAAATATTTTCCATTGTTAAAACAAAAAACACGAAAACATGGCTCGTGTAAGCAAAAGAAAAAATATAACTATTTTATACTTAAGTAAAATGCAAGATGTATCTATATCTGGGATAAAGACAATCTCTAATTTAGTAAATGACTAGTAATAATGATTACTGAATTTATCTAGAATGGGTGATATTAAAGTTGTGAGTGGATTAAGTTTGACACTTATAAATCAAAACATAACATCTATTTTATAAACTTTAAATTAAATATAGCTCAATGTATAAATAAACAGAAGGAGTACATCACCCTTGCCCAGGTTATGTCTTTAAAAGCACTCTAAATGTTTTTGCTTAAGTATTACATTCTAGGTGCTAAAGGTGGGATGCTATCTTCAGCCTTGTATAATTAATTACAAGTGTCACATTCCATTTGATTGATAAATTAATTTCACTCTGAATTAACAACAATATTGACAAAGTTATGTTTATAAACATTACAGCTACCATAAATAGATTTCATTCCATTCTTGAACCTTTATCCAGCATTTAGTGCTTTTGAGTCATAGTCTGTGGCAAGGTCATATACTCACTTTGTTTATCTATTTATACTTTAAACTAGCTGATTGATATGTATCTTGTGTAAAACATCCTTAGCATAATCAGTGTAGCGTGTCATCTTTAGTAGAAGTTCTTCTATAAAGAATATTGTTCTTTTAAATTTTTAATAAATAATTCATACTAGTAAAAATCATCAATGCAATCTAAGCATGTAATAAAAAATTTTAAAAGCAAAATGCTGCATTGAAAGAAAAAATAATTATATTAATGTGAATCAAAAACAATAAGGGAATTAGTGAATGTGAATATTATAATAATGGATGGTAAACTTCTTAACGATTTGTAGTTAAGAAATTGTCCAAATCTGAGATTTCAAAACTCTCAATTGTTCTGTCACTATCTAAAATACTTTCATATTTTTAAAACTACATCATCAAAATTTAGAGAAAAAAACAATTTTTTTAATGATTTTTGTAATAATTGTATGGTCAATAAGTTAGAAGATAGTCATGTGATGTTTAGGCTATCAAGTGATAAACTAAGAATAATTGTTTCATTTAATTACTATAACTGGGTGTTATTTTTTATTCCCCTGTGCTAAAAATTGATACTTTTAAATCTTCAGTCTGCAACTTTACCCTCATGCCAAACTGCAATGGGAAAAGCAATCCAAGAAGCATTAAATATGTTTGCATTTATCACTTGCTAATCTTTCATCTCATTATGCTACTTTTTAACTTTTTAGCAAAGTTGTTTTATCTGAAAGTCTTTAACATCTTTCTTGATTATAATTGTCTATTCTATTCTATGTTCAGACATATTCTCCAATAAAGCAATCAATATTTCACTTTTTAGAGTATCTTTGTGATAATATAAGATTTTCTCTCATAATAGGCACATCCAAATTATATATCATTTGCTTCACATACCCGATCCAATGAACACATGTTTTTATAGTGGAAGATTTAATATAATCATATCCTCTATGCTAAAAAACATAGTGATATTCTTTTTTAATACTATAAAAAATAATTATATGAAATGTTTTATATTGCTTTCATAGAGCATCCATTACTCATTTTTATATAATGAATTTTGGAAGAAAAAAGATTGTACAGTTACAATTGTAATTATCTAATATAACTCAAAAACTGTAAAAAATTTATTGGCTTTATTTTTACAGTTAAGAAAATATATTAATCACTATCATTGGTTAAATAACAAATAATATAATCAATATCAAGTCTGAAAGTCTCTCAGATTAATGCTTAAGATGTTTACAACTAGATTCTTATGTGGACTTTAAATAGTGTGATATTATATATAATGAAGACAATTTAAAATAAGACTGGCCCATTATTGTAGAAATAGTTCATGTACCAAATTTAAAGGTGGAAGTAAAAGCAATTTCCATTGTTAAAAAGGATAGTAGCCAGGATAACAAAGAATAAAAACAAAATTAATAAACCAGATTATGGGTCTTTAACTTATGGAGTTCTTACTGCTCCTAGTTTGGAATATCCATATAAAGTTACTGTAAAAAATAAAATATCATATAGTACAATTATTTTGATGAAGGCTTATGAAAATTATTTATTCAAAGAATTGTTTTTCAACTCCAACTATGAAGTGCTTTTGTGAAAATATGTTGGTGAGAGCAAATAATGATCTTTTATAAAATTATATTTTCTCATTTTCCTGAGCAGATTTTTTAATCAATGCTTTTTTTAAAAAATATTTACATTTGCATTTCTGTTCTTATTAGAAAAATGCTATCAAACTGTATAAACAAATAGATACACATACATATAAAACATATTTTGATAAAGAAATATAGAATAGAATCATAAATCTGACATTACAACACAGAATATTTAAAGGAAAGTAATTACATTTAAGATTGCATTTTTAACCAAAAAATAGGACAAACAGTTCTTATATTTTATGTGTGGGCATGAAAGTTTATGTATTTTAGATTTGGAAAGATTGATTATAGTTTGCTGGGATATTTATTTGATAATATCATTTAATTTTTAAAAAAGTCAATTTAAATTTAATTGGAATAAATATCTTAGAACTATCAGGTTATAATTTATTTGTTGTAAATAAATGACTGTAAAATTATTTCAAATCCAGAAACAAAATTAAGCAATTGAAAAGTTTGAAATTATTATTAGTATTTTTTTCTCTTCATTTTGAATGGCTTCCATAAAAATTATCATGTTAATTCAAAACCAAACAGTGTCTATAGTCTGTATTTTCAGTAAACTTGGCAATTTATACTAATTTTACCAGGAAAAATAAGGAAGCACCAGTGCATAATGGGAAACATGACACAATCCAGACACCAGCTGATCAACAGATATAAATACTAATGCTTAGAAAAACTAACTAGTCTTCACAAAATTTTTAGTGCATTCAAATCCTAAGCAGGTTAAAACTTTAAATAGCCATTTTTTGTCTTCATCATCATGGTTGAGTAGACTAATACAGTCTAGGCATTTTGCCTTAAGCTTGGCAAAAATATCTTCTCAGCAGCCTAGAAAAAGAATAGTCAACAACAAATAACAAACTATCACTGATTATTATTTCGACCAAATCTAATTTATTGCAGTCAACTGATAAAGAAAATTTGGTAAATTTACTCATGGTATACTGTCTAACAATGTCAATTAAATTGCTGTCTTTTCATTTTAAAGTAATGGTAATAGTTGATATATTTATAAAATTATATCTATCAACTTCAATTAAGTTGCTTGTATCTACTGAAATAATGGTGAAACAACTTTACCCCAAAAATGTGAATATTTTATCTCAAAATATAAAAAAAATTAGTTGTGATATTATTATGATAAATATGACTGGCATCTATGCTTTCCTTTAATATCGAAGTCCGTTCTATCTAAAAAACTAATAAAAATGTTTAAACTGGTTCATATCAAAAGTTGCTGAAAATTTTTTATCATTAGCTAATAGAGCACTAGAGTATTTTACATTAATCACCAAATCAGTGTTTTAATAGGTTACTTTGACAATGTGGCAAGAATAACACACTGTCAAATTATAAGCCAAAGAGAAGTTCTCATCTTTCTCATTAACCCTTTTCCCGCCTCTTACGAGGCCTCTCGTCGACAGCTGACGTCATTCTAATTCCATTATTTTTAATGCTAGGATATTCGTTTGACAGTTATTGATTAGGTTTTTAAAAGTTCTGTAAGATGGTGCCCTCTTCCGAATTATTTTACAAGTAAAAAAATCAATAAAACTGCATTTAAAGCTAAACAAAGAAAGAAGCTTGTCGGTGATTGGCTGTCAGCTGGCTCTCAGCCGAAAAAGACATTCTGATTGGCTGGAAAGAACAAAGAAACTGCCTGATCAAAGAAAATAAAGAAAAACGCTGAGATTTTCATTTCGAATGTAATTTAAGTATTAAAAAAATATAATTTGAGAAATTAAAATAATTTTTTAATAAAATATAGTAAAAAAACAAAATTATTTTCGAAAAATATTGAAGATTTTAGTAAAAATATTTAAGATTTAGCAAAAAGAAATTTTTACTTTTCCATAACGTAAAATTGAAAAAAAGCATTTACGTCAGCATTTTTTTTGTTTATACGTTCACTTTTAAATTTGCCGAAATTGAATATTTTATAATAAATAAATAGCAATTTATTTTTGAAAGAACTTTCGTTCACTTTCATAACCTGAAAAATTAGTAATATACTTTTTATAAACGTATCTGAATTGAATTTAATATTATAGGTGAATATGTTTTAACAATAGGCTTTGTCTTCAGTTTGTGAGTTGGCCAATTAAAAGATTTGATTTTTACTTCATACAACCAATAATATAATTAGTGGTTTAAGGGTTAATAAGTTCAAATTAAAAAATTTCATCAAATCTATATACATTTTGATACTATTACATAACCCCATTCAATACTATGTTTATTTGTACTTAGGTTTTAGTCCTGCAACAGGGAGTATGTATTAGACTTGCTGTGCCTTTTCATATTCATATCAATCTGCTGATAACATTGTAATCTTGTGATCTGACCAAAATAATTTATACAATATTTTTTGCAATATTTGCAAAAAGTAATGTGTACACAGATCTTGTACATGATATTTTCACAATATTTACAAAGTTATTGGCAGGTTGAATACGTGGGTGAAAAGGCGCAGCATGTCTAATATGTTTCCATCTTGCAGGACTAAAAAGACCACTTTCACACAAAAGTATAAGAAATGGAGCGGAATTATATATGACTTTCACATAAAAAATTATAAAATTTATAACAATAGTAAATGGAGTGGAATTTAAATTTATAACAATAATAAAGATATATAAATTTGACCAAGAAATCGATATTAAACAGAACCTTTTTAAAAAAAATTGATTTCCCATACACAAATATATATGACTTTCACATGAAAAACTTTAAAATTTATAACAATAGTAAATTGATATTAAAAAGAACATTTTAAAAATAAATATTAATTTGCTATACAGAAATATATATGACTTTCACACTATAAAATTTATAACAACATTAAAGATATGAATTTCGCAAAAAAAAAAAAAAGCTGATCTTAAAAAGTACATTTTCTCGGCCCCCCAAAATATGTAAAATATAGATACCATTACTCTAGTAACAAAATGTTACTTTAAATATAGACAAAACAACCACTAAATTATTATTTGTTTAAATATTATTTATATAATATATATATATATACATATGCTACTTACCATCTAATATATAACAGAAATTGTTGAGTTGAAACAAGCAATTTGGCATTTACATTTTTGACACAAAATGGAGACCTCAACTGAAAATTCCCCCTTCCCCAAAATGGAGTTTTACTGAATATGTGATGGCGCAGTCCATCGGCTGAATAGGATTTCTCACAGAAATGCTAATAAACGAATGTATTTTTTTTAAAAAAAAAACAAACCAAAAAAAATAAAGAAATATAAATTACAACATTTTTATTAACTTTTCATCATGGCAGAAAATTTTTTTATGGCATTCAGTATGCAAATGAATGCATTGGCATTTTTATGCAATGTATGCAACACATAAATTCAGCCAGATATAAGTCAAGGTGTTGCCTTGGTATCCCACACTGCTGATTATTTTGCCATTTCACAAAATCCCATAGTCTTTCAATGTTTTGTGTGTGAACACCAGTTGCTGGATTCATGAAGTTTATATGTGCAGTTCACATGAAAATAATTGTAACTGGCATTAGGAAGTTATGAAAGAAAATCAAAAGGGCAAAAATGAACCCTAGATGAGCTGGAGTAACTCAGAAGTAGAAATAATGTAGAAATATTTTGGATGAAGCAAAACTGTAATTGAAATGAAAGCTGTTGTCAGAAAGAAATCTGGACAATAACTGAAAGTGGTGAAAAAAAAATCTTGTTTTGATAAAGAGAAACACATTTTCATATGAGATTGGGATAACATTGCAGGGTTTATTTCACTTAAATTTGACATGATCACAAGATTATACATTTATTGTGGATGTGAAAAGGTGTACCATGTCCTCTATATTGCAGGACTAATACCTAAGTACTATTTTATTTTAGTTTCCTGATCATATATCTCAAATAATTAAGCTTTATCTTATATCATCAGCAGTAAATGTTTAATATAAATAAAAATTCCATAGATAATCATTTATTTCCAAACAAAGTCAAAAACCTTTACAATTGATCAAATCAAATGCCATATCAAAAGCAATATATAAATCACATTTGTGCTCATGATGCTTTTGCTATTTATTAATTTTCTAAGAAAACACAATCTCTGATTCTATGACTAGAAGCAATCTATTCAATAAAATTCATGAAAATATTTGTGCTGTATTCGATATCTTTAATATTCTCCAATAATTAGTGCTGCATTTATTAAGCCCTTGGTTTTAAAAAGTTAGTATAATCGAACCATTCTTATAATTAGATGGTAGGTACAACTTGAAAAATTCATATATTCTTAAAATAATGTAGTAAGTTTAAAATGAATAGATCACAACCATGTTTTAAAACTTCTACAACCTTTCCATTTTTGAGATTACAAAGACATGTTTGATTTTATAAAGATAGATATCTCTGCACAAATGTAAATGAGTTAATAGAATGAATATATAATATAAAGTAGTCATATAAATACATGAAAGCAGTCAACATTTAAACAATTCTAATATTAATAACAATCAACAATCTCAATCTGCTGTCAAGGCAACCTTTAAACAATAAAGGTGGATATCTACACACACACACACACACATATATATATATATAATTTAATATTTCTATATAGACACTAAAGATCGTATCTTGACTACAAAGAGTGAATTTATTAATTCAAAGAAGTTTAATAAACATCATTTAACTGGTAATTATAATCTGTTCTGAATGCAGAATAACAAATAGTCAATTATAATATTCAAACTGTAATTGTAACTTTCAAACTGCACTCAACTATATATTACTTAAATAATAAAGCTAATAATGCTCAAAGCTAAATAGGTAAAGAATGTAAATGTATGAAAGTAGTCAACACTTAAACAATATCAATAACAAACTCAATATGTTGTCAAGGTAAATCTCCTTTAAACAATAAAGTAGTCACATGAACATTTAATTAACTGGCCAACACACTTGATGAATGTTTGTATTCAGTTAAATCTCCTTTAAACAATAAAGTAGTCACATGAACATTTAATTAACTGGCCAACACACTTGATGAATGTTTGTATTCAGTCAAACTTCAGAATTTACTATTCACTTATATTAATTTTTGTTATAAAATTTAAACTAATATCTTGTAAAAAATATTCTAGACCAACCACTTTTATCACATATAACTTAAGTAATTCAGAGATTTTGATTTATAATGTGAATACATATGAAGAGTTGGACTGAGACATTTTTAAATAAGTTGTCAATTCAAAGTTTATAATAATCTTTACAAGAGTAAATACAACAATTCTGTAAAAAAAAATTTGATTAAATTATTAAAAATACTTTAATTTTTTTTTTTAAAATATCAATACAAAAAAGATTTATATTTCTTTTGTCAGCTAAGTTTGTGGTTAATTGAAAGGAAATTTTTTTGATTCCTCTTTAAGGGTTTAAAGTAACAGAACAAGGCAAATTCCTAATATTCACTTTGTATATTCTTGTAATTGCAATTGTTATTACCAAATGATTATTCATATAATATACAAACATAGACAGGCTATTCACTAACATGCATCAGCCAGCATAGAAAATTTATTGACATTTTGTTTCTGTGTTAGATTAAAACCATCATGATCTTTCTTCTCAGTTACTCATTGGGGAACAAAATTTTTGTTGCATCCACAAAAACACCTGCTCTTAGTTAATTAGAGTGTACTGATTTCAAATATGACATTATTTTTTTTCTGTAAGCTACAGTTTTTTTTGCAATTCAAGATTTTAGCTTTTCATCTTATTGTAAAATTTTTATCATTTAGTTTAACATAATGAAGTAGAATGTCTTTTTGGGCATCATCTTTGTGAAAATATAATAATTTATATAATGCAGTAAATACACTAATACACTAAAATATATGATTGCATCAGAATTTGTCTACAATTTTGAAATAGAATACATTAAAACACTTATTTTAATTATAAAATTTGTGCAAAACTTATTTAAATTCTATTCAGGCAAAAATTTGCATTTGTAGCTCTTGCATTTGGGTACTTGTTGAGGACAATCTCATTTGATGCTCCAGCAGTAGTCTTCCATCATATTTCTGTTCCATTGCCCCTGATAATGCTCTTCCATCATCTTCAGATCTTGATGAAAGCATTCTCCCTGCTCATCACTAACAGCTGACATGCGAAGAACATTCTTTTCTTGAAGCCTGGAGGCTAATACCTGAGTTGCTTTCTTTGATAGGGCCAAATCCCTTACTATGTCATTCAATTCAAGTTGGCTAAACTGCTGAGGGTTTAATGACTGCTTGGCAACAGAAAAAGACCCTTCAAATTCTACAAACATTTCCTCATGCATTTTATCAAAATACACTTTATCACCATGTTCACTTTGTTTGTTCTTAGAACAAATAAAACCATTGAAAACTGGAACCAGGAATGTCTCGGAGTGTGGGATAGGTCATATTGCTGAAGGAATATTAGGATATGTGATCATATGCCATTTTTTCTTATCGATGCCCATTGTATTGATCAGACAGAAATAACTGTTATTTCTGTCTGATCAATACGGTTCATGCCAAACCATGAGAATACCAAAAGGCATTCCTTTGCATTTTCCTTTTGTCCATTCATGAAACATTTTCTCACAATTATGACACACAATATGAGGAACCCAATTCTCATCTTGATCACCAAGGGGAACTTGAAAATACATAATATATCACATGTCACAAATGATGAAATATTGCCCCTTTGACATTGAAGTGTGTAACAGCCACATATATAACAGAAGGTTTCAGGACTATTCTTACATTTAGTCTACTTGAAGAAGCCATGATTCAATCTAAAAACAAAATAAGAGTGTTTTTAGCAGATAATAATTTTTTTACATTTAAAAACTACATTATGTAAAAGTGATGTTTGTAAAACATTAATTCTTTTGGTTATGTTCAATCCAAGAGTCATTGCTCTTTAACTCCAATTTGAAAACCAATGCATGACATCAACTGTAACAAAAAGAAATTAAAATTGCATAAAAACTAAAGCATGCACCAAAAAAAACTGATTTCAGATTTGGAATCAGTGATGCAGAAATATATAGAAAAATTCTAAAACCTCATGCAACAGAAAATGAAAAAAGTTGTTGCCCAGTGAATTATTAATTGAAATTCAATTGAGTTTTATTGAAGACAGATAGAATAAATTTATAAATAACTTTTTAAAAATAGATATTTCCGATCATGATAGACAAAACTATATTAAACTCTTTTTCAGACAAACCCAGAAAACCTAATTAGTGACTAAATAAAATTCCAATTCAAACCTCAACTCCATTTAGACAACTTTTTATTAAAATACAACTCAGATCACTTTCTAATAAGGAAGATCACAAATTGAAAGACCTAATATTAAATAACATGTTGAATTTGTGAAATTAGAAGAAAGGATTTGAAAAGGGAGCACTTTCTATAAGACAAGTATTATAAAAAAATGAAGAACAATATTGTTGAGATTGATCATATATCAGAGCACAAGATAGTTGTAAACTTAGAAAACCAAGATTTATACCCCAATGATTCTCATTGTAAGATTTTACAAGATTTGAAGCTAATATTTTCCCAAAGTTAACCACATCATACTAAAGAAAAATAGAGTAATTTATGAAAAAAAGAGGATAGACTTAGAAGTTCAAATTGTATATTAATTCATTTTAAAAACAACAAACACCAAAAGAAAATTATTTCCAATAAAACCCAGGAAGTGATCCTCAATTAGTGAGATATAAGATGTATATTAATGCAAAACTAGAGAAACAAAAGTTATAAAGAAATACAATATTCACAAATTGATATTCCTAATCTTAAAAACATTTTAATAATTTTAGAACTTGTTCAATTGTTTTCAAATATTAGAAGATTTTGATGATTGTTCATATTTGAATGAAGTAAATAGGAATATAACTGATATACTATAAGTTCAAATATAACTGATACAAAAATGCATCAATTTTACGAATACACTTTCTATTAAGACCACATAGTGTATGAAGAAAAGAAGGATAATGAAAAAAATATAAAATTATTATATTAAGAAGAATTCAATATTCAGAATTTTGTAAAATGATACAAAAAAGTTATAATGATAAAAGCAGATATAATAGTGAATTATCAAGGAAAATTATAAAAGGGAATGTCTCAAAAGTGTAAAACTATATCTTGATATTGATAGGAAACTGATTTTCTGCAATAAGAAGATAAAAGTGGTACTAAAAAGAGAGAAGACATCATGAAATATGCAGAAAAGTTTTATAGAAATGATAAAGCAATAAAGAATAAGAAATTAAAGCATCTCTACAGTGGCTACATCTTCTGAATTTCCCAACATTTTAAATAAATAGGCAAGACATGCAATTAAATATATAAAGAAGGGAAAAGCACAAGGTAAGATAGAACTAGTATATCTTTAAAAAAGCAGATGAAGTAATAGAAAAATTGTTGACAAATTTATATACTAAATATTTATAATGATAAAGATTTATCAGATGATTGGAAGAACACAGTAGTAACATTTATATTTAAAAAATTTAATAAAGAAGATACAAATTACAGATCTATCAATCTTATCAGTTTTATACAAATTTTTTACCAAGATGACTATGATTTGTTTAGAATGAACTATGGATTTTAACTAATCAAAAAAACAAACTCAATTTAAAAGTTATTTTAATATTGTAAATTACATCCAAGTACTGAAATAACTTACAGAAAGGGTTGATGAATATATGGGACCCTTATGCTTTGTATTTATAGATTATGAAAAGGCTTTTGATTTTATAAGTAGTTCTAGAGTGATTACAGCACTGGATTCTCATGATATAGACTTAGAATATTATCATATTCTAAAAAATATTTACCAAAATGCATCTGCAATGATTAGATTATGTAATGATACTGAAATAATTAACAATAAGTATGTCTGACAGGGTGACTTTATATTTCCCCAAAAAATTTAGCAGTTTTACAAAGTATTTTGTGAAATGAAATCTAGGGTCATAAAAGTAAATAGTGATTATTTAAGATCATCTAGATTTCATAAATACAGCTGCTTCTGCAAAAATGTTTTAGAGCTTACAAAAATTGTCAGATGAAAACTAGAATGTAGGACTAAAGATAAATGCTAAAAAGACTAAAGTAACGTACAATGGATTTTTTCAAAATAAAAAAATGATTGAAATGAATTAGAAATCAAATTATCAGTAAGGATGGAAACATAGTGGATGAAATTTCTCATAGAATTAAACTTGGATGCAATGCTTTTGATAGAAATAATTTAATATTAACAGGAAATATGATTATTTATTAATTAACCATAAATATACATCATATCCATCCCCTTCTTAACCACTCCCTTCTATCTAGAACCCTCTTTAAAATCATGAAAATCACACTCCAACCAATCAATCATATTTTTGAAAATCCCTACAACACATTTAATATTTAATTTTTTCAAATTATAATTTATTTTTATATCTAATCATTTATCATATGATCAAATTCGTTCTATAGTTTAACATAACTATATTCTTGAGAATCTCAGTACAGTTTCTGGAGTAATTATTATTTTTAACCAACCTCCCTTGAGATGTGAAAACCTGACCCAGATTTCCACCGATAAAGATACAACATCCCAATGAGATTCTATATAGAGACAAACAACACTATCTTTGAATGAGTAGAAATATGTGTCCCACATAGAATCGAGATAATATATAGAAAAAACAAAACCATCCATTCACCCTTTTACCATTCCACCCACCTCCAATTTGATTTTATTAATCATATAAAAACCCCTGATATTGAGAAGAGTTTCCCATGAAAAATCTGTGTTTGTTTAATAAGATATAGACTTGAAAAACCCCAAAAGTTTGGTTGTGAAAACGATGATATCTTCTTTGTTGATTTCCACTATGATGAGTTGAGAAATTTGGAGATTGAAAATTTGTTGATTATTTATGAGAGTTTTAGATATTTTGGGAAGACAGACATCATCCATTACAAACTAATTTTCTTCCTGGGTATATAGATTCCTAATCCTCAATCTGTTTAGAGGTATAGATATAAATAAACCATGAGACCTGGATGATTTTGAAGGATAAACCATCTAAAAACCATTCAGGGAAATTGGACCAATCTGTTGTTTAGTAGATTGTCCAATATCTGAATATTTGATAAATTCTATCTGAACAATGACAGGATGTTGACATCTACTGAATCAACTTCAGAGATGTCTAGTGAATCAATGGGTTTGAAGATTCTTGGATCTGATATGATCCAGAGAATTTACCTCCCGATTCAAGGATGACCCTCTTCAAATCACTGGATAGTTCCAGAATAACATCTTTATTTTCTCCTTGATCACACCTTCAATGACCTACAATTGGTATGGAGATTGGTTATGTAGATAGACAGACACCTTTTCTTAACAAAGGGGACATCCTTGGGATAAATTTGGGGATGATTTTTCTTTCAGAGTAATTAATGATAACCCAGTGTAGATTTAGATCCTGGAGGACATTGAGGAGGGCTTTGAGTTTGTTGTTTCCGTTCTTGTTTATTCTCGATTTGGAGTAAAGATTGAACAATGGCCAAATTTGTTCGCCCCACACACACGAACATGATGTACTTGAAATGGAAGATGTTTAATAATCACATTTTACCACTTCTTATGTGTGAATGAAAGCTGGAAATTAAATAAAAAAGCAATGCAGATACTTCAGATCACTCAAGAAAATATGTAGAGATATATATTAGGAAAACAAGAAGGATTTGAAAACAAAATATATAGGTGAAAAAACAAATGGGAATTACTGATATCATTGAAAAGGCTAAAAGACAAGTGAAGCTGGGCTAAAAAATAGCTAAAAAAAATGATAACAAACAGGCAATTGAAATTATAAACTAAATCCCAATAAATCTAGAAAGAGACTACATTTGAAATGGATAGATAAAATAAGAAAGTTTTCTGATGTGATGCGAAGAAGAGAGGTTAGAGATCAGAGAAACTGGATTAAACTTAAAGAGACTTTAATCTTGCAGTGGAATAATAATTATTGCAAATAGAAATAGTAATGGTTATTTTCAGTGTGCCAAAAAAATGCAAAGTAACCATAATAAGCAGTTTCTTTGTTTTAATTCAATAGTTATTCTTAAGTATTCTTGCAGTTATTAAAACTTCTGCTTTTAAATCTTTATGTTGCTTATAAATCTCTGCAATTTATTATTCAGTCATGTAATGCATGCCACAATTTTGCACTCAAGCATTGTTTAGGGAAATTGTAGCCCTTAAAAAAATTCATGCCTCAATACAATCTGAAAAAATCCAAAGTGAAATTTTTAGTATTTAGTGGATACTAAAACTTAGTACAAATAGCTATTGCTTTTAAAGAATCCTATTAATATATTTAAAATAAGATCTATTTTAAATTCAATTATTATTTTAATATTACTTTTAAAGAAAGGCTTTAACCTTTACTATATGTGCCTTGAACATTTATAATACTCAAATGATGTCTTTTTTTGACTATAGAAGGTCCTTTCAAACCTCAACACAAGACAGAAACTTTGTAAAGATAAGATCAGCCATCTTGTCTTTAACCTAAATTCCCACTTCTATAGACCAATCTGAAACACTTTGATTTGGAGGCAGGAAGCTATTAGTTTCTTCACTTTTTAAGTACATTATTTCCTTTACAAATTTAAGATAAGATGGCCGTTCTTATCTTTATAAAGTTGCTATCATGTGTCAAGGTTTAAAAGATCTCTCTATAGTCAAAGAAAAGACATCATTTGATTATTATAAACCTTCAAGATGCATATGATAAATATTAAAACCTTTCTCTAAAAGTATTTACATACTTCATATGCACTTAATAAATAATCACAACTTTACATCTTAACATTAGTGATCTGTTGAACAAAATGTATACCTTCATTAAACTTTTCCAAAAATTATAACATTTGTATTGAATTCTGTAAATATTATTATTTGTTTAATGATAAAATTACAATTAAATAGTTTGATGTTGATCATATCATGTCCCATACCAAGTAACCTCTAATAAATTATGTTGAGACATTTCAATTTTTCCAAGTTTGATATAGTATTGGTCAATTGTGCTATGTTCATTTCCATTATATATCATTTTGAATATAAAACATCATACAATTTTCTTTGCTAGAAGCATGTTAAATATAAGTGATTAATGACCTGAGCAGTTTTTCTATCACTTAAGCACCAGCAATTGTAAATTTAAATAATGTGTTTTCAGATGGTAATGCAATTTTATCAGCGTACAGAAGAGAACACTAGAGTAGTGCAAAGAGAACTCTGTTCTTATATATATATATGCTTGTAATGTATATATATATATATATATATATATATATTGTAATAAGCTAAAGAAATTAGATAATGAATTGTGTAAAGAATATTTACTGATAAGAATCACCCTAACCAAAAAGTAAAAGAGGTCTAAATTTAACATAAAACTGATATCAAAACCTATATGACAACATAAGAAAATTATATTGGATTCAAAATCTCAGAATTTTTGGAATTTTAGGTTACTGTATTAATAATATAAAGAAGCTTCAAATGGCTGCTAACTTAAATGCATTA
Organism: Epiperipatus broadwayi; assembly: GCA_028023455.1. Classification (NCBI taxonomy): domain Eukaryota; kingdom Metazoa; phylum Onychophora; class Udeonychophora; order Euonychophora; family Peripatidae; genus Epiperipatus; species Epiperipatus broadwayi. Next base: position 206,327 of record JAQFVV010012600.1, read on the forward strand.
GTCACAGTTTTAGATCCAAATATCTCAGTGATGAAAGCTTAAATCCAGAAATTAGTCTGTGGGTGTGGATATAATCCTACTACCATCTATTACTCATTGATTACTCAAACTTACAATAAATGGTTTTATAATGAAGAAAATTGATTTTGAAAGCATATATTTTATGATGCCCAGAATAATGGTGGATTTATAATATTGAGATTCTTTATAAGAAATTATAGAAAACTGATTACATAAACAAAAACAAAAGGACTTATATAAAAGATCCCCTGAATTTTAAATAAGATTAAATGTTTAGTTATTATATCAGAAAGATCGAATTGATTTTTTTCCATAACTTTATTCAGCATGCTTTTATATCATTAACATTAAGATACAATGTGGCAAACATTTTCACTACTTCACAAAAAGTCAGAAAATTGCAAAATAAATTTGTTCATAAAAGGATAAAATGCATGCTTTAAAAGTGTGATGTTCAATTTTATTTTATGATTTTAATTACAATAGAATGACAGCCTGTTAAGCTAATTGCGCGGACACTGTGAGAATGTTATTAATAAATGAATACCTTCGAACAACCACATGATATAGGTATTCATTTATTAATAATATTCTCACAGCGTCTGCGCAATTAGCTTAACAGGCTGTCATTCTATTGTAATTATAATCGCACGCAAGACGTTATAAAATAAATGTTTATTTATGATTTTATATATTTACAAACATATTGTAATATATTTTCTATAGTAGCATACTGCTACCAGTATAGTATATGTTATGTTTGAGACTTAAATAGTAAATTCGTAGCTACCAAAAATAAACGGTTTATGAATATAAGCCATCATTTGAAAACACAATATACTATATAAGCTTACTATCAAAACATTCATAACAAATAGTTGGTATTAAAACAAAAACAATAGCCATATTTAAAAATGTAAATATTCATGCAAAGAGTGTAATATAAATAAAAATTTAACCTAAATTTATTCAAGTGAAATAAACTTTTGCAGTTGATTATTACACTCCAAAATTTGTTTTTATTTTGGCAAACCAAAATAAAAAACTGTTCTTTCATAAAATAATCTTAAAAGGGACCACTTTATGTAAGTGAAAATTTGCAAAACTCTAGCCATATCTACATTATCAGTTATTTGGAAGTCAATGGAAAAAAATAACATTGATTTTATAAACAAAATTGTCTATTTTCTAATCATGATTTCAGATTTAAATGTAAAATAATTATGAATAAATTTATCTAAAAACTAATGAGCAAAAAAAAAAAAAGATAGCATTATCTTTGTAAGAAGTTTTTTTAATCATGATTTGTGTTTATTGTTATTATCTATATAAAATCTTAATTTTGATAGTTGTTCATTCTACATTTTTACACTATATCTGATTTCACATAAATATAAGCATCATACCATGAAATATCAATACTCAGAAAATACCCAAGTGAATTTATTATGCATTAAAATACTACAGTTTCAAGTAAATATTATTAAATACCTATAAGAATATGGCTTCTAATCATCATATTAATTTTTCCAGAACAAATTAGTAGTAGTTAATATGAATCTTCCTTCCGTATAATATAGAGATATATTTGCTAAAAGATCAAAAATGATTTTTGTTATGACATAACTGAGTACATTAAACTGGAGTTTCAGATTTAATGTAGACATATATAATTAGACAGGTAAGAACTCTTCAGTTTATTATTCAAAATTTTGAAATTTCAAGCCATTTGTTTGAATAGTATTATAGGAGTAAAGAATATCTGCCAGATGACTTTAATAAAAAATTGTGCTTAATAATAAAGCATATAAATAGAAAATAAAATAAAACCTAATTTAGAAATCAATGTAACTCCATTATCTGAAATATCAGTATAGATAAACTTAAACTATTATTCTATAACTAATAATAGCTAGATAATTATTTATAAACCAATACTGAATAGCTAATCAGTTTCCCAATTAATCTTAAGCCTACTCATGATTAGAAAAGATTTCTAAGTTTACATGGTCTCAACATAAACTACATTAAGGGCAATAAAATAGATGCATTAACCATTATTTCATCAAGGCTCCTATTCTTTAAATTATGTTAATTTGAAAAATAGATTAATTAAAATCATATTAAGTGTAGTTTCTTTTTATATCATAAAAAATTACATGCTGTTTACATCTTGCTAAGTATATATTTTATATAAAAAATTCAAGATATAATCTGTCTGATATAGTTTATACTGTGGTAAAAAGATGGATTCAAGAGCTAAAACAAGAGCTAAAATTCCTGGGACTGAAAATCAATTTTCATTTCCACTATTCAAAGATTACGTGACCTCTTGAGCATTCCTAGAAATGTAACTCAAAGTTTCACTTCTAGTATTAAACATCACATGACCTATTGAGCAACAAATCATTCAATTACTAAATCAGTATATTTATATTTATAACTAGAGCAGAAAAATTCAAAAAATATTACACACTAATATTATCTTGCCAAGCACTTTCGATACTGTGTATCAGACTCATGGCAACATATTGGAACTAAACAGTTAATCTTTCAGTGCATGCTCAGTGGAACATTAGTATTATACTGATTGATAATGTTATTTGACTTAGCAATAAACTAAGTCTCTTTCAACTTTTTCTTTCTGTCATTCAATTCATTACAAATAGTACTAATATTTTGAAGATAAAACTCATGCCCACAAATAATTTCATGATTTGAAAAAACAAAATTAACTTGGGAATCAATTTTAGATTTTTTTTTATTGATAAACATGCTGTTGCAATCATGTTAATACATTGGCCTTCATTTCAATGTAATAAATAGCATTACAACCAATTTCTCTGCAGGCAATTGAATAAATTACTTCATACTTATTCATTTTTTCCACACTATCCTTTGAATTATTTACTGATTGAAATCCTATATTATAATCGTTATCAATTATACTTTTTAACTTGATACTTATAGATGGTACATAAGCCAAAGAAATCCACATTTTGTCTATTTTATATTTTTAATCCACTTTATGTTTAAACTTCACATTATTATAAAACAACCTCAACTGCCTGTGTAATGTACTTTTCCTGAATCCCACACTAATTAGGTCATTAGTATATCTTTCAATATTACTTTTTCTATCTACCTCAAATTTACAAAGTTACAAATTGCGATACAAAAAAACTATTTAAATCCAGCGGTTTTATTATTTAAAGGAATATTTGTTGATTGGTGTATAAAACCCTTTACTTTTAATAGTTTAACTATCATTTTATACCCAAGACCTTACAGACTCTCTACATATTCACATTTAAATATTTTAAAACTTCATTATTCTCAAAATCCATAGTCCACGACAAACTAGAATTCACACTTAACTTATTAAACATATTCTCTATCATATCTTTTGATACATACACAAAAACATCAACATATTATCTATACACTAAATCATAATTACTCCTTATAAATGACTCTATAATATATTTTTTCATTTCTGAAAAGTACAAATTACATACTTTACTATTTACTGCCAACCCTATTGGTCAACCATTCTGTATTTGATAATAATCCTTTCCATATCTTGCAGTAATATCACCATTAATCTATTCCAACACTTCCATAATAAATCTGGCTTTACAAATGACTACATTACAATCTAACAAATTTTTTTTAATTATATTCACTGATTTATTAATTTATTGTGGTTCACCATATCATTCACATACATCCAATGAGGCCTTATAAAAATTGCTAACCACCTTGGAAGACTTCAATATCTGAACAAATTCTAATGTAGATTTAATTATAAACTTGCCAAATTCAATCAACTCCTGTAATCACTTTGCAACCAATTGCGGTGCTTTCTGTTAATAACAACCCGCAAAATCCATGATTATTGTTAATGGAGCATTAATCTTAATGGGGCATTATCTTTATAAATGTGGAACAATCACTGCTGACAGATAAATCCTCAGATATTCATATCTCCTAAATATTTTATCAATGTATGGATGCAAAACATTACAAGCAATCTTGTCCTTTGCCGAGAAATTTTTTCTTTATATATATGTCCATTCATTAACAAAACAGCATATGAGAAAGCAGCATATGAGTTTTCTGAACAGAAGGAAGATGTGATTAAGAAAATTGTTCCATTATTAAAGGATAGTTATTATTTTACAAAGAATAAGAATTGGTATAAAATGATTAATAAGTTCAGATTGCTGTTGAAAGAGGAAAATGTTATTTGTTTAAAGGAAGATAAAGACAATAGGTTTGTGTTAATGGATGGAAATATACATAAAGATTTGGCAAATTTTTAATTTAAAATTTGAAAAAGCAGAGAATTATAAGCTAAAAGTGTGTAAGAACAGGTTTGCTTGTAATGTTTTGCATCCATACTGTAACAGTCAAGTTTTGTACATTCGCAAAACAGAATCTAGAATCCAGGCATAGAGACCAAAAGTGACCAGACCAGGAGTGTGACATTCCGAATCTGACCAAGCTTCAACTCATCTGCCAGTACTCCCAGTCTCAAGACCCTATGAACAACCATGCATGAAGTTACACATAATTTTATCATTTGTGGTGAGCATGGGGCAGGGAGAAACAGGAGACTCAGGGATTTAAATATATATATATATATATTAACTAATGAAATGCTACCAGCACGAAATTAAAAATAACACTCATAAATCATAATTAATGCATAGATGGTTATATCACATATATATAATTAACTAAGACTGAAATGGATTGAAAGAGGAATGAGAAATCACACGAAACCAGAATAAATTTAACATATATTTATTAAATAAGTAGAAAATAAATTAATGTGGGAAAAGCATGTAGGCTTTATAACATGAGGGTTTAGCATGACTCCTCATTAAATCCTTAATTATTAATATGAATTGATATATTTAAAGAATCACTAAACAGTGCCTACATTAGGTTATGCCAATTTCTATTGAAAGAGTTTAGTTACTATTGTAAAAGTGCTGTACTAGTCTTAAGCAAAATATTTATTGTAACATTATTAACTTAGTAAATTATGAGCGTATAAATCAGCTTAAGGTTGAGATTGAACCTAGAAACCAAAGATAGAAATTTCAATTTAATGCTGAATAATTAACTTATAGGACTCAGAATTGGCTATACAAGGGGGATGACCACTACAGCCCTGGAAAATTACAATAACAGAGTGCGCTGTGGATAGATGAGAGTCAAGGGTTTTCATAGCCAACACCAATATCCTGGACTGAACATCTTGCTGCTAAAAGATCAGGGTGACTAACATAACTGCCTGGAATTATATATCACGTCTTGCTTATGTGTGCCCCGAAAGAAGGTAAGATGAAATGGACTTGCCCATGGTCCCATCATAAGGAGAAAGTGCAGCAAAACATTAAACATTGAACAAGTTAAGATATTTAATCCCCCAAGTGAAGGTACAACTGAAAATTAATATTTTAGAAATACAGGGTGATAGCCTGGTCAATATTACTATTAGGAGACAATTCTGACAACACAATATAATCAAGTGACATTAAAGGGATAACAAATTATGATAAAACTCTTGTTTATAGGTTTCAATCTATACATAGAAATTATTACGAAGGAGGGGAAAGTATATTCGATCGAATAGCCAAATAATTACTGAATATACTTTCATATCACTAAGACTAGTACATTTCTCTATTCAAAAATCTCAATAAGTCAGAAATTTAATAGTAAGCCATAATACATTTAGAAATAAGATTTATAGGAATTCAAACCAGTGAGCATAAAGAATGTCATTAAGAAAACAGCTATGGGGAGATATTTTGCAATTATATCTCTAAATATTTATTACATTTAGCTGCTTTGAAGCATTGGCATATAAATAACAAAATAACAATAAAGAAAGATTATAGGCATAACCACAGTGATAGACAAAGAATTTAGGTTAGATTATATTTAGTTTAATTAAGTTATTTATAAAGAGATAGGCAATTTATACATGATTTTACTTTAACAAGAATTTATAATGAAAACATTTATAAGATTTAGAATGTTTCATTAGTTTATCTATAGCTAGCTTTAAACTTTAAGTTAAGGATTTAAATTTAAAAATATTTAACACAGAGCTCTGTGGTTATGGATTGGCATTACCGATTAGTTGTTGGACTGGATAAGCAGGTTTTGTCTTTCAGGTATCGTGGTGGTCTTCTTGAGTGGGAATAGCATATACATTATGGAAGTAGGCTGTTGCTGGATGGTTTCAAGCATCGGCTGGCAGCAGGCACACCATTTTTCCATGGATTTAGAAGCAGCCGTCACCTTTCTCCAGTCAGATTTTTCAAAAATCAGTCTGACATGGATTATGCATAGTGACACTCTTCCAAAATTAATGACTCCATAACTCAAGCTTAAAATATACCCTATTTATACTTTTCTTCCAAAGCACTTCACTAGAGAAGAATTTATTTCACCTACAAACCCATTAACTCTAAAATATAACATAAAATTCTATGATTTCCCGATTTGATCCAAATTCTTTTGTTTAGATTTCCAGGGCACCTTAGATCCTCCTCTAGGTGTCAAATAGTGCTGCTCCAGTGATTTTAATATATACACGTCTGCTGCAAACAAATTTGAGTATAGCAATTATAAGATTTTAAGTTTTGATTTAACCACAGGTGCAATGGTCTTAATGCAAATTTGTTTACGGCTAATTTTTTATTTTTAATTAATATAACTAAAAGTGTTTTGCTCTTTTTACAAAATTAAATCATGCCACTCTATATATATATTATTGTATAATATGAATCATACATCCACATACAAATTTATATTTAATAAACTTAATAAATTGACATTTCTACTATTTAAAATTAAACATAAATCATTCCTTTATAAAATATAAAATTTGAACCATTATATTCACGGTAACACTTACTACCCTATTCATATGTGCATATATAATGCTGTGCCCCAGCTTAGATAGTAAAGTTCATATGTTTATTTTTAAAAAATGAATATTTTAATAGAGTTTGAATCTCAGCACAGATGGGTTTAGTTGTTAAACTAAAAGATGCAATGAGAAGAGCTTGAACCTGACTGTTACAATACATTGGTAAAATATTCAGAAGATGAATATCTGAGGATTCATCTGTCAGCAATGATTGCTCCATGTTTATAAAGATAATGCTGCATTAAGATTAATGCTCCATTAAGATCAATGATGGATTTTGGAGGTTGTTATTATCAGAAAACATCACAATTGGTTGCAAAGTGATTACAGGAGTTGATAGGATTTGGAAAGTTTACAATTAAATCTATGTTTGAATATTTTCAGATATTGAAGTCTGTCAAAATGGTTAGAAATTTTTATATGGCCTCATTTGATATATGTGAGTGATATGGATTGGTGTACTGTAATAAATTAATAAATTGATAAATATAATTAAAAAACTTTTGTTAGATTATAATGTAGATGTTTATAAAGCCAGATTTATTATGGAAGTGTTGGAATGGATTAATGGTGATATTACTGTAAGATATGAGAAGATTTATTGTCAAATGAAGAATGTTTGGCAGTAAGTGGTAAAGTATGTAGTTTGTACCTTTAAAAAATGGAAAAATATATTATAGAGCCATTTATAAAGAGAAATTATGATTTAGTGTATAGAAGAAATGTTGATGATGTTTTTTGTCTAGAGAATATGTTCAATAAGTTAAATGTGAATTCTTGTTTGTCATGGACTATGGATTTTGAGAATGCTGAAGTTTTAAAATATTTAGATGTAAATATATAGAGAGTCTGTAAGTCATTGGGTATAAGATGATTGTTAACCATTAAATGTAAAGGGTTTTACACACCCATCATCGAATATTTCTTTAAATAAAAAAATGGCTGGATTTAAATGTTTTTTGCATCGCAATTTGTATCTTTGTAAATTTGAGGTAGATAGAAAAGGGAATATTGTAGAGATATACTGATGACCTAATAAGTGTGTGATTCAAGAAAAGTGCATTACACAGGCAGTTGAGGTTGTTTTATAATAAAGTAAAGTTTAAACATAAAGTGGATGTAAAAAAATAAAATAGACAAAAAGTGGATTTCTTTGGCTTATATACCATTTATAAGTATGAAATTAAAAAGTATAATTGATGAAGATTATAATATAGGATTCCATCATTTAGACTAATAAATAATTCAAAGGATAGTGTGGAAGAAATGAATAAGTAAAAAGTGTTTTATTCAATTGCCTACAGAGAAATTGGTTGTAATAGTATTTATTATGATGAAACAAAGGCTAATGTATTGAACTGATTGCAACAGCATGTTTATCAATATACAAAAATCTAAAATTGATTCACAAGTTAATTCTGTTTTTTCAAATCATGAAAATATCTGTGAGCATGTGTTTTATCCTTAAAATATCAATACTGTTTGTAATGGATCGAACGATACAAAGAGGAAGTTGAAAGAGGCTTGGTTTATTACTAAGTCAAATAACGTTATCAATCAGCATATCACTAGTGTTCCACTGATTATGCACTGGAAGATTAACCGTTCAGTTCCAATATGTCGCCACGAGTCAAGTACACGGCACGAAAGCACTTGGCAAAATAATATTAGTGTTTAAAATTTTTTTAATTTTTCTGCCCTGGTTATCACATTTTATACATGTACAATAATTTACATTATTTGACAGTTATTGTATTGTTTATTTGTATTCATAACTTAACTTTGTAAAAATTATGATTTTCTAAAAGGTTTAAGTCTCAGTAACATAACTCACAGTAAAAATAAAAGTGAGATGTTTGCGTATACATGCTAAATTTTACGTTTAAGCTTAAGCAAAATACATTCGTACAGAGCTTTTTTATTTTACTTTTTAACATCAAATTTTTAAGGTTTCGAGTTTTTATATCTCTAAGGTATATACATATATCTATTCAAGCATGGTGAAAACAAAACTTTTTTAAAAAATAATATAATTTAGATATTTAAATATAACCTTTAGCAATTTTTTTCTTTTAATTAATAAATGTATTATCATTAAAAAAGAAAAAGGATTTTATTATGTTGAAAATTTTTCTTCATTAAAAGAAAAAAGCCAAACCTTACTATGCGGTATTATTACTTTACTAAAGGTTACATAAAAAGATAAATAATAGTATTACAAATATAATCAAAATGCGATTTTAGTACATTTTTAAGCAAATATAATTCTGTAATATAGTAAACTGACATCTATTAAAAATCGGACAATTTCCCATACATTTCATATAAAATTAATCTCATCAGATGAGCCAGAGATTTGAACACCTGGAAAACATGTTAAAATTATTGGCCTGAATAATATTTAAATATATAGAAAGTTTACCCTTTGGTTTTAAAGTGTGATATAACTCATATATAAACTAACATTTATGACGTTTTCAGCACCATGTAATTTTGTATGAATAAAATAAATATTGGTATTAAGCAATAAACAATTTAATCTTTTACATTTGAAATACATTTCTCCTAGCTTATTACAAATCTTTGATTACACTATATGTTAATAAGCATTTATTTTTATAGCGCTATGTCTTATAAATTGTAATACATTAAAGATCAGCCTTTTCAAGCTATTGTGCATGCGCTTTTTTTTTTTTTTTTTACGAGTGTTAATAATGTAAATCCAATCAGAAAATGAATTTTAATGCATTCTGGGAAATTTTTAATTCATACTTTAAAATAAAGCAATATGCATTCTAAATACTTAAATAAGATGCACGGGAATAATTTTAGCTTGGTTATCTGGGGTTCCAACTTTTTGCTCATCTGATGAGGTTCATTTCAACTGAAATACATGTTTAATAGAAAAAGATTGTTATTTTTTAAATGAAAGTTAGTTTATCATATTATAGAATTACATTTACCTATGAGTGTGCTAAAACCTACATTGATGACTATTTTCATAAATGTAAAACAGTTATTATTTATTATACCATCAAAAATAAAAATTAATGAAATCTATTATGTTATTCTTTTGTATAAATTATATAAATAATAAAAATCACATACAACAGCTATATAAATATATTAATAATAATTGCACATAAAAAGCCTTTTTCAGCCCATAGTTTTATGCCCATCCTCTATTTTAATACTAATGTGATATGATGTACTGTGGCTTCTCCTTAAATGGAATCATGAATCTCTCAGCAATTATACCCAGAGAAACTTGGGTATAATTGCTGAGACATTCCTGACTCTGTTTAGTGAAGTTTTATAAATATTCATACAATTATTTATTATACATATTTATTCTAGTATTTATATTTTTCTATTTATACGGGGATTTCAATTGATAGTGTTTTTCTATCCCAATGATATTGCAAAAAAAATCTTCCCTGTATGTGTATGTAATATCATAACAATGCCCAAAAACATGATAAATACATAATTTATATATGATATTTAAAAATTAAATAGTAGACTGTGTAAATGCTTGATTGAGATTGATAACTTGAACATGTTTATCAAAGGGATTGCTGAAAAAATTGTTTTCATCTCAAATACATGGACCAAACAATAATGGCATGAATTTTTTAAACTTAATACTGGCTTATGGTTTTAATTAATTATATTTTTTAATAGTGCATTTAAATTTGCATTTCTAATTCATTACATTAACATATGGTACCATTAATTACTTATATAATATTAATTCAAATATTTTCACAGATAAAAGGTATTTGTTTATGATTATTCGATATGAATGCCCATGTATAATGTTTAAAACTACCTTAATTAGAGATACCAAATACTCACTCTATATTGGCAAGTAAATAAAACAGTTTTATTTTTTTTAAAAATAAATTAAAAAGTAGCTAACATTTCTATGTTGTTATAAATATTTCTCATTTTTTTAAATCATTTTTTTCTATAAAACCTTTAATTGTCAACATTTATTTTAAATCAAACCGATTTTGGTCGGGCTTATATGGCATAACAGAGAGGCCAATATTTCATTTAAGCTATTTGATAAATCTAAACAAAATAATTTTGAACCATATACATGAAGTTTTCCTTAAAATAATCATAAAAAATACACACATATTTAGATAAAATTGGTAAATACATTACAATCATAAAAAAATTCACACACATATGTTAGAAATGAAAGTTATTTTGCAACATATGTAACAAATTATATATAAAACTAGGCGTATATCACACCATGCATGAATACATTTAGTTTACTGATTTCATGATTAAAATGGTAGTCATGCACAATGACTGAACTATTTAAGACAATTAGATTGCCATTATGCATTTTCTAGTTTGCAAAAGAACTTAAAAGATTCATAAAAAATATTTCCAGTTTATGGTAAAATTTGTTTTCAGTATTCTTCATTAATAGACTCAAGTGCTACAATTGGGGAAAAAAATAGTCAAGAGACTGAAGCAACAGATTTCTATGCTACTAATTTTAAGAAATTGGTAATGAGTTGGGAAAAGTGTAATAAATGTCAGTAAAAATTATAATATAGAATTAATTCCTATGTGATTTTTTCTATTTTTAGGGTAATCTATTTATAAAATTAGGAGCATATGTAAACAAGACATTTATTTTATATAGCGTGATGTTTTATAAACTGTAATACCAATAAAGCAATAAGCTAATGCACATGCGCTTTGTAGCAGTCACTATATAAATGAATACTCCCACTTTTTCAAACACAAGATAAAGTCTTTGGGAAAAGATAGAATGAATCCATCTATCTTTCTGACCCAAATGTATATGTATGGGTAGTGTAGATGAAAGAAAGTTATTTCACCATTATGATGAAAAAATGGTACCATTATTAACAAAACAATATCAAATAGTGTGTAAGAGAATTAATTCTACAAATAATTATATAATAATAAAAACAAAAAATGAAATAGTCTTTACATTTATACTATCATTCAAAATGCAAGTATTTTAAATAAAGAGATTTACTATTAAATTCATTAAATAAAGGTCAAGAAAGTTATGAAATTATTATAGATATTATAAAATTTTCAAGTGACAAAACGGAGTTGTTGGTGAATCTGCTGTAACTGTAAAAAATTCAATGCAGCTCAGATTGGCCATATTATAAAGCTTCAGAAAAAAAATTAACAAAAACTCATATGAACTGACTAATAAATATACAAAATGCCATTTGCATATGTGCACATATATATGTGTCACTTGAGTAAACTGCTCAAAAAATTTTAAAAAAAATGAGTTTGTGCATTTGGTAATATTTTATAAATTTACTTTGTAATATGTAAAATAATAGTGATAAATTCAAATGTAAACAAAGAAAAAAACTAATTTCGATACGCGAAAGTGCATAGTTTCTAAAAATTTAAATTTGAACCTTTTCTAGTTTTTCTTTCCTGAACTGAATTTTAAATAAAGTTTACCACATTTTTGTAGTAAAACTGCATGGCAAAGTTAAATATAATATTAAAATTTTGGAATTGATATTTTAGAAATTATTGAGCTAATTTAAATGTTGACAATGATTTTTCATTCTTCCTAAATCATTAGCTAATGTAAATGAAAAAAAAAAATCTTTTTTTTCTTTCATTCATTTATGTAGCAATTCACGATAATTTATTCCATTATGTATTAAATCATGCTATGATATTTGTAAATTTTTTTCCACAGCATGTTTTTCAAAAAACATATTGCTGTACAAAAACAGATCAAAGCTTGTAACTTGCTGGTGAAATATCCTGTTGTAGGAAAAATATGTTATTGAACAACATTAAATAGGTAAAAGTAGGTTTGGAACAACAAATTAGGCCTTTTAGTATAATCCAGCATTTCAATCCATATTGCTTTGCATTCAGCAGAGTTTATTTAAAAAGTAGTGTTGCAGTCATCCAATGCCAAGAAGAGAAACAACTGATGATTAAAACCATTTCCCCATTATATCTTGGATAGTTGTATTTTGCTGTTTTTTTAAAGAATTTTTCAATACTCCAATCATAACAATCAGTGTGATGATTTTGTCTATTTCTGCAATGTGTGGCTAAACAGCAAAAAATCCAAACCAGTTAGAAATACCTGGAAAATGACTAATCCAAATATTAATGCTGAAATATACAAAACAGCCAATGCAATGCTCATAAACTGCCATGAATCAATAAATGGACAATGCTGTAAGAGTTACCCAAGACCTACTGATATTATACCTTAAATAACATCACCAATGCTGCAGTATTTACTAACATTACCAGTATCCAAGGAGGAAATGTACTATCTTTGGAACAATTAATAAAGACAACCAGAAATTTATTAAAAGAATGATATCTGCAGAAAACCATGCTTTATGACTGTTTCAGTATTCAACGTGGTAAATTCTTATCATTATAAATACTGTAAGGCTTTAAACTTAAGCCTAAACTTAAATTTTAAATGTTTTATTACTAAGATATTTAATGTGTTATATACATGTTAATAGTGTAAGTATATACACAATAGTTATGTTATTTTTTTTATTATTAATCTATTTAGTTTGTCTTTGTAACTCATTTCAAAAATAATGCTTATAATGTTCAATATGATAGTTAATATCCACAATCTTGAGAATGTCTTGGGGGATATGCTGTGATGATGGTAATAATTGATGATCATATTCCTTTAAAAGTTTTCCAAAAGTAAACTTTCTAATTAGAAGATTAAGCACCTTTGACTTTCATTTTTATTGAAACTAAAACAAACAAAATACTTTTGGAAGTACTTGTATTTTCAAATCAACATTATCAAATTGATTAATATTATTATATATTTGAATAATTTTTTTTAATTTGTATTTTATTAATCCATTCAACTTTCATATTATTTGAATCAAAATTTACAGTACATAAATTATAAATTATTATATATCTTTGGTTGTGGGTTCAAACCCATGACCTCTATTCCATGGCAAATTTATCATTACACTATGTATATCAAAACCCTAAGTGATAAAGATATATGGAATGAGCAGAAGATGCAATAAAGAAATTCATATTTAAAAAAAAATAATAAAAAAATAATAGAAATTATATATCTAACAGTTTTATATAACTTTATATACTCAAACTCAAAAAGTAATATGGTTTTAAAAGTGATTACAATACAATAAATTATATCCAAGTTGTAAATATAGTCAAAGAAGCAATTGAGGAGAATGGTAATAAATTTTGCTTTTCCCATAGTATGAGCCTTTATAGTTATTGTTGGAGCAAGCAATATTTTATATTGTATGGGGGGGGGGTTTGTAAAAGTGGAATTTGATCTTTAGTGTTGTTCATTAAGTTATTGGAGTTTGGGGGTGCAGGAAGCATAGCTTATCTCTGTTATTGAGGATAGAATATAATTTACTATGTAAGTTGGAGATGTAAGGTAACAATAATATAGGTTTATCTTGTTTGATGTGGATGACCTATTCATTGCCACCACCCCAGAGATCATCACACAAATCAAAGTCGAATTGGAAACCAGCACAGTGCTAGTTGTGAATCTCACAATTGATGATGCACTTCAACAAGTTAAATATCTGGATGTTAACATACAAAGAGAAAACCATCATTTTTATTACAGCATGGCCATCAAACCATTGGAAATCAGGTGCCACATACACACACACACCCCCAATCTAATGCACCAACAGAACATAAATTATCTGGCTTATCAACTTTTTTGCACAGAAACAAGCTGTTGGGTAAAGTTGAGGCAGACACCAAAGCAAATTTTAACAAAATACAGAGATAATTTACTGAATTTGGGGTTCAGGAAACCCACCATTGATAAAAAAATCTTACACTTCCAGAATAAACAGTTTAACACCCACATCAAACAAGATAAACCTAGATTATTGCTACCATTCATCTCCAACTTACATAGTAAATTACATTCTATCCTCAATAAGATAAGAGCTGTGCTTCTGCACCCCCCAAACTCCAACAACATTAAAGATCAAATTCCACTTTTACATACCCCCCATACAGTATTCAATATTGCTTGCTCCAACAATAACTGTAAAGGTTCATACTATGGGAAAAGCAGAGCATCTTTGTCCATGCGATTGGCACAACACAAATACTCATACAATACAGCTCTCAATCAACCTTCCACCTATTCAATTTTCTTTCAGCACCAGAACACAAGCCACCATGAGTGTATTCCAGACAACCCCACAATCATGTGCAGAGAAACATGACCTAAAAAGAAAAGTCAAGGAAGCCTTCTTCATTTCCAGAAACAAAGATGCCATAAACAGGAAAGACACAAGCTATGCTTTATTGAGAAAATGGAATGTCTAGCATAATCAGCATAAATTTGCATATTGTTAACCTATTAATAGTTAAGCTATGATTATGAAGGCTGAACTTTTTGAAAGCGTTAAGCTTGTTCATTCTTATTTATCTATTTGGTAACAATATACAGCTTTGAGGACAATTGCATTACACATGCAAGTGAACAGAATATATATATTTTCCCAAAGTAAAAAAATTATTTGTCTTAATACTATACATTGTAATGGTCAACTAAGATGATATAGGCACCAACTACTATCTGTCATGTGGAAATATTTCAGGAATATATCTTATTTCTGTATTAACATGATTAGAAAGATTTTCTCCTTAATATATAATGATTAAATTGACCAATACTTCACTGTCAGTAAATAATTTCTTGGCCAACTCAAATTTTGTATGAGTTAGATGAATCAACTATAAAATTGATATACAGACCAGATGAATTTTTATATAAAATAATTTAAATCATATTATTTAAATAAATAATAGTAAAAAGGAAGTTTATTTAAAAATTTATAACAACCGTGCAATTTCCAGTACCTACATTATTTCTCCTCTAGAACAAATCTACTTTCATTGGCAATTATTCATGTATTCATTAAAAATATGATTAATAATTTAAATTATACTTTGCAACTTCAAATGAAATTTATCTTTATCTATATGGCTTAATCTAGTGAAATTTAAATAATCTATAATAATATTCTATAATAGTCAACCCTAGATTATCATTTAATTTATGTTTCACAAACAGGTAAAAAGTTCAAATAAAAAACCAATAATACCAATTGTACTTCATTTAAAATGTCCAAGGTTTATTCTGATTAATTTTAAAATGTTGATTTTATATTCACAGCTTAGCTTGTAAAATATGATTATATGATCAAATGTTGTTTGTTATTAAGTAAGTCCTCAGACCTTTAATGAATCATAGTCATAATCCTATTTCTTGTTGACCTGCATAACTGTAATATATTTATTCAATTACCTTTAACATCATAGCTAATGCATATATATTAAAATAAAATCTATCTATCAAATACACCTCCAATATAAACCTTTGTAAACATATATATATATATATTGTAACGATCCGGAGAAATTGGTATACATTTAGCCGATGTTTTATTTGGGGCCAGTTGTAACGATCCGGAGAAATTGGAGACTTAACATATCTGCGCTACGGGCGCCATCTAGGCATTTGAACCTAGAAAAATTTATAGAGTAGGCAGATACGTAAGTCAAAAAAAAAAATTATTTTTTTTTAAATATTTTGGTTCCGGTCGTTAGCCCATGTCACTAGCTCAGTGGAATAGCAGAGATTAAATAATATAATATCTTATCTAATTATATTTCAATATTAAAAAAATAAATAAAATAAGCCACTGCCAGTAATTAACATACAAACATTTATTTATGCACATATATATAAGATTTAAAATTATTTTAGTATTAGTTTTACATTTTAACATTTAACATTATTTTTAACTTTACCTTAGATTTTAATTTACATTTTAATTTCTATTATATTATAAGTTTACATTTTAATTAAGTTCGCACAGATGGGATTATAAAAGCTTGTTTTAATATGTTGCTATAGATCGGTTACATAGATTACACGGTTAAAAACATTTCAAAGTAAACATAAACGATCAAAATATAAAATCATTGATACTAACAATTGCAGAGGGAAATTTATAAGTAACCCAATAGTATTCACCATAAGATACTTGCATTGTCACCAATGACTTAAAAGACATCCGAATAAATACATTTTAGATACTCACCGTAAGGTATCATTATTTATCGAATGTCTATATATTTTGATCAAATATGAAAACCCAAAACATACTTAACCGATAACCAATCCATGCAAGCGTCTATAAACAACTTAAATTTAATGCATTTTTATTTAGGGTCGAGTATGAATAGACTACATAGATTTACATTTGAAAATAAAACATTCTATCCCCATTTAACCTTAGGCTAAAATTCGCAGTCAAACTGGCATCAATTCATCTGATACATCAATGTATTCAATGTAATACAAAATACGGCAGCACCAAAGAGATTAAAAAAAGACATTGACTCTCATCAGATAGGAATATTACATCTATCTAACGAGAAGAACAATAAAAAAAAAAACTCCATAGAAAGGAACTGCGTTCTCCGTCTTATAATTCCTTTCATGGGCAAATGGGTGAGTGCGGCGTATATATAAATGATTCTGCCAGTAGCGAATCTCCGACTACATCTACTAACTACATCAATATATCCAATCCATTGACCCAATTTAACAACAAAACAAATAACCTAAGATTACCCTCCCCTAATATAACTTTACAAATCTATACAGCCATTCATGCCTGACTTAAGTTTAACATTTATATAATTAATTTAACGAAAAACAAAAATCATGATAAAACTTAAAGAACAAAAAATAAATAATATAAATGGAAATGATTTTAAATATATATATAAAAAAAAGGAAATACATCAAATAACATTATTAATAAATTAAGTTGGTCAGATAGGATAATATTGCAATCATTTAAATATGGAAAGTTTTAATTTAATGTTCATTATTTATAAAGTTCTTACGGTTTAAAACAGTTCATCTTTATCCGTTGCTTGCCATGAACGTGAATTCCCACGCCGTCCTAAGATTGGTATTCTGTTGGCCGATTTATTTATCCATCTGGAGGTTTTGGCTTTAACTGGTCCTCAATGTAGAAAAACGATAGTTCATTTCTCTTTCTTTCTTTGGCAAAACTGAAGGGATTGAATCGTGCGTCTCTTCAATCCTTTCTCCCGCACCTCCGCACTAACACCTATCTGTCACATCGTAATAATCATAATCACTAACTAATAATTTCCAAACTTGTCCTTTTATATTACTTTGAAAGATTGACTTAACATTACGTCATCGATGTGATGATCCTTTTCGTTGAGGTCCGATTTCCCAATGGATTTATTTCATTTGCTAAAAGTTTCTATTGTTTTCCTATCTGACCGATGTTTTTACATTTAAATGCCCAAGGCTGGTTTACATTTGACTAATTAAATTTATCATTTCCATTTCTGATTAATTAACCTGTTTTCCAAATCAAAGATATATTTAAAGATATAATTTTATCTCCAAATCTTTTTAAAATTTAGTTTTAAAATACTTTTTCTTTAATAAAGTTTTATTTTAATAATTTTTCATTATCTGTGTGATTTAATGTATACGAGTTTAAGATGATATTTAATTTCAATTTTTAATTCTTAAAGAAAATTTTTAAATGCGAACTTTTTAATTTACTTTCATGTTTAATAAATAAAAAAAAAACAATGTAACGAAAGTCTGTGCTCTTTACAATATATATATATATAAATATTCTTATCTGCTATTTAGATTAATTCTAATTTAAAGAGAGAGCCTTCTTGGGTCCTAATTAAATATTACAAAATCAATACTTCTTTACTTATTATATTTAAACCATAATTTCAAATCCATATAAGAGTCAAATTCATGTACAGATTGCTATCAATCATATCTAAAATTAATAACAAATTTATTTTATCTTAAAATTATAGTGATCTGAACTGTGTTTTTTAATTACAGCAGTCATTTATTATAGTTCTTGAATATTTTACATAGAACAATTCTACATGCATGCACACACTATATTTATTAGGATTATTACACTCTCTGCTTAACTTACCCAAATTATAATATTATATAAAAAACTAAAATAGTATAAGAATCCTTTTTTTTTGTTTAAATATGGCTTTTAGGTTTTTTATTCTGTACTCATTTATATATTTGAAAAGGCTTTTTCAATATGCATTTTAAATCCAAACAAAATATTAAACCAATTCTATAAAAATAAAAAATTTCACTCCTCTACAAGATGTTAAAAGCGGATAGAGATGAATCCCTATGTTGTGTAAGAGTGGTGTAAGTGAAAATTACACTAAAGAAATATTATTCATTACTGGATAATCTCTAGTCTAATGAATGACTAATAAAAATTATTAATACACTTTCAGTAAGTGATTTGTGTCACAATTGTGAGGAGAGCATGTTTCAGAGTTTTCAATTAAACTGTAGTAACCTGTTATATATATATATATATATATATATAGAGAGAGAGAGAGAGAGTATTATTTCTTGGAGCTTCCATGTAATAAAAGTATAATAACTAAATAGCTGACATTTCAGTGTAATAACAAGTACTTTCTTCAGAGTTTTTTTTTTTTTGAGAAAGACGACACTCTGAGGAAAGTACTTGTTATTGTACTGAATTATCAGCTGTTTAGCTATTATATTTTTATTACACAGAAGCTCCCAGAAATAATACTATGAATTCATTTATCTGTGAGAATATTAGAATATATATTAATGATATTCTTATTCAATATCTGTATTTCTTTGAAGTTATGTATGTATCTTGTAATTAAATATTAATAAATACAGCAATAGCTTTAAAAGTTTTATCCACCTAGGAGCACTTTCGACTAATTTTGTCAACTAATTCTAATTCTTTTTTAAGATATCTTCAAACATGCATTCAAAGTCTAGCCTTCCCACAATTCATTAATTTTAACATTTGTCACCTGTCTGCTTATTAAGTCATGCTTACATTTATATATTAACATAACTTCCTTTATTTTTCTTTTATTATTGTTTCTTACAATTTGTAATATTTTCACATTATTATAGTCAAAATTCAAACCACATATACATAACCTATTATGATCATAAAAAAACTGATGTTGAAACATTATCATTTCCATTACAATTTTGTTTAGTTTTTTGAACTTCTAAGTTATTAAAAAAATGAGAGTTAGTTGACAATGATTATGAAACTAGTTGAAAATGCTCCTAGGTGGATAAAAGTTTTTAAAGTTGTGCTTTGCATATATTTATGTTACTGTGTTTATTAATATTTAATTACAAGATTATATATATATACTGAAAAATGATAAAGGTATGTATAAGAAATTGTGGTGTGGGTCAACTGATGAATGGCAGTTCAGTACAAAATGTGCATCTTGGGGAACATAGATCATTTTCAAATGTTTTTGGTCATATGTTTATATCCCTCCACAAGGTTTTAACAGTGGATATAAATAAGTCTCTACCTTGTGAGAGAGTGCTGTAAGTAAAAATTACGCGCGGAAAAAATATTGTTCATTACTGGATAAACTCTAGTCTAATGAATGACTAATAAAAATTATTAATGTACTTTCATTAAAAAGCCAATCTGTTTTTCAATATGATTAAAATTAAATATGACATAAAGTAATATGAAATTATTTTTTTAAAATTAATTTAAAAGAAGAACAGCAACAAATCTTTCATCTTCTTTTTCATGATTCAAAGAATTTACAAACATATCGTTTTTAAAAATAATATGTAATTAACTACAAAAGATAATACATATTCAGAGATCATCAAAAATAATGTTCTTAATACAAGTGTAAATTATAATTTTTTTTTTAATTTTTAGCACATATGGACATAAAACATCTATGGAAAAATATTTCTTAGCAGTTCTTTCTGCAGTTTATTGTGAGGCTTCATAATTCAGGCTGGCATTTCCATTGACAACAACATGCACATGTATTCAGATTTACTTTTCCTATTATTTTTCCCCTTTCCAAGACAAAACTAAAATGTCAAATATAAGCTTTTTGTAGGATTTCCTTTAGCATAGTTCTGTTCACTGCATGTTGCTCCATAAATATGTGCTGGTCCTCATCAAATTTCCAGTTGCATTGTCAGTTGGGACTTCTATAAAATAGCTTTTCAAGAACAAATATTGAATCCAAAGTAAAGATATTTAGTGGCTTTTCCTCCTTAGCCACTAAACATTATCCAACTTCACAGAGCAGTCATAAAACAGAACTAAGAGTTAAGAATGAATTTTTAAAGAAAAACTTATTTACGTATTTAATTGACTTCTGTTTTTCATAATCTTAGACACTTTAATTACATTTAATTACAAGGAAATATTTTAATTACCTAATTGATTAAATTATGAACTTGGAGTAAGCTATTTTATATCTATTTAATTATACTTTGTTTTAGCATTCTATTATTTCCTAATAATAAAAATGCAATCTTAAAATTAAATAAAATCTTAATCTTTTTAATTTATATTTTTATAGATCTATTTTTTTTTTTTTGTTAATCTATCTTAATTACATTTTTTTGAAGTAAATACACATACCAACATAAATTATTTTATGTACGTTTTTCTAATTCAAAATTTTAATTTCTTATAAAAAAAATGAGCTACATTTTTTTAGTCTACATTATAAAATCCTATTACTTAGTTTTTCTTAAAATCTAACCCCTTCATATTTTATATTAATTTAAGATATTATTACTTTCAAAGAAATTTATTCTAAAATATTTTTTATAATTCCTTTTAAAAATGACAATGCTACTTTTTATTAGCCAGCCTCACAATTATTGTTCTCCAGTTCTCTTCCATGTATAAGACCACATATCTGATTATGAAATAGTATGTCATTACCTATTTCAATAGACATATATATATATATAAGCATTATTCACAGGTGCTATTATAAAAATATATTTTTTCAATTGTTGTTCTATATATATATATATATATGTGTGTGTGTGTGTGTGTGTAGAAAGCTATTTATAGAATAACCAAGCCTAAACATTAGTCTGATAATTCTCAAACCAGATTTTTAAAGAATGATTTTAAATGAACATCTAAATAATATCTCCTTATATCAATGCCAATCTATTTATCAATACCAGAGTTTCTGGATTTTGTTTTTGTTAATGAAACTTAGAATTCAAAGTTAGTTTTAATGAACTTATGATTAGTTCATTTTCATTACTTTGTATTATTTATGCACTCTAATTTGAGTTTTGGATCTTAAGTCATAACTGAAAATAACAAAAGTTGAAAATTGATCTGATAATATAAATATTATAGATCTATCGTCTAATGTCCTTTGATTATTCAAGTTTACAGCAGATGATTCTTGAGAAGATAAAGAGAATGCTTTTGGAAATATTAATTATATGCTGGACTATTTTCATCATTTAATATTAAATACTGAACGACTTTAGCACACAGATTAGTATAGAACACAATGTTTCAAATAGTATTATTTTCCTCTTTTCTTCAGTTGATATTAGCCTGACCAGTAATAGTACTAGCATGGGAAATGAATTTGTACCTTTAGATTCTTGATTAGATAACACATTAATCAGTTGATTAAAGAGTATTATCTTAAAATTCAATATTCAAGAAGCCAAAGATTCAGGTTTGATTCCCATGGTAGTTTTGTAAGTCAGAGACACTTGAAGCAGAGAATAATTTCATAAAAGACTGTGTTATATACTAATGATTATATTTGGAAAGTTTAATTTTTTTCTAGATGATGAAAATAGACCAACATATCATTAATAGTAAAATGCCATCACCACAAATCTTCGACAAACATTTTTAGAAGGCTGTTTAATAAGACGACAAAGTCATGCATTTGGCACAAAACTGAGATCACCAAAATATATAATCGATGGTCTAGTATTAGATCGCTGAAATTATGCAAGTAAGTAAATTGGCTTGGATTCAAAATCTGTTTTTTTTTAATTGTATAGTATAAAAAAAATAAAAAGTAATTAGTATATGTACAAGTGTACTAATTCAAGATTTGAATTCTAAGTTTTAATCGAAAGCAAAATCTAGAAACCAATTTAGAAACATGGATATTATGAACTCTTATTAGTTATTTATTGATTAATAACACTTCCAGTAGGTGGTTTTCGAATAAGTGAAAAGAAGTACTTTTAGAATATATATATTTACTATTTAATTATAAATTTAATTTTCACAAATGAAATATTAACATGCGAATACACATACTATATTAAACAAAAGTATATTTGCAATGCGAATATAAAAATAATAATCTAGTTATTTATTTTCAATTTTATGTAGATTGATTAATAAAACAAACTTTACTTTTATAATTTTGAATCTTAAATAAATTTTTTTCTACATTCATCATCATTTTCATAAATGGACTCGTCATGATAATTGCAATATTTTATTTAATTGTCTCTCTGTCTTGTTTAGGTTATCTTTTAAGAACCAAATTTGTGACTAAATTAATAATTACTAACCATCTACGTCTACATTTTAACTAAAACATTCATAGTCTGCCATCTATCTGCATTAAAAGAAAAATTCTTTAACTTATACAAATAAACCGCATACTATTTCTCGATAATTGGATTTTCTGTATATCTTTTCCATAATTTTCCTACAATTAATAACCTATCTTGACACTTTTCTTAATTCTTAAAGTAATTGCTGGTTTCATTCCAAAGGCTAATAACAAACATGTTTTTCATCTTTGCAATAATTACAAACATTATACATGCACATATTTTTTATATTCTTTTATATATCAATGTCATATCACAATTTTTAAATGATTATAACTAATTTCATAATTCATTTTCTCTAAGTAATATAATTCTTCAACCTTTCTCCAAAATGGAGGGGTTTTTTTTGGTTTTAATTAAAAGTTAACAATTAAAATTAAATTTGTTTTTCATTTGTCACTTTCTAAACTTATAATCAGTGACATTTAAATGCTATTTTGATTTCTACCAGTGAAAAGATCCTAAATTAATATACCCCACTTGAAATATTTTTTTTGTATACGAGGTATATAATTCTATTCTTAATAATGCTGGTTGGAAAGTAGCACATAAAGTATAATTAATTATATATATATATATCTGAAACTATAGAGCATAATGATAAAATAAAAGTGGCAGAGTCGTTTAAAATCAAACTTCCTATTTAGACCATCAAAAATATTTGAAAGTATAGGGTTATTATATCTTTTCCAAGGAATTCTTCTAAAAATAGTTGAGTTTTAATACAGAGAAAAATAAAAAAATGAGCTAATATTGCAGAAAAGGACTTAAAAAAAAATGCAAACTTTAAATATTTTTATCTGCTTTCAATGTTGATATAAATTTACTTAAAAGCACTAATTATTTTTCAAGTCATTAATAGTGGAATTCTCTTGATGGATTGACTAATCAAGTGTAAAAAATATATTTCAAATAATATGAAGTTGTTAAAGAATCTAGTAATGATAAAGATAACAATTCTATTCTCTGAACATTTTGAATATTATATTTGCTAGGTAGATACTAAGTTCTTCCATCATCAATTTTGGAATACTCTTCATTAAAAACTTAATTATGTTGAAATTGACAATTACATAATAGAAGAGTTAAGGTTTTTTTTTTTTTCTAAACATTAAATTTAAATGTGATTTTTTTTAACTTTCTTCCCTGAACATCTGAACTTAGTAGATTATAATTTAAATTTTTCAATCATGAGTTTTAGACCATCTTGACATAATATCAACATTGATATTTTCTAAATATGAATTTAAACTCTGCAGGATTTTTATATGATTGATAACTTGCACATTATTTGAAAATGAATAAAATACATTGAAGTATAATTGTTTTGGGTTGAAACCCTGGATTCCAATTTGAGTCCTTAAAGAAACAAAATGTGGAACATTTCTAATGTCTATTTCATAAGTTTTTGTCATTACAGTTGTTATTACTATGGCATTATTTCTATAGGTAAAAAAATATAACTGAACTGCACTCATCAGCCAGTGCAATGAGTTTATTGGCTTTTCAATTATGAGCTTAATATCGAGAAATACTAGGTTATTTCAGATGCCTGATAGTTTTTAACTGAAATATTAGTTGAGTTTTTTTTAAGGCAGGATGAATGTGTGTGTAAATGATCTTTTTTACAAATAGATACTTACAACTATGACAAAAAAAAAAAATTATGACCTTATTTCCAGAGTCTATAAAATCACCAGTCAAGGCAGAAGCTGGCAATTGAAGAAGAAACATGCTAAGAATGTCCTACTGTAAATCCAGGTTGCAGCAATGAGAAGATTGTGTAAATTGGCAGAACTATTGAATTTTGTGAAATTAAACAAAAAGTTAAGAGACAACTGATTCAATAAGAAGACAAGTTCTTTACACAAAGACACAAATATTAATGCACAAGTCATGCGGGATTCATTGAAAATAAAGTGTGAAAGAATAACATTATGGAGATTGATGGTATTTCAGAGATAAAGCTGTATACAGATTTGTTTGTAGAGATTGAAATGAAGAAAAACAGTTTTGTGTGTTTATTGAAAAATAAAAGCTGTACATTATTAATTCTTTCTTTGAAAAAAAAAACCGCTAAACAGAAATACATATGGATGCATCCTAATGAAAGTTCACCAGAATTGGATTATATTTTAATTAACAGAAAATATATATTTCAAGATTGTAATGTCAATAAAAAAACTAGAAAGATTCAGAGTATAAAGAGTCACTATTAGCATTTGATATTATTAATCTTCAAAAACATTCCAATGAATTTAAAATAATGCATATTATTTTAAAATATAAATAGACATTAATTGGTAAGAATTTGTAATTGATATTGTACTAAGAATTGCAACAAAAATAACTAGCACAAAAAAACCCAGAAAATTTCCAGTAAATTACCTAAAGGTACAAGAGAATGTATAAAAAAAAATATGAAATTTATTTTAAATGAATCATAAAAAAGAATTTAATATTTAATTTTGTAAAATAGTGGGAAAGATTGAATAATGATATAGGAAAATATAATTGTGAATTGTCAAAGAAAGTTACAAAAGAAAATAAATGTATCAAAAGTGTATAACAATATCTTGATATTATAAAAACAGATAGTTTAGTAAGAATAAAAAGGATGAAAACGTACTAAAAAAGATAATGTAAATAATTTAAATATCTTGATAGTTTACTTAGATATTGAGGTGCAGCAGAGACTCCAACATGTTACTGCTTCTAACAAGTTAAAAAATAGGGTATTTCATCAAAGGGAAAGAACCACTGCAACAAACTTGTTATAGAAATATTATTTAATCTAAATTTCTTATATGGAAATGAGATACAAGCAGTCTATTGATATAATATAAAGGCATTAGAAAAGTTTCATTTAAGGATGCTCTGTAAATTAAAAAACTATAATGGTAAGATCATAAAACCAATCAATATGTTCAACTTGCTGAATCTAATACTATAGAAACTAATAAATTGTTTACTTTGGGGAAATATATATATATATATTCTAGTCCACTTGCGTGTGTAGCACAATTGTCCTCAAAGCTGTGTATTGTTGCCAAATAGATAAATAAGAATGAACGAGCTTAGCACTTTTGAAAGGTCCAGCTTTCATAATCATAGCTTAACTGCTAATAAGGTTAACAATATGCAAATTTATGCTGATTGTGCTAGACATTTCATTTCCTCGATAAAACTCTGGAAATAAAGAAGGCTTCCTTGACTTTTCTTTTGAGGTCATGTCTCTCTTTGCGCATGATTGTGGGGTTGTCTGGAATACACTCATGGTGTCTTTGTGTTCTGATGCTGAAAAAAATCTGAATAGGTGGAAGATTGGTTGAGAGCTCTATTGTATGAATATTTGTGTTGTACCAATCTCCAGACAAAGATGCCATAAACAGGAAAGACACATGCTATGCTTTACCAAGGAAATGGAATGTCTAGCATAATCAGCATAAATTTGCATATCATTAACCTTATTAGCTGTTAAGCTATGATTATAAAGGCTGGACCCTTTGAAACAGCTAAGCTCGTTCATTCTTATTTATCAATTTGGTAACAAATCACAGCTTTGGGACAATTGTGCTACACATGCAACTGAACTAAAATATAGAAACTTCTGAACAATGGTAGATTTCCTAAAAGTGTGTTTTAAGATAAACATAATCATAGTTCCATGAGAGAGATAGACTCTGTTTACATTATGAAGAATCTAAAGAAGTTCAGTGTTGAATGTGTTTCCATTGGGATATGCTAGAGAGTAGAATATATTGAGAGCTACAATTAGACATAGTATTGAAATATTTCAAAATTTTCTGTTGAAGAAATTAAAAAACAGAATCATAAAATGACAAACAGAAAAATGAATCAATACATTTTATATTTGGATAATTTTTTCCCTTGGATTAGAAATAGCCATACTCATTTATGAGTGATGACTGTATGTAAAATACTGAAAAAGATGGAATATTAAATTTTCAGCACAAGAAAGCAATGCTAATTTGTAATAGGAAAATAAAAATCCGGTTTTTCTGTATTCTTATATGTTTTAAATATTCTATTTAAGAAACACGTTTTCATCCCTATGTTCCCCAATTTGTAGTACAAGGTTTTTAGACATCAATTTTATTATTATTTCAATACTCTGTTGTAATTATATTTCTATTACAAATAAATACATTTACTGTATATCATAATTTAATTTCTAATTGATTTTTTTTTTATTTGGAAAATATGCACAACTGAAATTTGATTGATGTAAGAAATAGTAATTTATTACTCTTTTGTAATTACACTTGGCAAATAAATAATTTTGCTATATATGATATTTATTATTATTATTTTGCTATTATATTTGTACAAATAAATATATTCAGTATACATTATAAATTAATTTTTTATGTTCTTACTTGCAAAATGTGCCACTTGATGGTAGAAAATGCATTATAGGTTACTTACTAAATTGGCATCCCTGTTTTTTATAAATTCAAAATTTACATCATTAATTTTTTTTATTAAAAATTTATAATGACTTCTATTATCAAAGAAGTTATATCTTTGTGGTTTAATGCTTTAATTACTACTTTATTTGCAGATTTAGTTAAATTAAATCTCAGGTCTCAAAAAATATTTTCTAGGATTGAAGCAGAAATAAAAATCCTAGTAATTGTTGTCCCAGAAATATCATGATTAGAAATATATATTAAGCACCTTTTATTAACATATGAGAGCAAGAAAACACTAAATTTCACTCTAATATCACATATAACCTCTATGCATTCATTTAATAATGTTATACTTAAACTTATACTCATAATATTAGACAAAATGTGTACGGTTGTAAATGAGATAGAAATACTCTCTACATCACATAAAATGTGTTTAATTTTAAATATATTTATCATGATCTAATGTTTATAAAAGTATTACTACAAATAGTGCATCTATTAATATAAAAATTATGATTGTTATTTTAGTGCAGTTATAAATATTTATAATGCTATCAATAGAGCTCTAAGATTTTTTGCAGTATTGTATATGTATACATTTCATCAAAACTGGAAATTAATGAAATCCATTATGCTGTTCTTTCACATAAATTATAATATAAAATAAAAAATTATATACAACTGTTACATATATAATTATATATAAAAAGCATTTTTAGCACATAATTTTGTGCCCTTTTTAAACGTTAAGTATTTATTTTAACATTAACTAATTATTGCAGATAAAAATATTATCTAGTGTTTTATAATGGAAATAAAATAACAATAATAACAAAATGAAACATCAATAAAACTGAATAAAATTATTATATTAGAGATTCAATATAAATTCAAAAAGTGGACTATATAACATAACCATATAACAATAATATATATACATTATACAACTTTATGTATACTATCTTATATAATTTTGTATTCATTTTTAATTGACCAGTTGTTAACTAAATTTATTGAAGTTTTTACTAATCTTGTCCCTGTGATATGTCTTCCATTTCTGAAATAGCATCCCATTTAAGATGAGAGTTCTTCCAATTCTTGCAATATTCCTTCATTTGAAAGTGATCTGCAGTTGTAGGTACCTAATAAAATGTCATCAAATGGCTTCCCAGGTCTGCAACCAGATTCTTAGCACTCTTGACCAACAACCACTGAACTGGAAACTTTACAGTCTCCTGGCAATAAGATCTATGATTTTTGGCTGTCATGATTGTAAATATTTATAAGAAAAAAAATCATTTACACATACATTTATTCTGCCTTAAAAAAAACTCAACTGATTTCAGTTAAGTTATCAGGCAATTGAGAAGAAAGACCATGGTGATTCTTGATCTTAAACTCAAATAAAAAGTCAATAAACTCCCCATGCTGACTAAAGCATGTTGATAAACAGCCCATTTATGTTCAATACTATATGAATATTCACATAGTAATAAGTTGCAATGACAAGAATGGATGGAATGGATATTAGAAATTTGTCTTGTTCAGTTGCTTTAAGGCTTCCAATAGGAATCAATTGGTATCCTTTCAGTTAACAGCAAATTTGTTTCTGCAGCCATGTATGTATAGTATGTATATATGAATTAAGATTATAGTAAGTTAAAAAAATAATAATGTAATTAATAAATTGAAGGGACATTCTTATATATATTTTACAGAGTATATATTCACTAAAAAAAAAAAGTAATTATATCATA
Source organism: Epiperipatus broadwayi (assembly GCA_028023455.1). Classification (NCBI taxonomy): domain Eukaryota; kingdom Metazoa; phylum Onychophora; class Udeonychophora; order Euonychophora; family Peripatidae; genus Epiperipatus; species Epiperipatus broadwayi. Next base: position 236,078 of record JAQFVV010012600.1, read on the forward strand.
TTATTTGATTTCAATAAGAATTAATTAAGCTCTGAGCAATATTCTTTTTTTCAGCAACTTTTTATCTTATATAATGTAATAATGGACATTATCAAAAAACAACTTAATTATTTTGATGTTTTTAATTTTAGTATCAAACTTTAAAAACATTTTACTATGCAAAATATTACATATCAAATTCAGGAAGGATAATAAATAAAGAATAAAATGTGCTTTCAACATAAACTGAAAAAGTTTTATTAATAAGCATGTTCATATATGCCACTCCAAAACAGAAAATGGCTGCTAGCACATTGTAAAAATGTATTAATTTAAAAATTTTAAATGTGATCACATACAGTACTTAGAGAAGAAAAATGTTACTTCCCTAGTGTAAAATGTAATAATTTACAAATTTCAATGTTTATTGATTTTATCTATATTTTTTGTATGTTTGTTTATATATATTTTTGGATAGTGTATAATTGAAGTCATGTATATTGATACAGTGAGGTTCAGTTTCACTGTATGTTATAATGAAGTATAATTTATTAACAAAATTATACCACTATGCTTGTTATAATTTCATTACTTCCATAGAAAAATATAAATTTTGCATATAATTGCAGTAGAAGTATCCAATACATTTAAACCTGCCCCCCCCCCCCCATCTTCAACTCCATTTGAATATTTATTATTCTTTGCTTTTCATCATTTTACATAAATGCAACAAAAAAATTAACTTGCCTTATCTGGACACAAAATTGTTTACCTCAAAAATCCTCATGACTATAATTAACTGTATGGTTTGATGTAGTGATAGAATCTTGGTCTCTGAAGATTTTAAACAATTAACTGATAAGGTTTAATGTAGTGATAGAATCTTGGTCTCTGAAGTCAAAGAGCCACAGATCATAGTTCGGGTCAGTCACTTTCAGTAAAAAACATATCTATTTGGAATATTCTTACAGGTAAGACCATGCCTTCCAATTTTTCCTCTACTCCTCATAAATTTTTAGGTTTCCCAATGCATCTCTCATACAATGCAATGAAAACTGCTATTCAAAATCAACTTATTGCTTCTGCATAAAGCACCATCAATGCATTATCCAAAGCATATCTTTCAATATATGCTAAGGCATAACTAGTCAACATACCCATTATTAAAATTACTTCTTCATTCAAAATATATATATACTCCCTCATCACCAAACTAATCTGGAATTAAAAAAACCCAATAATTCTAAGTATAACAAATATGCAAAAACATTAAATTTAATGGTCTCTCATTACATGGCATTTCTATATTTTTATCTTCAGAGAGCCATTAATGAAATGACTAGACTAATTTGTTTCTTCCCAAGTGTTAATAGTGAAATTCCTGTTAATCCTACTGTACCACCCATTAACAATTATTTCATCAAAACCTTAATTATTCTCATAAGTAAACACACTACTCTCTCACATAATCTATTTCTAAATAAAATTAACTATTGGCAAACTTAAGAAATTGAAAATAATAATAGTATATCAAAAAATAGTCAATCTTTTGTTAGTAACAAATACATTATTAAAAAGTTCTGATATTGGCACCTGGGATAAAAATATCCTGACTTCTTAATTAAAATAAATTGTCAAAACTCTTCCTACTAATTATTTTCTCTTCTATAAACAGCACTTCATAAATATAGATCCATTATGTGCTCTCTGACATAGAAATGAAGAAACATTAGAATACTTTCTTATGGATTGTTCCACCCTTCTTCCTCGTCATACTTATTCAAACTCACTAACAATCAACAATCTCATAATAAATATACAAAGTGGCCTTTTTCCCAATATAAGAATTACTACATTCATTCTTTTCATACTCTGGTTCATAAGATGCTAAGCTTTAATTCTATATTTCACAATACTAAATCATTCTTTTTAAAAAACTTAAATAACATTAAGGCCAGAGATAAAACAGATATTTTTGCAGCTATATGGAATCTGATCTCAGTAACAATCCAGTGACTTGGCTATTGAATATACTAATTAATATGCCTTAGATATACATTGATCAATTATATGAACATCTCTACCTTATTGCTTTTCTACTTGAAATCTCTTTTGTTTCAATAAGACATGTAAATCTTTTCAATATATATATAGTAAACCTAATAAAGTTAATTTAAAACTAAATCACTGGCTTACTATATTAGCTTAAATATTATACAAAATACCAGTTTAAAAGCCGTTTAATTAAATAAAGTTTACTTTTGTCAAAACTACTAATCTGTCTTTTCTATATATAAAACGAATAATGGTTTCAGATTTTGTGATTTCAAACAAATTATATGAAAATGTTAAAATCTTAATTCAGTTTTTATGCTACTTATATATATGTGTGTGTATTTTTATTGCATAAATTAATATTTATAAAAAAATGAAGTCGCTAATTTATGAATACAAATATATATATATATGACTCACATATAGGCGTAATAAGTACATTTTATTCTCGGTTACTTTCAAATGTGATTAATAAATGAGCGGTTAAAAAATTGCATACCGTAAATTGTCACATAATTTAATTTACATAAATTTGAATTTTTCAGTTAAATACCAAAGTACTTCTAGTTTAAAATATTATACAGCATACAAAAATTATTCCCTCTTGGAATAAATAAAATTTATACAAACAAATTGCTCAAACTTTTCAAATTCAATTTTTCAGACTTGACAAAATGGGATGAATGAAGAATTGTTTTGTTCACACATTGAAATAAGAGGCGGAAGTTTTATTTGAGCATGCGTTATAGCCTTAAAGACAAATTCTCAGAATTTTTTTGAAATGAAAATTAATTTCTAAGAAAGTGAGAACATTTTTTCTTAAAATTAAATGGAATTTTTAAAATGGCGAATTTATTAGACGTGATAATCAAAACAAATCATGTAAATAAGAATTGATTTTTTTTTCTCAAATCGTGTTAGATTAAAAGGGAAAAAAAATCAATTCTGTTTTATAGAATTTGTTTTGATCTAACACGGTCTAATAAACCTGCCTTTTTAAAAATCTCTACTTAATTTTTATTCTAAAGAAATATTTCTACTTGTTTTTCTAGAAAATTGCTTTTTTTTTTTTAAAAAAAAAAAAGAATTTATAATAATGCTAGACGCATGCTCATTAAATACTAAGATTTAAATATCCGAATAGCACGGCTAGTATTTTGGCTCTTTATTGCGTTAGGGAAGTAGTTAAGACAAAATATGAATTTATACTGACAAATTTGTTTGTATAACTGCCTTTCTTTTGACTTCTTTCAATGTGGAATAATAAATTTATTAAATTTTATTGATAAATAAATTATAATTTTCCATTCCGCTATTTATTTATTACAATATTGGATAAAACAGTTATTTAAAAAAAAAATAGAAAACTCTTTTTGGATTGTTAATAAGTGAGACATAATTTTCAATTTTTTTATTTATTTACTACAAATGAAATATATTCCTTAAATCTTTATCACAACATTGGATTATTCAGCCATAAAAATGCGAATAAGAAAGGCCATCTCTTTGGATACTAAAATCCAAATTTTAGATCATCTTGTAACTGGAAAAGGTTCAACTTCTGTGGCTAAGCATTTTGGATTGCATGAAGCTACAGTAAGAACTATTCAGAAAAATGAAGCTGCTATTAGAAAATCTGTACTATCTGGAACAAAATTAAATGCAAAAGTATCGTCCTATACAAGAGATCTTGTCAAAAAGAAAATGGAAAAGGCACTGGTAATATGGGTAGAAGATAACTGGCAAAAAAGAATACCACTAGATGTAAATACTATCAAACAGAAGGCTTTAAGAATTTATAAGCAGATTAAGAAAATGGAACCAACCACATCTGGTCAGTCAGGAAAAAAGTTTGAATTTTCTGCAAGTTCAGGTTGGCTAGCAGGATTTTTTCAAAGATATGCACTTCATAATATAAAGATTAAAAGTAAAAAAGCATCTGCAGATGAACAGTCTGCTAAAGAATTTGTTCTAGAGCTGGAAAAAATGATTAAAAATAGTGGATATACTCCTGATCAAGTTTGGAATGCAGACGAAACTAGTCTTTTTTGGAAAGAAATGCCAAATAGAACTTATATAGCAAAATCACAAAAAATAACTAGTGGTTTAAAAGCCAATAAAAATCATGTAACCTTTCTATTTTGCAGCAATGCTTCAGGAGATCGTATGTTGAAACCATTACTTGTCAATCAATCCTTAAATCCACGATCAATGAAAGGTGTAGATGTAAGTAGATTGCCAGTTTATTGGATGGCTAACAAAAATTCCTGGGTGACAACAGACATTTTTACTGAATGGTTTAATAAATGTTTTGTCCCAGAAGTTAGCTGCTATATGAAAGAAAAAGGAATTGAATTTAAAGTTATATTGATTATGGACAATGCACCAGGACATTTAGTTTTGGAACACCCAAATGTGCAGTTTTGCTTTCTACCACTTAATACAGCTTCTTTGATACAGCCACTAAATCAGGGTATAATTTCCACGTTTAAAACCTACTATATAAAGCAAACATTTCAATACATTGTGGATAAATTAAACAGTGATAAAACATTAACAATCATTGATGTGTGGAAGAAAATTTCTATTATGGATTGTATCAAACTTGCAGGAACAGTATTATCAGATTTACATCCATCACTACTGAATGCATGTTGGAAATTTATTTGGCCACAATGTGTTAAAAGTAAAGATTTTGTGCTCCAAAATACAAATGAATATTCCAATATCATTAATTTGGCACACACTATTGGTGGAGAAGGATTTGATGACTTATCATTTGCAGATATCAATGAATTAATGGTTGACAAAGGTTTAAGTGAAGATGAAATAATATGCACTGTTATAGAAACTTCTAATCCCAAGGAAAGTAGTGATGATGATGATGATGTTCCAATCACTGCAAACTTGATTAGAGAAGGGCTTCAACTGGCCAGCAAATTGGGAAATCATTTTCTTACACATGATCCCATTGTTGAACGAGCTGAGAAATTTAAACGTGATCTGAGATCGTGCATGGCCCGTTATCAAGAATTATATAAATACATAGGCAAAACAGATTCATAATATCTGATGTTTGAATCCCTTATCAAAACCAATAAAACTTTTACAATGACAGAAATGAGTGCTTATTTTATTGAAGATGTTACAGAAGGAATCTCACCACTGGAGCTTAAAGATAATAACCAAAGTGTTTTGAGTGATACAAGTGATTTTGAAATTTTACACAAAGGAATGCATGTTTTATCAGAAAATGTTATTGAATAAAATCCACATTATATATGTCAATATTTTTGTCCAATTTATGTTTTTATAAATTTATGAAGTAAAAAAGTGTTAATGCCTAAAAACTAAATTATAATTTCTACATAAATGTCCATATAGTTTATTTAAATAGATCCTGTTATTACATTAATTTGGTTTATCATATTATTTTTTAAGTTCTGAAACCAATCTTCCATTTTGCATGTGGACAATATCACATTCTTTTGTATGTTTCTAGTGTTTTGTTATATAAAATAAAAATTATTTGCATGTGTGTACATATATACATAATTAATCAAGTATAATGTGTAAATAAGACAATATATAGAGTTTTGCAATATACTTAACTACATTAGTAGCTTATTCAGCCATGACGTTTTTATTGTATACTATTTTGCATTGAGGGTAATGTGCATCTCATGAATAAGGTAATGAAAGAGAATTACCATAAAGAAATTTGATGTTTGATATAAAAAATATATATTTTATTGTATTAATTGCTAAGCCAAGGCTTTTGATATGGAGTATCTATATTAAAACATGACTGAACTTAAATTAGCAAGGATATTCACATTTCCACTTGCAGATAAATTAAACTGGTCTCTGATTTTAATAAATTTGCATGTACAACTATATGTGTGTAAATCAATTAGGCAAATTTGTAATCTGGGAGCTAGCTCTGCTTTAGCTTCCAGTTTGCCATTCCATCGAAGCACTTCAAAAGCAAGGACAACAAAGTTAAAAACAACGTTGAATGGTGACAAGCAAATCACCATTTTCTTATCATCAAAGGTCAAATCACCTCTAAATTTTATTACATCAAACAGAATTCATTATTTTCACAAACCCTTGGTGATTAATGGAAAATCCAAGGAGAATAAAAGTGAAGAAGAACCTATTAAAGGCTTTTTTTTCTTTTCGTTAAAAAAAAAAAAAATTATACATGTGTATGCAAATTTATTAAAATCAGTGACCATTTTAATTTATTTGCAAGTGGAAATATCAATATTCTTGCTGATTTTAGTTCAGTTGTGCTTTAATATAAATACTCTGTATCAAAAGCTTGACTTAGCAATTAATAAAATAAAATATATATTTATATCTTTAAATAGACTAATTAACAATTCTAAAGACAAGCTTAAGAAGGATAATAAAGTTCAGTTGAGTCTATGCCCTTGATTGCTAATTTTATAATGCTAGATATTATGGAGACACCTAAGTAAATTCAAATGTCTATATAATTCTATTAATAGAATTTGTTCACTTCCAAAGAAAAGATTATATTTATTTAAAGTAAGTAATAACTTGTTGAGCAATGCTTTCAACCCAGAAGGTCATATTCATGGATCTCAAACTTATAGGCTAAATTAAGCTTCCAAAGAAAAGATTAGATTTAGTTGAATTAAATAATAACTAGCTAAGAAATACTTTCAACTGGTTGATTGAGATTAATCTCAGCTGCTCAGCTAATTATTATTTAATTCAAATAAATCTAATCTTTTTTTTTGGAAGTGAATGAATGCTATTAATAGAATTACATAGTGAAAGAAAGGAAGCAAATCTTTATAGAATTAAATGTTTATAATAATTGAGCATGCTTATCTATATAATAAAGATAAATGTAATAGTGCATATAACATACTGTTTGTTAATCATGAGAAAAAAATCTAATTATTTATTTAAATCTATTGACACTAAAATTATTTATCTGAAAAATAATCATAAAAAACATTGGCGTATAATTAATTCCAAAAATTCCATTAATGTTTTAGAGCCAATAGCATTCCACTTAACAAGAATTGGTTGTTTAATACAATGGTATAGCCAATGACATTTTTCTTTTCAATAATGAATTGTTCAATTTATAGTTTATATGCATATGGGTTTGCTAAGTTTATTGTAGTCTTGCTTTGATAAAAATACTCTATATTGACCTAGCTTAGCAAAAAAAAAAACAATTCAAGTGTTATTGCTGTATTTGTAGTGTCTACATACTCATGTGAAATATATTCGTACATATTGTCTAATATTTTTAATTATATATATATATATATGTAACAATTAAATACAGTATTTTGTTTATTAATTAATAAACCAAATGCTGTAAATATATTTTTTGCATTCCTATACTTTAGCGCAACTGTTTTAATTACATTAAAAATATTTGACTTATAATTTTACATTTAAATGGACATTAAAATGAGTAAGAAATGAGCTATTTTATGTAGGTTAGAACTAAGTTGTATCTAAAATTGACAATATTTTCATCTGAAATATATTAAATCTCATCATTATTTGGGAACTGTGTCACTCAATGCAGAGCAAAAATTTCTATCAACCATCATAAAAAAAAAGAGTAAAGAAAAAAATCCTACCCACCAAGCTTTTCCAATTGCTGGAAGTGAGATTTTGAATTTTTTTCCATTCTTGTTTCACTGGCTGCTAAGAATAGTTAGATACCCATTTACTGACCAATATTGAATGATTAGCTAGGCTGACTATAGATCTGTATCTAAAAGAAGAACCCTAACCTCTATTTGGACTTTTAAAAAAAATTTAAGTTTACTTAGCCCAGATTTGAATACTCGATAATGGGCATATTAAGCAAATTTACCGTATTCTGCATACATAAATTTGTGAAAAAAGTAAAAGATACTAGTTTATGCTATTTGTAAAGCCTACTTCAAATTTATATTTTGTTAGCATGGGAATATATTGACTTATGACTTTATTAAAGGATAATTTCCCAACACTGGAATACTTAATTTAAAAAATGATTTAGATTAAATACTACTGAATTGATTCTTGGCAATCATATAAATAAAATTTCTATATAAAGAACAATTACTAATATAGTGCATAGCCAACCTACACATGACTCAAAAAATAATTAATTTTTAAAAATGCCCACATTTATTCTTAATTGTTTGGTTGCTAGTGTACTTTAAATAAAATTAAGAAAATAATATATTTAATAATAAAAATAATTTATCTAACAAAAAAAAAGTCAAATTATTCAATAAAAAAATATATTGATAGGAAATAAAATAATGCAAAGATGTAAATCCAAAATAAATAAAATTCCAAGAATAAAACCATTCATGATAATAATTCTTATTAAATAAAAACAACTTTAATGAGTCAAAAAGCAATACATTTAAGGAATAATACATAACATACATGTTATAAAATGCATATAAACAAATGCTAACATTTCTTAATCTATAGTCAGTCATAAGTTTGATATGTTATTATTTTTTCACTATATCATTGAATAACATTAAGCATCATGTTAGAAGTATATCAAATTCATTTTGTTAACTGAAATAGCAAGACTATTTATATAGCTAATTCCCTTCATTTGGATTATTTGCATTAAAATGCTTTACGATGAATTTTATTCCAAGTTTAATGCAATAAAGAAAGAACTTTGTGAACCATGCAATTTTGTTTTGTGTCAGAAGCAAAGAAAAACCTTTAAAAAAAAAGTGAATATACTTACTTTTTATGGAGTTCAAGGGCAACTTGTCAGTCACCTAATTTGATAAGATTAATATTGGTTTTGATTATATAATACTCATTTTGAGTTTGCTTTTGATAGATTTGCAGCTGTGAATGATTTTGTTTTTAAATTTCATTTATTAGGATTAGCATTTCAGAATATATTTTATTATCTATATATGTAAAACCCATGTGAATAATAAAAAATCAAGTCAGATGTCACATGACTTAATTTTCATAAAGCTTGTATTTACAAATGTTATATATAGAGCTTGCAAAATAAGCTCTTAACAAGCTTTAAGAATATCCTCAACCTCAGACCAGTTTCTGCTTCTGGTGTCAGTGCCAGGATATTCAATTATTAGATTAAAGATATTAGGACAAGCCCAGCACTCTATAGATTAAAGATACTAGGACAAGCCCAGTACTTTATCTAATTTACTTTATACATTAGAGATAAAGTACTGGGCTTGTCCTAGTATCTTTAATCTAATTATTGAAAATCCTGGCACCTCACTGATGATACCAGAAGCAGAAACTGGTCTGGGGTTGAGGATCGTCTCAAAGCTTGATAAGAGCTTATTTTGCAAGCTCTATATATAACTCATGTGAATGTATTATGTTTGTCTAAAGGCTGTCACAACCAATTAAAAAAAACTATTATGTTTGCCCAATTTCACCATTAATAAACCATAATTTTTTTACAAAGCATTTTATGCACAGAAAGTAATTACATTTTTATATTTAAGAGGCTTAATTTGATTAGCAAGTAATTTTGCAAAGCAAAAAAAAATTTTTAAAGCAACCAAATAATTTTTTTTTTTTTTTTATAAAAAATGACTGCTTTATCATAGGTCGGTTAGTCTTGATGATATATATTTTTGTTAAATAATTTATATTTGATTTTGCTAAATATATTATTTTCACTGCTTATAATTGGAAATTCAAGACTAGATGTTTATGTTTTATTTTTTATTAATTAGTTATTTTATGGATCATTAGTAAGTCTTTCATATCTCTAACTAGTTAATAAACCATGCATTATATTAGTACCAAATAATTTTGTTTGGAAATTCAGGCTTCTCAATAAGTATTTCTTGATGTCTATCTTTTCTTTTTACAGTCATTCTTTTATTTCTATCCTCAACTTTTTCAGCATTTATTATTTTTTATTAATAGCTAAAATAAAATCATTATGCCATTTCTTAAATAATTTACATATTAATCCTTTCTTATTTTGTTATAGTATTTCTTTTTTATGACTGAAAATAATTTATAATGTTTTATTTAAAGAATAATGAATACTAGAAAAGTAAAAGAAATATATGTTGGAGTTAATTTGATTATATTAGGTATTCTGCATAATTCTTGAGTTATAAGTAATACTTTAGATAATTTAATTATAAAAACAAAAAGCTTACTAATTATTAAATGTATCTATATTTATTTCCAATTTTTATTCACTATTAATAAATGCAATTCAAACCAGATAATTTACTGTAAATAAATACATAAATGAAAAACATAAAATGCAAGATAAATTCATTAATTGAAAGTTATTTAATTAAATAAAAAACGTGGAGAGCAAGAAATTAATAAATAATCATGGGATACATTTTAAACTTAAGAAAAGGTCAAACAATTCTTAAGTAAGCACTGAAAAGAAAAAAAAACACAATACTTTAATTATTTCTAGTGAAGTAAATATTGCAGGGAGGGGAAAAAAAGATTTTTACAGTAAACTGATACAATAAAAAACAAACTTATATTTGTCTAAAAGTTTCTGATGGTAGTATTTGACTTATAATTATATATTGGATTATTTCCATTATCTAATTTAATTGATAAATGTTCTTGAAAATTTTGACTTTATTTATACTTTTCCAAATACATCCTTTAGTTTATAATAACCCACATGTTAGTGTAGAATACAAGATATTGATTTCTTTTATTAAAATGTTGATGGCTGCCCAGTGACAGCACTAGCATGAAAATAGAACTAGGAATCTTTAGATTCTTAATAATTTAGGTGTTGTCTTAACCAATTAGGTAATTACAATTAAGATAATAATAGAATTTTATATTTTAATTGAGAATATTCCTGATTTTTCTTTTTTGTAAAAGAAAAAAAATCTAACAAAACTTTAAGTCAACCTAATTTGATAATCCTTAATGTTTAGAAATCATTCATTAACTTTGCCCTTAAAAAAATAGAGAAATCAAGAGGACTCTCATAAATAGGTACATAAAATTTCTATAAATCACTTCATTGACAAAATAGTCTAGTTAGTTAAAGCATTTCCTAAATTCAATATTCATAATTATAAAATCACTATTTTGATTCTCATGCTAGTACCATTACTGGTTAAACCAGCAACACCTGAAGAAGAGAATTAGTGTTGTGTTTTATACCAACCTGTATGGTGTTTATAAAAGTTTCAAGTATTTGGAAAAGTTTAAATAAAGTTAAACTAGATGATAGAAATAGTCCAACATATGTGGTTTCCAGTTTATATTTGGATTAAGTATAATATGATAATCTTTAATCTAATAAATGATTAGCAATAATCATTAATATATTTATTTGAAGAAGATGATACTAAAATTATGAGTGCATAAATTTTGATACTTATATATCAAATTGTATTAATAATTACAAAGACAATACTTCACTTTAAAAAAAAAAATCTCTTTAATAAACATCATAGTGCATAAACTATTTATTGTTATTTATAGACCTCATTTATTAATTCCATTTACAAACTGAAGTAAATATTAAATATAAATTAAATCAAGATCCTTATAATGTAAAGATAGCATATCTGCACATCACATTTATATCTTGAGTTTAGATATCAGTTAGATAAATCTTGAAATTTTTTTCATATTCTGATTAGACTTAGAATTTTTTTTTTTTAGGTAGATAGTTCATAGCTAACCATTCCATAATGTTCACAAAATAGTATCTAGCTATTTTTAGAAAGATAATAAAAATAAGGATGGAAAAACACTCAATCCCTTACTACCTAGAAATTGTTCTTCTATGGGAAGAAGGAGCTAATATAAAGGTTTTGCTTTATAATAGGCTATTTTACTGTTCTTTATCTATAGATTAAATAATAGATATTCCATAAAACATTGTTATCATGATATATAATTTTAATTTGATTGTATTTATCAATAAGAATCTTCAGTTTAACATGTTTACTTTTTCATGTCTTATTATCATTATGTGTAAATAATAAAATGTAGGAATTAAAATTTTTACAAAAGAAATGACAAATTTATAATAACACTATATTATTTACAAAAATAAAACATTATTTGACCTACCTTTTTAATTAATATCTGAAGTGGCCTTTTCTGATAAATGCCAATAGCCATGAAAACTAATCTGATATTTTAGTGGCTAGGGTTCATTGATTATTCATGTTTGCCTAGATAGCTCTAAACTAGTGCTTTATACCACTGTTTCTGCTGCTTGTGTTATGACAATGTTATAACATATATTTAGTGTATAACATTAAACTCACAATAATTATTAATAAATTACCAAATATTAAGCATTTTTTTCAATATAGCAATTAATTCCTAGTGTTCATATATAATCTACTAATTATCAAATTCTCCATAACATATAAACAAAAATAATTAAATTGATATAAATTTGCACCAAGTAATACTGTCAATTCTTGTAAGATTTTTAATGAGAGTCTAACAATCATTGCCTTGTGTTTAGTATTATATGTCTGGCTTTAATACAATTTAATACTGTAATTGTGTATTAACATGTGTTTTAAAAATAGTTTACAACAAACTGTTTATATATGAAGTTGTAGGTGATATGCTTATATAAGAAAATAATATTTAGATATTGGGCCTATCTGAAAAGACTAGGTTATAGCTGAAATACATTTAGTATGAAAGATCAATCTGTTTTATTTAGTTGTTAATGATATTAAAAATTAAAATTTATACAACAAAGTTGTATATATATATATATATAACACCAAAACTGTCTAACACTATACTAGCAAAAAATAAAAATGCAAAACCATAAAACAATACAGTACTAGATTAAATTCAAAATTTTACCAAAATCCTTACACAACCATGGTTTCATCTACTACAAATAGACCTTCTCAAGTGAAAATCAACCTAAAGGAAAACATATATATATACAAACAAACAAACCTTCCCATAATTCATTTCAAACTCCACCTTCCCTTAATATCAAAAGAAGTCTTCATAAGATTGATAGCCTCAGAATCAAGGAGTTTTATCATCAAAGTCTCCTTTATTCTTCTTTTTAACTCATTCTTTTCATAAAAAATAACCGAAGCATTGTCAAACAATATTCTATGACCTGTATTCAATTCATGAATATATAAAGCTGAGTTAAGATACCTATGTTTAACTCTACTTATATGAACCTTAACCCTTTCCTTAAGGCTAAATTTACTCTGGCCTACATAAAATTTACCACAACTACATGGAATTTTATAAACAATACCAGGAATAGACCTACAATCAATAGACTGCTTTGAACCATTAAGTAATGAATTCAAATCAGAACCTTTCCTCCATGCAACCTTCTTTCCACCTAACAAATGACTATTCCTATAAACCAAATTATAAATTGATGCTTTAAATGGTAAAGACATATAATCATCATCCTTACCAACAAAATTCTTATCATCCAAATCACGACTATAAACATTATTATTAAATACCACTTTTTTAATAAAATCATGACTATAACCCAATTCTACATATTCAGCAGCAAATTGACTTTTTTGAATATCAGCATCATTATTAAAATTATTAAGCCTTCTATTCCGACAACAAAAATTCAACAAAGACATTTTTTATGTATAAAAGGCTGATAACTATCAGGCCTAATCATATTTCTCAAATTTTTAGGTTTTATAAAATGACTACAAAACAAAACATCATTAACCTTCTCAACATTTAAATCTAAAAACTTTAATTTTACAAAATCAAAACCACCCCCCTCAATTGTAAACTTAATACTAGAATCAAAACCATTCAATCCACATAAAAACTCTTCTAATTTCTCTTTCTGAATAATAAACAAACAATCATCAACATACCTAACAAATAATTTAATAGAACCTGAAAACATATTAATAATACTACACTCCAAATAATCAATATAGACAGCACACATCAATGGAGAAATGACATAACCAATAACCCAACCTTCTCTAATCTAATCTAAGGATGATGATTATATGTCTTTACCATTTAAAGCATCAATTTATAATTTGGTTTATAGGAATAGTCATTTGTTAGGTGGAAAGAAGGTTGCATGGAGGAAAGGTTCTGATTTGAATTCATTACTTAATGGTTCAAAGCAGTCTATTGATTGTAGGTCTATTCCTGGTATTGTTTATAAAATTCCATGTAGTTGTGGTAAATTTTATGTAGGCCAGAGTAAATTTAGCCTTAAGGAAAGGGTTAAGGTTCATATAAGTAGAGTTAAACATAGGTATCTTAACTCAGCTTTATATATTCATGAATTGAATACAGGTCATAGAATATTGTTTGACAATGCTTCGGTTATTTTTTATGAAAAGAATGAGTTAAAAAGAAGAATAAAGGAGACTTTGATGATAAAACTCCTTGATTCTGAGGCTATCAATCTTATGAAGACTTCTTTTGATATTAAGGGAAGGTGGAGTTTGAAATGAATTATGGGAAGGTTTGTTTGTTTGTATATATATATATGTTTTCCTTTAGGTTGATTTTCACTTAAGAAGGTCTATTTGTAGTAGATGAAACCATGGTTGTGTAAGGATTTTGGTAAAATTTTGAATTTAATCTAGTACTGTATTGTTTTATGGTTTTGCATTTTTATATATATATATATAAGTTTTAGAGTGGTTATATAAATAAAATGATATAGGGGCTAGGTAAATTTAAGTGGTAGCACAAACCAACATAAATATAGAATCATTCTTTATGCTTACGCAAGCTGTTTACACAGAGGTAAAACTCCCTATACAGTAACATCACTCCATGCAAGCCAGAATAATCAATGGATGTAGGAAAGTTTGTGCATAAAATCCCTATCTAATGCCTACTCATCCAAAATATCTAGACTAATTTCTAACTTATGACTTTCATCAGTGAGGAGCTATGAATCTGAGAGCACTGTACCTAGATCTTAGGATCTAATGCAACCACCCAGAAGCCATCTTTTACCTTCTTAGCTAACAATTAAGCTTTGAGTCCAAAATCAAAATACAACAATGTCTTCAATTCAAGCTCATTATTTTGTATTGTCAGATAATTCTGAACTCAGTTCAGTATCTATAGATGGGGATTTTATACATAAACCTTCCTGCATCCATTGATTATCTGGCTTGCACTGAGAGGTGCATCTGTTAGGAAAGTTTTACCTCAGTGTAAACAGTTTGTGTAAGCATAAAGAATGGTGATCATATGATGTTTAGTGGTTTAATATCTATTCTTCTCAATGTGATTATGGTGACTGTGGTTATTAAAGAACCAATGACACCAAAAAGGATGAATGCTGAACTGAATTCAGATCTATATGACTATACAAGCTAATGAGTTTGAATTGAAAACATTATTGTTTCATTTTGGACTCAAAGCTTTATAGTTAAGTAATAAGGTAAAATGTCACCACTGGAAGATTGCATTAGATTCTAAGATCTAGGGTGCAGTGCTCTCGGATCCAAGGTTCCTCACTGATGAAATCCACAAGTTAGAAACTACTCTGGGAATATTGGATGAGTAGATTTTATGCACAAACTTTCCTGCATTAATTGATTATTCTGGCTTGCACTGAGTAACACTATTGTATGGGGAATTTTGGCTCTGTGTATACATTTAAAAATAAACTATGTATAATTTTAACATCAACTTTCTTTTGAATACTAAAAGTGTGCTTTTAATTATGTATTTATAAAAGTGATTAAACCACTTTTTGAATGTACACAATTTTTAATTATTCTGCAATTTTGGAAAAAAAATAGGACTGATTACATTTTTTTTTTTTTTTTTTTATTTTCTTCTACCTAATTATATTTGAGGGAGACATATGAATTAGATAATGATTCTGGGTCTGTTATCTAAACTGAATCGTTACTTTTATTAACCATAGTAATATAATTAAATTATAGTTTTAGTATTTAGAAATGCATACTTAGATTTCTTAAAATAAATGTCTTCATTGTAGCAAAAAAGACTGGTGCATTAATATTATTTATTCTTTAGGCAAAAGAAAAGAAAAGACTACAGAATATTTTATATTTGAATGTTCTTCCTTTTAATCTTGTATAATCTAATGTTTTCCATAACTTATTCCCAATTCCTTCTCTAATTGTACTAATTGATAACATGTATAGAAATTTATTTATTTTTTTAGTATAAGAATAACTAACTTAATCTATTTCACCATCTAGTTTCTGAGATGTCATTCATTTTCAATTCATTGTTTTAGAAATTTCAATCACTTCTTTCCAATAAGTGTAATAAAATAAATATCAGAAATCAAGTTTTGAAACAGTTCAGCACATAAACTATGGCAGTCTGGATTTATTTCTAGCACTTCTGAAATTATGAGATTTACTTTAAAAACTGGAAAATTGTTATTTTTTTTATATACAATATAATTATTTTATAAACATTATTTAATTTTGTTATATTTAGACTGGATTGTAGATATAAATACAAATTCATGTAAATACACTTGTATTTACTATTAAAACATGAATACAAATATAGATTTGCACATTTAGACTACATTAACAATGATTACACTATGCCTGCTACTGTTGATGAGTACAGCTCCTAGGTATAAGGTGAACTAAGAAAAAGGGGACTTTGTGTGCCTTTATAGGTTTCCTATTACCTACATTGAAAGTAGGTCTGGTGACACTTCCAGCTGTACCTGACAGCTTGCTTCATGTCAGTTTATGGTTCACAGAGCCTTTAATCCTGTCTGTGAACTTTCCTCACTGCGTCAACTATTTAGTTTTAACTGCTATTGTCTAAAGAATGTACATTTCTGTCTTTCAACTCTCTGACAGTAGTTTTCTGTAGAATGTGTTGGAGGATGTAAATACTGCTGTTCACCTATGACAGTAGTTTTCTAGAGAGCATGGATTCTGCCTTTCAGCTTTGTGACAGTTGTTCTCCAATCATATCTTCAAAAAGCTTCAAAAAATGGATGATATAAGTAATTTGCATGCATTTGCATATAGTTAACGATATGAAAAGGACTATGAATATGGAGCTGCAAGAGCTCTGAAAGTGCTAAGTCTAAAAGATAGAAAAGATAAAAAAAAAAAGCCTACTAATTAATAAACAAAAGTTTCACCGTAACACAATTAATTTTAGCATATCAGTAATTACAAAAAGCTTTACTATTTAATGCCAAATCACCATCTATAATGGTAACATTTGGATTCAGTGAGTATCATCATCATAGTGATGAATGCTTATTCTGATAAAATCTGGACTAGTCCATTATTTGAAGTTAAGGTGAGATAAGACAGTATTTAAATATGTAACCAATACATATTATTTTTTACTTCTTGATTATTATTACTCAGATTTTTTTTATTTATTCTAAACACAAAATAATTCATGAGATGCAAGTGTGAAATTGTATATAATCACAAAAAAGTGTTGATGAAGTTTTTATGGAATTTATAAATATTCTAAAAAGTGCAACAGCATCTTTCATTTCCATTTAAAGTATATCCATAAAACATTGCTAAAAAGGCTTGGATTTCTAATGATCTTATTCATAAATTTTAAAAATACCTTATACAAACAAATGAATAAAGTAACAATGATTTAGGAAAGATTCATTTAAAAACAAAAGATATATATATGTGTGTGTGTGTAAAGCTAAGATGTATTATCTTTTGAATGAATTAGAATATCTCAAAACAAGTAACAGTACAAATTTTTGGATATTTGTTAATAGATTTGTTATAAGGAAAGAATATTTTTCTGCATAAAAGGTTAATAATTTAGTAGATGTCACGGTAATAAAAAGATTGTTGTTGATGCATTTAATGAATACTTTGCTGACATTGTCAAATCATATATATCAAAAATCAAATAATAATGTTGATTCTTTTATGATAAATGAATGCCTTTTAGAAAATATGTGTGCCTGGGTATATAAAAATATCAAATTATTGATGTAATTAGAAATAGAAATAAAAAAAGTATGAGAAGGATGGAATATGTACTTCAATTATAAATGAACCTTTGAATACATTAATACCTATATTGCATTTGTAACTTTTCTCTTAAAAATAGTATATTTCCACAATATTTAATATCTATCTCAAAAAATGATGGAAAAAAAAAAAAACAGCAAATTATTGACTTATAACAATTCTGTCCCCCATCTTAAAGATTTTTGAGGTTTGCATCAAAGAATTCCAAAGAGATGGCATTAAGTAATTATATGGAATACATTTCAAACTAACATAAAGGATTAAAAACTAGGAATATATCTAGACCTAAGAAAAACATTTGATATGATTCCTCATGATAGACTTTGTATGTCTTACTCTTCTTCTGGACTAAGAGGTACTGTAAGTGGCTAGCTTCTTATCTACAGGAAAGAATTAATATAATAAAACTTTATAATATGTTTAGTGATTATCTACAGTGTGCCACTAGGTTTGGCTTTAGGATTTCTATTATTTACCATTTATATTAATGAATTGTTTGATTTGGATTGTCACTCAAACATATTTTGCTATGGGAATGATACAGCATTAGTATCTTCAGCTATAAATTGTACAATTATGGAGAGAGTACTACATAATAATTTGAATAAAACTGCAAAATATTTGAATAATCATGACTTATTTTTGAATTTTAATAAAAGAAGATATATAATTTTTCATTACAAAAATAATTATATACAGGATTTGAAGATATACATTTTATATGACTCTGAAAATAGAATTGATGAAACTTATGAAATGTCATATTTAGGAGTTAACATTAGATTAATATTTTCAATTGGACAAAGACCATTAGAATTATTCAAAGCAAATTTACTGATTATCCAGTGATTAAGCTGCATAGTTAGTTTGGATATCTTACAGTAAACCAGTTATAAGTAATTAATTTTTTCTGTGATTATTTCAAAACATTGCAAACAATTCTATCTCGGTTAACTTACTTAGCAACACCCATATGGCTAATAAACTTCAAATAAATAAAATTTTTATTATTAAAGTACACAGTAAAAAAACAAAATGTAGGACTGATTTGTCAGTATTTTTATCCTAAATAGCAAAATATTTTTAATCATTATAGCAGTATGTAAATTTAAAAATTAGTTTTGGATCATGGAAAATGAATATACTGTATTGGTCAAAATCGTGTATTCATTCAACAAGACCTAGAATCTAAGCAAACATATATCCATCTAGTATGTGCAAGATACATACATCAGGAACAATACCAGATATCAACCTATTGCCTGTGCTCTATGGTCTATGACTACATGAACAATGTTTTTTATGATACTAACAAGCTTTTTATTACACCAGGCGCAGCAATGAGAACAGGGAGAGCAAAAGACTTGAAACAATATATATATATATATATATATATATATATATATATATATATATATTAATGGGGTAATTAACTTCTATAAACTATAATCATTCAAGAGTGGTAAAGACTGTTGTTTGTCATTGATTAATGATCCAAGCTGTAATAATATTCAAGGCAACATTAATAAGGGGTTTGAATTTAAACATCTGATTCAAATAGAGAATTATGTCTCATAAAATAGTAAATAATAGAGCTTCAAGTAATAAATGATAAATGCAAGAATACAAATAAATGATCTAGAGTAAATTTATTAAGTGGTTATATATATATATATATATATATATATATATATATATATATATATATATATATATTAATAAAACAACATAATCCTTGGATGTCTTTACAATGGAGGTTACATGTCTGATAGTAATTTAATTTACAATTATGCACTTCTGAATTAAGTAAATGGGTCATTTGAGACCATACACAATTAGATAAACGTTTGTTTTAACATAAAAATTAGTGAATGTAATTGTTATACAATTTAACATATATAAATAAGATTGTAGGGGCAGCTAAACGTGGTTGGTATAATTAATATTGGATGATCACCATTTCTTATGCATGTTTATAACTGTTATTAAAACAGGCAAAACTCTATACATGTAAATCCTAAGATCTAGGTACAGTGCTCTCAGATCCAAGACAGCTCACTGACGAAGGCCACAAGCCAGAAATTAATCTGGGGATAGTGGATGAGTAGGCACTAGATGGGGATTTTATGCACAAGACTTCTGGCATCAATTGATTACTCTTGCTTGCACTGAGTGGTAATACATATAGAGAGTTTTGCCTGTTTTTATAATATATGTATATAAAGTGGATTGGTTTGGTAAATATGCCAAGGTCATTAAAGAACTTAATTAAATCATTGATAATACATAGTGGCTTACCCTCATTTAAAAGATTACAAATGTACAACAATTGGTTTATTATACTATGATACATATAAGTATTATAATGCATGATTCTGATTGCGTACTTGGATACATGCTACTAAATCATGAAAACCAACCGAATGAGTGGGAGTAAGATGGTTCAGCCTAACGCAAGCCACAATTATATAATTTAACCAAATTGATTAAATAGAATGGGTGGCAAATGGCATTTGTTGGAACAGTTCACATTTTTGGAGTAGATGTTTCAGGCTCTGGCATTGCAGGTGAGATGAGGTCTCCAGAGGTCTGAGGGGAAGCAAATGATCTTCTTACCCTGACATGATTTATATTACAATGTAAAGTAGCATGAAATATCGTAACTCTGATCTCCAAATAGAACAAGATTCTAATCTATTTGATAGCCAAAAATTTAGCTATTTATAAACAAGGCAAGTATTTAAAGAATGTTGCCTTGAGGCAAGATTTTTTTTTTTTTTAATTTTACATATGTCTGGGAACAGATATAATCTTTTGTTTCTATACAATTTGTTCAGATTTGAATCTGATAAAATTCCTGCTGGTCATTGTTTCAAACGCTTAACATCACTTTATTCTCTACAAAATTATTATTAAGTTGCTTTAAATATAAAATATTATAATTTAGATAAATTACAAATTAGACACATAAATTGAGGTCTTAAATAAATTTATTAATAAATATTATCAAAATATAAAATTCCCAAAATATTATAAATTATAAAAATATTGATTTTCATACAGTATGCAAGTTGAATGGGTAGACAAAACTAAATGTTCTTAATAATTTATTAAAATAAGTATTTATTTGATTTATCACTCATTTAACTTTTAGTAAAGATTCATTTAGAGTCGTGTACCCATACATTTCAATATATGAACCATGATAAGATCGATTGATTGATCAAGTGAACTTTAATGAAAGAATCTCTGGTATTTATAACATTCCATACATTTTTAGAATGATACAATGGCCTATAGATTACATTGTTTTCTCTTAATGTTGATTTATTCTATACAAAATTATTAGTAATAAAATTACAAAATATTATACATATTTACCAAATATTATAAATTAAATCATAATTTAATCCACCTTACATATAAGTGGCTAGTAAAATTGTTAAAATACAAAATATAAGATGTAATTAATAATTTATAAAGCACATACTCATTATTTAAGTAATATATATTAAGGGTATAACCTTAAGACTGCACCTAAAATGTGACTGTAGGGACATCTACAAACTAAACACAAGATTAATGACTTTAAAAGTCAAGAGCAGCTTCTTATTTTTGACCTAATTTCTAAATATATAGGTGAATCTAAAACATTTTGATTTGAGAGCATGAAGCTATTAACTACTTCACTGATAAGGTCCATAATTTCTATACAAACTAACATGCATGAATTCTTTCGATTTATAAGTCAGTATGAAGTTCTTATAATTAGAAATCTTTTAAAACAATTTAAAGTTGTAATTAATAATTTGTAAAGTGCATACTCATTACGTAAATAATATATATTAAGGCTATAACCTTAAGACTACACACCTAAAATGGAACAGTAGGGATCTCTGCAAATCTAAACACAAGATTAATGACTTTAAAAGACAAGAGCAGCCTCTTATCTTCAACCTAATTTCTAAATATATAGGTGAATCATTAAAAATTAAGTTGAAGATAAGAGGCTAATCTTGTTTTTTAAAGTTGTTAATCTTATGTTTAGATTTATAGAGGTTCCTACTGTTGTATTTTAGGCATATAGTTTTCAGGTTATAGCTTTAAAATATAAGATAATAAAATGTTGGATAAATATTGTGCATAAATTATTAGTAAGTTGCTTTGAAATATAAAACATTATAAAATATTATAATTTAATCAAATTATAAATTAGCCACATAAATTGATGTCTTATATAAATTATTAATAAATTTATCAAAATATAAAATTCCCAAAATATAATTTGTACAAATATTGACTTTCATATGCGTATGCAACTTAAATGGGTAGATGAAACTAAATGTTCTTAATAATCAAAATAAGCATTTATTTAATTTATCATTCACTTAACTTTCAGTAGAGATACATTTACAATCATGTACCCATACATCTATATATCTATAGAACTGCCTAACACCTGAGGCAGGTGTAAATTACTGATAATTTGGGTTTAAACCCATTCTAGTGCTTATATAGTAGGCACTAAGTGAAGTGCAAATATGTAGAACATATTTTCAGCTTCAATACAGAATTGTTCAAAGAATGGGGAATCAGAATGTCTTAAAGTCTACATGGGTATAACAACAATGTTAACAATCAACAAGGGTGTTAAGCATTACCATCATCAGAATACAATTGTAAGGATGGCTGAAGAATTGGAGAGTGAAAAAGATTGAAGTCTGTGCATTAAAGCTTGATGATTTGCTATCTTAATATAAAGTGAGCACTAATTATATATATATAAGAGATGATCTGAACTAACCAATCAGTTCTGGTTTAGCATGAAATACATATATTGGAGATCATTTATCTTTTTCACATGTATGTCATCATGTGTATTAGATATATAAGATGGAGTGGATAGCTGAAGGGGCTTGAAAATATGTTTTCAAATCCCTTCTAATTACATCTAAAATTTAATATATATATATATATATTATACTTGTATTCAAATATTACAAGTGTTAGAATTGTAAATAGTTATTGTTGTTTAAACTTCATATATATTAAGATAAAGTAAAATATCATCCGTGTATGATTCACTTTTCACAAGCTATGATTTATAATAATGAAATTAAATATTTAAAATTAAATTATTATTATCTTTAATAATATTTGCATTCTTCAATAATTTAACAAATGCAAATAATTCATTAATTTCATTATGAAATCAATCAATCAGTTATCACTGTAATTATTGAATTTTTTATAAAGTCATTAAAGTTTTCTTTAAAATCATTAATTAAAACTAGAACACTTGAAAAAAATATTACCAAATCCAGTACTAATAAAAACCTATAAATAGTGGAAAAGAGATAGTGAAGATATACAATTTGAATTAAAATTTGAATAGAAATAACATTATGTTTTTGGAATCTCAAAGTGGGAAGATTAATTCATGGATTAGAAAATACTGTAATTTTTACAGTGCTTAATTGCATAAAGTTTAAACTATTTCGGCCCTATTCAATTCAAAATATTAAACAAAGGATATAGATAAATAGTCCATATCAAACAGGCCTTGGAATTTGGTTCATTGTCTAATTGAGCCAATATTACCTTAGTTTTTGGACAGTTATGAAAGTATCACTGAAAGTGATCATTGTTTTAGATTGAGGAAAAGATGTTTTCTATACATATGTAGTTAATAAGTAAGAGATATCATGTGTAAAATAGACTTGAACTATATAAATTAGACCAACTGTAGTAAATATGGAAATTTCAAGTATATATTTGTGTATATATTAATTTTATATAAATTTGTTAATCAAAACTACCCCAAATCTAAAATTAAACCAGACCAGCATAAAAATAATATTAAAACACAACCTAAGGTTTCACTGCTACAAGCAGACTTCTCAAGTGTAAAGAACTACAAAAAAAACCCACACATTATATATACTATTAAAAACTACCCACAAATCCATTCACTTCCCATCCACCCTTAATATTAAAAGAACTCTTAAATAAGTTAATTGCTTCAGAATAATAAATTTTCAATAATAAAGACTCTTTAATTCTTCTTTTGATCTCATTTCTCTCAAAGAAGACAACCTTAGCTTCATCAAAATCAATAGTGTGGCCTGTATCTTTTTCATGGACATACAAAGCAGAACTAAGATATCTATTTTTAACTCTACTTTTATGAATCTTTATTCTTTCATTTAAACTCAAACTACTCTGACCTATGTAAACCTTCTTACAAAATAAACAAGGAATAAAATATACCACACCAGAAAGACTATTCCTGGTGTGGTATATTTTATTCCTTGTTTATTTTGTAAGAAGGTTTACATAGGTCAGAGTAGTTTGAGTTTAAATGAAAGAATAAAGATTCATAAAAGTAGAGTTAAAAATAGATATCTTAGTTCTGCTTTGTATGTCCATGAAAAAGATACAGGCCACACTATTGATTTTGATGAAGCTAAGGTTGTCTTCTTTGAGAGAAATGAGATCAAAAGAAGAATTAAAGAGTCTTTATTATTGAAAATTTATTATTCTGAAGCAATTAACTTATTTAAGAGTTCTTTTAATATTAAGGGTGGATGGGAAGTGAATGGATTTGTGGGTAGTTTTTAATAGTATATATAATGTGTGGGTTTTTTTTTGTAGTTCTTTACACTTGAGAAGTCTGCTTGTAGCAGTGAAACCTTAGGTTGTGTTTTAATATTATTTTTATGCTGGTCTGGTTTAATTTTAGATTTGGGGTAGTTTTGATTTTATATTGACTAGTTTAGCTTTATGCTTGTAATGTTTAAATTTGTTAATATATATATATATATACTAACATTTTAATAAAAAGTTATCAAATTAGGAGAGCAAAGCAACGTAATATTTATTCTTCAAATTTCTATTTGATTTGATTTTGAGAAATTTAAATTACTGTAACTTATATTAGTATATACAGCACTTTAATATGCTGGGTGAAGAAGCTATTAGTGGTAACAAAAACAAAGTAAATTAATCAGGCCTAGTACTTCCGAGGTTTTTTCCCTCACATTCATGGCCAAAATATATTTTCAAATCATTGCTTTGATATTGATAAATGATAATATATGTAAATGCATATGTAAATCAACTTGTCCATTTTCTTGAAATAGCAAAACACGTCCCACGTCTATTGATCGCATTGTTATCTAAAAATAAAATTAAACTATATAAAATTAAAACTACTGTAGCATATAGGTTTGATATTATAAATGTGTAAATATATATTAAAATAAAAATTCATATAACATTGTATTTAATTTTTAAATATGTATTAATATTATAAAAATGTATTCATACATTTACTAAGGTTTAATAAAATATTACCAAATCAAAAGAGTAAAACATTGTAATATTTATTTTTTAAATTTCTGTTCAATTTTTCTATGAGAAATTTAAATCATTGTAATTTATAGTTATAAAATATATTTTAATGATTAATATTGCAAATTTGCATTTGTATCATAAACATTGTAATGCGTAACTTTTAAACAATTCATCTATTATTAATTTTAATATATACACCTGGGTCTCATTTTATGCAGATTTTTTTAATGCGATTTTGAAGTTATGTGATTCATGTTTCTTTTTAATATCTTTTTATGCGGGTTTCTTTTATGCAATAAAGAAGGTCATATTTCACTATATTTATTAGATATCAAGAAATTTAAATTATTGATAACTTATTTTGATTTGAAATACTTTTTTTTTCAAAAATATAATGTTATGAGTACATAATAATAGATTTATACTTAAAATATCGCAATAAATATTCAAACATGTTAAGCTTTTAAAAACACATTTTGTTAGATATAACAAATAAATGCTCTTTTAGATTTTTAAAAATAATCAGACATAATGAAGATTTTGATGATTTTGTAAACTGAAAATAATCTTTCTAGAAATGATAATGTATAAATCTTTTTGTTTTGATTGTTATCCCATTTTTTTAATATAGAAACAAAATGTGAACATTTAAAATTTATTTCAGTAGTAAACAAAAATATCTACAAATGAAGACAAATTTATTATTTTCTGATAAGTAAAAATCATTTAATCATAGATTTTACGTTGATGTGTGAGACAAAGAAAAACATCAGAAAATTCAGAAATCTGAGAGAGTTTGTTGCAATGAACAAACTCTTAAATTCCAATGAGAGATAAATAGTAGTTTTATGTCTGTGTTATGTATGCTTATATTTTCTTTTATACACATATATATATGGAAAAACATTTAGACAGAAAAAAGTTATAACTTATTTTCTACTTAAAAAGAATGTATCTTTTAAAATGTGTTTATATTTTCTTTTAAATACATATGTACTTGGAGAAACTTTTAGACAGAAAAAAGTTACAAGTAAAAATATTTAAGAACTTTTAATTTCTACTTAAAAAGAACGTATCTTTAAAAGTTTTTAAATATTTTTACTTGCAACTTACTTTTCTGTGTAAAAGTTTCTTCATGTATATACATGTATAAAAGAAAATTTAACCATTAGTCATTATTAACACACTCGTAGAAGCATGTTATATAGAGTTGCACTAGTGGAAGTGCATTCTCTAACAACTAGACATAGCAGTCTGGATATCGCAAGCTTTATAAACAATTAGTAAAATCATGTCAAAGTGTAATCACTGATTACATTGTTGACATAAAATCATTAACACAGCACAAGACTGACAATGGCACTAGTTGTATTTCCTCTTGTGACAAATCTGATTTCTTACCAGTTCACAAACGAACCACACATTGTCAAATAGCAATAATTATTAAAATATATATGAAAAATATAAAATTAAATAATGTAGTAAATAAAAAAAGTAAAAAAAGTTTGTCTTGTATCAATTTTTTTTAAATATTTGAAATTTTTTATTAGTCATACTTTATTTTTTTATTTTTTTATGTGAATTTTAAATGTAATTTTTCCTTGTTGCTTTGCTTTTATGCGATTTCTGAAAATTACAGAATGTATCCCCCATTTTTCAAGGTAAGTTAAGTCTATTTTTGTGTGATTTTTTTAATACGGGTTTTCTGTGGAATCTATCTACTGCATAAAACGAGACCCAGGTGCATTTTTAAATTTGTTAACGCTATATTTTATAGTAGAGTATATATATAGGAATGTAAAACTAGAATTAAATAAAATACTTAATTTAATGAATGATTACTTC
This sequence comes from Epiperipatus broadwayi, assembly GCA_028023455.1. NCBI lineage: Eukaryota > Metazoa > Onychophora > Udeonychophora > Euonychophora > Peripatidae > Epiperipatus > Epiperipatus broadwayi. The sequence continues at coordinate 263,326 of JAQFVV010012600.1, forward strand.
ATCTAGCAATCATGATATATCAAATCCAATACAGGAAATATTCATACATATATGATTTTAAATTTTGTATACTTAAGTAAGGTTTTGGGTTGAAAATGAAAAGTATTGCTAGACAATACTGTACCAGTCGAAAAACCCACCACCTAAACGCAAGTCGGATTCAAACTCAGCTGAACCAAAACTGAATTCAAACCCAACTCAACAGCTCTGATTAGTAGAAATCGATGGCACAGTGCTATGCACCAAGAAACTAGCTCAACGGTTGGTGAGGATCAGAGACACCTGAACTGACATTAATATCTGATAATAAATAACTAAAATAATTTTAAATCGAATCATATGTATATGTTAGGGTTGCCAACACAGACAGCGAGTATTAACATTAAAATAAGCATAAAAGAATTAAGAAATAAGAAACCAAGTGTGTTTAGAAAATATTTAATAATAATAGTTGTTGTTTTAATTTTAATAATAATTATATTAATTAATTCTAGTCCTTAAACAAAGTTTACAATTATAATAAGAGTGGCGGTCCTTATTATATGCCAATGAATATTACGCAATATTTGAAAGTCTATGTCTATGCCCCCAATAAGAAAATAAAGGCAGATAAAGGTATTCATTAGTAAGGGAAATTATTACTCTAATTTTTTGTTACTAAAGAATGTGATATTTATTTTCACATTCGCAAATCCATTCATGAAGAGCAAGATACGTATTTTAGGGCATAACTTTTAATCTTTATTAGAAAACTTATTTTGAGATATAACGGAGAATTTGTTGGACTTTAATTTAAATCACTTCATCATGAATTACGAGCATCAGAGCGGGCTTTACTGGAACAGAGAGGTAACGGTGCTGAAGAATTATGAGCTATAAAGTGAAATTGAAAGACGATGTCTAGTCGATAATCGAAGTCCTATGGCAGCTTGATCTGGAAAGTCTTATGCCCTTTGACTAATATGAACAGGAGAGGAAGTGCTTTCTTCCTCGATAATTTAAAATAACAGAAATTATCACTGACCAGCCTAACAGAGCGAAAGATAGCCCTACGCCAGCAACGTTGAAGATGATGACTTGCTGGTCACCATTTGAAAAATAAAACCCAGTGATAGAATGCTCTACATGATGATTTGATCAATTTCATTAAAGTCAAATGAGCTTTTAATGAAAACTATTTTAAAGTATTATAAAATTATATTCATCATGCCCCAAATATTGTGCCCCTCCTGAATATTAATAGACAGTGAAAACAATCTGAATTAGAAAGTATTTAGTTGATTCCTTTATCAACCCTTTTTACAAAAACATTTTAGATTATACGTGAATAAATAAATATTGGTGAATACGAGAAAAAAAAAACATTTTAACATTATATATATGAATATATAAACAATTGTAAATTAGATAGGAGCTGGGGACATAGGTGAAAAACGGAGCTAATAATTTACTATAAAAATATAAAACATTTAATAATTTCTTTCGACTCGATGATTGATAGAACTGTATAAATCTAGTTCTAATGGGTGAGAATTATTATCAGAGTTAATATTATATTTTCTATGTAAGGCAAATAGAACAAAGGAGTTTATCGAGTCGAAAGATTATTGGCATATAATTAAAATAACAACATTAATAAATTACACAAATATATATATAAAATAATAAATTAACCGCCAAGTAAGAAAAGAGAAAGTTTAAAGACTAGAGGTTAAGAGAACTATGATATAAATTTACAATAGCTTGAATAAAAGGTTTTATAAAGATTGTTACATTAAAGAATAAAAGAGCTCTAAAAAGGAGTGTAAAGTAAAGTTTGAAACTGGCCAGAAAGATTAAGGTTCATTTGGAAACATATTACCCAATTCTTCCGAGGCTGGTTCTTAGTTTACACGTCCAGGTTGGTAAAAACATAGACATGCATTTAGTCGATTACTTGGACAGCATTTTAGTGGCTTTTTATAATTTTAGCAGCATGATTGGTCTGGAAAAGATTCAGCAGCTTCATTGAAGATTTTTAGGGGACTTCAGGAACAAATAGCCAGATTCCTGATGTTTTAGCCCTTCACCATGATTGAAACACTATTTAATTGTATAATTTAAAAACGCACAGAGTTGACTGCACTTCTCTACAACAAAGATGGCTTCCCTTTTCCAAACTTTTCAGAGCTATATATACTGTCCTCTCTGATGCCTTCAGGCTAACGCTTCTTTCATTATCAATGTTTTTAGATACATTGGTTGTTTTTAGATACATTCCTTCGATAAGGCTTTTAAACTCATTAACTTGAATTCATTTTCTAATTAGAAAATGAATTCTTAAAATCAGAAAATGATTTTAATTAGGAAATCCTTATCTTTTTTCTAATTAATAAAACTTTAACTGTTGTTTTTGAAAAGGGAAAATCTGAAAGCTTATCGAAAGAATGTAGCTTTTAATCAATAAAACTTTAACAAATTATTTAAAAATAAAATCAAACATTCCCAATGCAATGAAACTTTAAACAATTATGTATATATTTAAATATTGACAAATATATATGCACAATCCATGCAGTTATAATACATAAATTCATGAATAATTCTATCATGAATTTATTAATAGAATTGATCAATTTAAATCTGAAACTAATTATTTGACTACCCATTTATGAAGTAAGTTTTTCTTTATGGAAATCAGCGTGGATTGAACGTATAAAGCCCCATTGCATAGGAAATTTAAGGTTAGTACTAGGGTTTGAAGTGGGCTTATGGCTAGATGTCATGAAGCTAGGATCGAACTCAGATCCGATTGCTTCAATACTAATTAGTGATAGTTACAAGAACTACATATAATATAATAATCATGAAAGAATGATTGCTATATCATGTGCGGATAAAGACATCATATCTGCAAAAGCACTTTCTAAACTTGAAATTATAAAACACTTTCTCTTCAACTCACATTTTTTGTAAAATAGGTGACTATTCAGTCTATAAACATTTGCATATAATAATATTTACTAGAGAGTAACTAAGACTTTTTACAACAATTTTAATTTTAATCTTGAATATAGGACTTCAAACAATATAACTTCCATATTTATAATATTTATTCCTAGCCATAATATGAATGTCAAATTCACCAATAGTCATAATTCATATTTTCAACACATATATAGAGGTGGGTAATATTATACATGGACTGTGAACTAAAAAATTAAAATGTAAAAAATTCAAATTTCTTTATTAATTTCTATTTTTTATTTAATAATTTTTTTAATCATGTATAATTAAAACTATGGATATAGAAATTGACAGTAAGAGAATATTACTGTCAATCAACTGAAACTTTATTTATGGCTAATTATAATACTTTGAATGTGAAACCATTTACTGCAGAAAAGAAGTAAGCATTCAGTAGTTTGTTTTTTTTCTACGATAAAATTTTATTTTTCTATGTAGAAAAAAACAACAAACTATTGAATGCTTACTTCTTTTCTGCAGTAAATGGTTTCACATTCAAAGTATTATAATTAGCCATAATTCAATAGTTGAAGTGAGAGTAAAGTCAATAGGCCAAGAAAAATTTAAATCTTTTCTGAAAGTTGTCATTTATCAAGAATGGGAATTTCATTATTATAATTCAGAAACAAAAATTTTAAGTCAATAATGGATGTCTTTTCACAATTTTGCTTTGGCAATCAGCTTTGATATGTCATAAATATTTGAAAAAATATTTTATAAAATAACATTTACCTTCACCAGCTATAAGAATTAGATAGTTGCATTTGTATAAATATGTTAAAAAAGAGTAAATTACATTAGATATATATTTGAAAAGCAAGTAATAGTAATTTTGAAAACTCAAATCTGGACATAATATTGACAAAGTGAGGAAGTCTTAGATTCATCTACTACAAAAGTGTTATAAATGGATCACTTGTTTTCTGAAAAAAAATACATGACATGTTATCATTCGTTGAAACGCCAATCAGATGGTATTTTTATTGAAGTTACATGTGTTTGTAAAATACATTTTTCGTATAAAAAGTTTAAAATTGATTGTGAGATGTCAATGGATATTTTGTGACAGGGACAAATTGATATCCAAATGCCATTTTATCCAAAGATTTTCTGATTAAAGTATTATGTATACAATCAACACAAACAGTACAATATATTTATTAAATATTAAATAATACAAATGATGACATAACAACAGATTAGTTGATAAATAGTTTTGAAGAACTAATATAGCTATATTCTAAATTGCTTGTTATGAATGTCCTACCTATGTCTGTTATTGTTGTCATTATTATTATTGGTGTTAATGTTGTTGCTGAAATTTTCTATACACTGAACACAGACAATACAATATATTTATTAAATAATTAAAAAAAGATATGGGTATTGGAAGTTCATAAGAAGTTTGAGCGCCAGACTTGTGGGTGCCAGAATTGATCCTTTGATTTCCGGATACCAAGTTGGAAATTCTACCAACTACATCAAACCATGCAGAATATTAAATAATACAAATGATTATATAACAGATTAGTTGATAAATAGTTTTGAAAAACCAATATAGCTATGACTAAATCGCTTGTTGTTATGAATGTCCTGTCTGTTATTTTGTTTGTTGTTGCTTCTACTCCTATTATTATTACTACTACTACTATTACTACTGCTACTGCTACTGCCACTGCCACTGCCACTGCCACTACCACTACCACTACCACTACCACTACTACTACTACTACTACCTCCACCACCACCACCACCACCACCACCACCACCACCACCACCACCACCACCACCACCACCACCACCACCACCACCACCACCACCACCACCACCACCACTACTACTACTACTACTACTACTACTACTACTACTACTACTACTACTACTACTACTACTACTACTACTACTACTACTACTACTACTACTACTACTACTACTACTACTACTACTACTACTACTACTACTACTACTACTACTACTACTACTACTACTACTACTACTACTACTACTGGTATTAATGTTGTTGAAATTTTCTAATCTTTCTCTGCATTGTTCATTAATATTTCAAAAACGTTTTTAAAAATTCATTTCTTATGCACTTGAAATACAATATTTTTATATTTGCTTATTTTATTTATAATTTTGAGTCTTCATCAGAGAAATATGAAAATTTTATTGGGTGCAAAACCTGTATATACAAAGCCTGATAAAAACTGTAAGTAAACATAAACATTCAAGTGTATATAGAGTAGATTGTTAAAAAGTTTTTAAAATATTATTAATATTACTACTGGTAGTAGCAATAGGAACCAGGAAAGGAGTAAATGTCTTTCATAAATCTAATCTGTTATCAGTGTTGTCTTCCAAATCTTTTACGTATTTTTAATTCACTGTAGTACAAAAGACCTAGTTGAGTAACTCTTTGTTTACTTGTATCTTCCTGGTATAGATCTGCTAATTATCTTTTCCTTTAATTACTTGCTAGTTCTTAATGATAATAAACAATTACCTACATATTCTTTTTAATGAACAATTTTAATTGGACAAAAAATTCATTTTTCAAAGCACGTATTTTTCCAAAATTCAGGCCATGACACAGGATTAAAAACTGTGAGTCTGAAATAGTACTATGAACTTCACATTAACAGTATGTTTATTTACTTTTCATTAGTAAATTGGTGATATTGAAATCTTCAGAATTATATGAAAATGAAATTCATATTTTGAATTGATACTATGATTTTAGAAATTTGTATTGTTTATGATTTTACATATTCTTGATTTTTTTAAAAATAAACATTAATTAAATCCACTGTTTCCTCAAAATTGTATGAACCCTCTTGCTAAAAAAGAGAGAGAATGTATTTTCCCATGGCTGTCACTCTAATATATGTATAAGCATATTTTTTCAATATATTTTTCTTAAAAATATTTATAGAATAAAAAAAAACCACAAAGATAATTTTTAACATAGATTAATATAAAACATTTCACATTTACCATCATATATTTTGTCACTTTTAAGAAAACCATAATATATTTATAAAAAATAAACTTTATTTTTAAAAAACTATATACTTACAAATTATAAATATGAATGCTTGTTAATGTCTGAACCATCTCTGAAGCTTCACATAATTTTGATGTTTTAGTTGTTACGATGGCACTGCTCTCACTATCTTATTTATACTGTTTTAAGCATTTCTACAACCACTAAAACATCACTTGATCACCATTTCATGTTTACACAAGCTGTTAATATATTAGCTAACTCTTCATACAGTAATACCTAGTGCTAACCCTTGGTAATCAATGGAGGCTAGAAGATTTGTGTATAAAATCTCTATCTAGTGCCTATTCAACCATTATTGACAGACTAGTTTCTAGCATTGACTTTCATCAATAAGTGCTCTCAAATCAAAAGTTCTTCACTGATGAAAGCCACCAGTTAGGGATTTAAATACAAACTTTTTTGCATCTATTGATTACTATGGTTTGTACTGGGTGGCACTTTATATCATGGTGTGTGATAGTTTGCAGCTTTCCTTTTCCCCTCAGCTGACAATTTTATGTATTAGTTGAGAAAATGATCTGAAGATATCAGCATTATATGGATCTTTTTGCATGATTGACAGTGCCTTATTAATATAACAGAGGCTGTGAGGGATGTGAAGGGAATTCAACCAACAGTTTCTTTCTAAAATTTTAATTTGTATGGAATCAAATTACCTTAATCTAAACCAGAACAAGATATGCAACACCAACACTCGGTTATTCCCCAACCGGTCACTGCATAAATCTTAGCTTAACCTTTAAAAAATAATAAGCAAAACAACTTTCACATGACTAATGCATGTCAGCATTAATATTTTTAATAAATCTCAAGATTTATATAGCATTTCTGACATTGTATATCTTAATACGTATTATAACTATTTCTTTAAACTTTATATGTGTAGCTAGCATAATATCATAATCAACAAAATAACATTTTAATCTATATTATTTCTCAGGTCTTTGAACATCATAAAGACTCTTGCACTTTTTATATAGTAAAGTTTCTTAGAATATGACTGAACACAAACGGGCATTTTGTGATTATATCCAGTGCATATCTCTTAGCATATAAATAAAGATGTGAAAACAGTAAGTTTGAATACTTGTGAACAGTTTAAAAAAATTATATTCACTTAACTAATTTTATTAAACTATAACAAAAATTAGCTAATTGAAATTAAAATTATATGACTACACCAATAAATCAAAATGATGATTATAAATAAAAAAAAATGCAAAGTCATTATTTTAAGAACAATTAAATAATTTTATTAAATAAAGTAAGAATGCATAAATACAGAAATAAATAGGTATGAAGTAATTATATTAATATTTCTGATAACGTTCTTTAAATAAAAGTGTTTACTTATAAGCGCTTTTATAAAAAGAAAAGATCGAAGGTAGATACAAAGATGTGTAACTCTATGTGTTACGCGTACAAATAGAAAATTATTAAACAAGATTGCCACTAAATAGGAATTAAATATATCCTTATTATCTGAAATAGAATAAGAGATTTATCTATATGTCTTACATATCCGAATATTTCTCCATTAACATTGTATTAAAATATTTATTTTATCCTCTCACCTGCGAAAACATTTATTTCTCTTTAAATAATTATATCAGCATTAAAGTCCTAAACATTATTTCTTATATTCAGTATTATCACTGCAAGTACATTTAAAATATTACTTATTCATTTATATAAACACATTTATATTGCGATATCATTAGTATTACCAAGTACATAAGAGGAGAGAATTTAAGAATATTATTAACTAATAATAATAGAACAACTTATGTTTCAAAGATACTGTACTCATTCTTTGAAAAGAAAACATTGGTTACACTTATTTACTTTTTTTTTTACAACATTAATTAAATCATAGACAACAAATCAATCAAAAAAAACCTTATATATTATAATTAAGGCAAGGGTGTCATAATAGACCAGGTTTTATATATACCTTGTATTCAGAAACTTTTCTATCCCTTTCTTTTATTGTTTCTAGCTTATTTCTAAAAGCAATTAATGTTCTTCTTGAACTGTTTTCATAGACACATATGTATCTTGGGCACCATAAAGCATAGAGAACAAGATATTAGCATGTACATTTGAAAGTAAAAAAAACCTTTTCCAAATTCTTAAACACATAACCGATATTTATATTTTTATTCTTAAATAGAGTGATATTTCCACCCTAATCTGGTCTAAGCTGCGACATGAGAAATAAATGTGAGATTGGGTTTCGGACTCTCTTTTACAAAGACCACAGCAATCATCTATTGTTTAAATCTGTCTTTTATATTTGTAAAAACATTTGGTAGGTAATGCTTCTAAGTTGATCTTAACCAGAAAATCAAAGAATTTAAGCTAAGTAACCAATATCTAAATTTGTGATATAGTTGTTTATTTGTAAGTTCAAGTATCTTTAACGCGATACGTTCAAACGAACGTCTTATCAATTTAAATACTGAAATCCTACTACCTGGTCTTCTTATTACTGATGGGAACATTGATCAATCCTAACACCTGCAATTATAATATTACATAAGAAAAAAAAAACATAGTAAATAAAACATTATACACCATCAATGTCCATGAACGTTTGTGAATAACTTAATTCACATTCTTTATTAGCACATTTTTATGTAGGTTCTATTAATAAACTTCCTTTTACAAATGCAATCATTATTTTATTACTTTAAAAATTCCACGTTATAATGAATGATGAGTTCCTTGTTATTAATTTCCAAAATTTTATTGGCAGATGAGATAAGATAATATTAGTGATATTGATCCATTTATGATACGGTATTTTATTTTAAAAGCAATAATAATGATGTTTATCATAGATTTTTAAAAGTCCATTAAGGAGGTAATTAGGTCGTAGATTCCTAAGGCAATTAAATTTCCTTTTGATTATACTTAAAAAAAAAGGGGGGGGGGATGCGATACCATTTTCAATCTCCCACAGAATTAGTGTTTTATAAAATTAGCAAAAACATAGCCACTAAATTAAATCAGAATTTCGCAGGTGTGCTTAATTGACTATTCATGTAAAACTGGAAAATAAAAGCAAAATCCAATCTACAGATCATAGCAAAATTAATAATTCTGAAACTATTTGAAGACTTGAATATTTGGTTATAGTTTTAAATAATTTCAAGCTCAAAATTTATCGGATGGAAAATTTTATTAGATTTAGAAAGTAATTAATTAATCATTCGGTAAACAATCATTCTTCAATTATTAAATCATGTTTGACAATAATGATTGTTAAGGTTAGCATCGACTTCGAAGGTGAATGTCCAATTGTTGTTGTTTTTTCCAGACAGATATCTTGGCTTTTGTCATAATGGAAAATAAATACTATAAACATAATTATAAAGTTTATAAGAGAAATTTTTCAAACAAAGAATCTAAAATTTCGTCAACGCTTACTTTTATATTGTATGACATATGATTGAAAAATGATGTTTATTCGAACTCTTCTTATACTCAATTTTAAATTTTATGCAAAACCTGTGAGTAGTTGCTTAGTGATGGTTTTTCCAGGCGATGGGAACTCTTCTTCTAACTTTCAACACGGAAAACCAGCCATATTTATAATACATGTATATATACAAAATATTTTAAATAAAATTATTATAAAGATAAATATACAATAACTTATATTTTTTTGGTACCAAATGATATATTACTAACTTATTTATTAAAATAAGCAAGATTCAATTTTTTAAACTGACCGTTCTCGTATTATATACGATTTTCTATGATCCCTGTGGCTTTAAACTAAATATATTTTTAAACTCTAAAGACCATCATTTTCTTATATCTAGACATAAAACAAATGCATATACACACATTTAAATGTTACATGTCGGTTAAGTTTGTTTACAAGTGATTTTAAATTTAATATAAATTACTGAATGTATGATTATGTTGCGATCGATTTATTCATTTTAATAAAGGACATTCATTAATAAAATGTTCCTCAGTGTAAAGTAGAATTGGTAATTTAATTTTAATAATGAATGTTTTTACTAAATTTTAAATTTGATTGTGATTTTCAAATTTCGATACACATTATTAGACTTATTCTAAACTATGTTCGCCATCTTGGTCTCTCTTAGTAACGCTATATATATATATATAACATATCTTGAAAATTACAATTATTATTAAAAATAAACATTTTTTTTAAAGTTGATTGTTTTAAACTATTGGACCAATGGCGTTAGTATCACAATATATATATAGTGAAACAAAACTATTCCAGAAATAAAAAGGAAAATTTAATTCTTCTATGAAACAGTGGATAACGCTTCCCATATTAAAGAATATTTGCACAGTTATGTGTCTATCCTAATTTTTTCTATTTTGCTTCTCATTTGCCACTGGGAAGTAAAGGATTACATTGCATAAATTTTATTATGTACAGTTTTTTTTTAAAAAAAATTGAGGACTTATATTATTGAATAAATATCTAAATTAAATACAAAGTTATTTGACATTGATTTTATTATTAATATATTATAAATCACCCCCTGGCATAATTTATAGTACTGCCTATTAACATGTATATGAATACATATAACAATATATAATAAATTTATAATTATAACAATATATAGTAATATTTATGAACTTAACAGGTCAAATTTACTTGAATTATTTGAGAGAGCTTTATTTACAGGTTTCTTCAAATGGTATTAACAAATCTGATTTGGACTTTTACAATATGACAGTTTATTGATTGATTAATACTATTATGAGAGCAATATATCCATATTTAATGACCATTCTTTGTTTTCAGGAATATTCAGACTGATAGAATATATATATATTACTTATCATGTAGTCATGCATTTGGAAAGTCTAATGACATCCAAGCTGCAAATTAAAAAGTAGTTCTGTTCAATTCACCAAACAGATACCCCCTCCCCATCTCTCTTTTTTGATTTTTCTTAGTTAGGAATCAATCGGAGAATCACTAGTGTTTGTATAAAAGAATAGATCTATTTAAGTTTTATTGATAGCAAGTTACTTTTGTTATATTAACAAATATTTCAAAGAATTATAGTTTTTAAAAGTAACAACGCAATCGATAGAGATTGAAATTCTCAAATTAAAGTCAATAATAAAAAAAAACCGCAAAACAATTGAAATATTGAGAGAAAAAAATTTGTAATAAAATTTGAAGAAACAAAAGACCCTTAGAAAGACTGGCAAATTCTGATAAACAAAAATAAGTTGTGCAGCAATTTATATTTATAAGATGTATGTAATAACATCATTTAACTTTTACAATGTATTTTTTGGTTTAAAAAAAAATTAAAGTTGATATTGACAAAATATTGAGAGTAAATTTTCATTTAACTTTCAAGCTCTTTCTTTTTCTAAGAAAATTATTGGAAATATTTGGCAAATAAAATATTTTGATGAAAAATTGCATGGCATTGAAAAAATAAAGCATTCATCTTAGACATATATTTGGACTTATGATATTAAGTTATGAGCACTACAATGCAGTCTATTAAGAAATAGATATTTAAATGAAAATCACCATTCACTTTTTAAAAAGTAAAAGCTTAACAAAAAAAGAATTATCAATGGAGATAAAACTCAAATATACTTATCATGTTATAAGTTAAAAATTATCTAGCAAAGTTAATGAAAATTAGTGTGATTTTTTTTTAATGTTTACTTTGAAAAATGCAATAGAATTAGCTACATAGAGAATTTGCTGTTAATATAGTGTATAGTCTACCAGATTTATTAATCTATATATTATTTAGCATTGAGTGAAAGAAAAAATAATGAAATAAAAATAAAATATCCACATTTATTCTGGAATTTATAGTTGCAAATATATATTAAATAAAATTAACATATTTTACAATAAAAATAATTCATTTATCAAAACAATATAAATTATTTAATTTTAAAGAAATACATCAATGAGAAATGAAATGTATATTGTAATGGAATAGCGTTACATGGGATTTGAATCCAGGCATATGATGTTAGATTAAATATATATGCAATTGACGAAATGAATGACAGGTACAAAACTTTTAAAAAAAAGGTTTTGCTTTAATAATGAACGAGAAACACCCGTTTCTAGAACACGATCGCAGCTATATAAGAGTACCTGTCAAATTTATTGAAATAAGAGTAAAAGAGTTTTTCTTGTTATTTTGTTGTTTTTGAGAATAAATATGTAATCATTAGTTGTAAGTTTTTTTTTTTTTTTTTTTTTAAAAAGAAAGATGAATGATTGAACACAGGTTTGACATTTTATTAAGTCATTTAAATCATGTTTGAACATAAAGAGAAAATGAATTGATTAAGTTGCAACGTGTTCTGAAATTCCAAGCGATCTAAAATTATTTTCAATGGGGGGTAATTAGTAAATGTAAAATTAGTAAAAATGAAACAATAAGCCGGATATATGTCGGTAAGGTCTAGATAAAATAAGCCGAATTTAGAAACAGAAGTGAGAAAAAGTGTACACTGCTATTGTACAACCCAGACTTCTGTCTCCAGCTAAACAATGCCTGAAAAATGGCCAAATTGAGTTAAATTCCAAAGTGGTGCAAACGATCCCAGAAATCGCTGAATTAAGTTAATACTCGATGGACCTATTGGATGAAGGGACTCACAGGTGCAAGGGGGAGATTGGATGAAAAAAATTCAAGGTGTGAGGGGGGAGAAGAGAGAAATTACAAGGTAAATTGCGAAAGGAAAAAAGAATTAGCAGAATCACCGATGTGCTTAGAATAATTAAGTTGCTGATTTGGTAAAGAAAGTTTTCTTTTTACCAGTAGAAATAAGATCTAACTTTCGTATAATAGTATAATGGAGATGCGTTGCTGAACCTAAAATTCGCGGCTTGACTGCCGGACCTCCGCGCTCCGTTCAGCTGATTGCCCCTAGGATGCTCGTAACACCGGAGAAACTTCACCTAAGGACCACACATGCTTTTGAGACCTCGCAAATTGCCAGAATGCTTAGTTAAAGAAGAAATCATCGCTCAGGATCCTTCTTACCGGCTGTCTACGTTCCACAGGTAGCTATCTTTAAATTAATCGTACTCACTTATGCACCAGAGTAGATAAACTTTAAAAACAATAACTAGTGAAAAACATTTAGCTAAATGATAAAATTACTCGCGACCATAAATGAATGATTAAAGAACTTAACCAGAATAAGTTTGTCTACAAATAAACATCCTTTAATATATGTGCGAAGTCTCATTTAATTCTATAGTTAATTTATCTCGGCTTGCCAGTCATATACCGGCATAAAATTGTTATTAAATAGATTCAAATAAACCATTTATTTAATTAGCATTTTGTTATTGATTGATTGGAATTTCAACTCACATTTATATGATAGGGAATGAGTGTTGGAGTGATCCAATGTGTTTTTGTTATGAATGAATGCATTTGATATTTTTGGTGTTGGGATTTGATTAAACTTATGTTATATTATCATACCTTTCTTAGATTAATATTAAGCTTTGATTGATTTGTTCTGTGGGATATAGGGCGGGCCCTAATACGATAAGTCTGATTGATCGCGATTGAAAGGTCACATATGTGATATAATTTGAAAGGTGATATTGGCTGTGTTCGTTTCCTGCTTCTGACTGGAGTGATGCACGGGCATGTTTTGTGATATAGTTGAGTGAGCTTATGCACATACGTGGCGGACTCTTGTAAAGTTCTCCTGGCGCCTACTACTTGGATTCAATCCGAATTTACGTATAAATAAATAAAAGCATACGTGTATATGTGTTTGAAATTATCTTCACCGAACATTATGTAACCCCCCAGACGCAAGAACACAGCAGATTCATAGGAGTGACTTTAATGTGCTTTTGGCAAGGAAGCCGTCGAGGGGGCGGGCGGTTACAATATAGAAATATAAATCCATAAAAATATTCAAAATTTATGATATTCACATTCACTGTTGAATTTATAGTGAATATACATTAAATATTACTTACTTTTATTACTTACACATTTTATGCATGGATTGCCTTTTGCTTTCTTTTGTTTTAAAAATGTTTTGTATTGTGAAATATACCCTATTATTTTCATTATATTTAATACATATTTGTTACAGTAAATTTAAAAATAAATAGCAGATATCATAAATTCAACAATAAATGTAGAAATTTCATATGGATTTTCATTTCTATGTATATTTTATCAATGTATTTTCTTGTTAAATAATTGGTATTATATTGTTTTGGTAAATAAATTATTTTTATTATAAAATATTTTAATGTTTTTATTTAACAGCCATAAATTAAATAATAAATGCAGATATTTTAGTCTTTATTTATTATTTTTTTGTTCTATGACAACTGCTATGTAGTTATATTACAATATACTATATCAGCCCCAATAATTTATTTTGCAGAAAGTAGAATTATGGGTAAAAATTATTACATAAATAATTTTATCAATAAACAACTACCGGTTTTAAAAATAATCATATAGTGAGTTAAATGGGGTTTCATTTAATATTCAAGCTTCCATGAGGCAGGGCAGATTGAATACAAAAAACCATTTAGTTGATCAAATAAAAAAAAATTTTCTTTGTTAAGATGAAATTTGATTTTGAAAGGTTTAGTTTTTGACTCCTCCCATTCGTTAAATTTCACAGGGTAATGAACTAACTTTATAATTTTCCAAAGCAAATATTTGCAGATTTATTAGATTTTTATGGCCAATTTTTGACTTAAATGCGTATTTATAAAATTACGCTATATAAAATTGATAAACCTTCAAATTTCAGCATCTCAGGGTTTTGAACCCAGATTACTTGTTAGTGTATCTATACATATCTAAAACTAATTCAGCAATTATAGTAGGATATGTTTATCACTGCACGATCTTCTAAACATCTAACTATGTCATTATCTCTCATATATATGGTAAACGACTAAACAAAAAGAAATCGTACAACCGTTGGAAAAGTGAAACTTTTCAGAACTACAAGAGAAGTACTTTTTTTTTTTTTTTACTTTTGCATAAAACTGTTTAATCAAACTACAATTTTAGTAGATACTATTTTAAAATTACTTTTTGTTCTACTTTTTAATATTTATAGCCATTCAACTTACCAAAAAATAAATGTCTTTTATATGCATATTAAGGCGATTACGAGTTCAGCGGTTCGCTCGTTTTAATTCCTCTTCTAATTAACAATAAATAAATTAATGTTTCTCTTAACTATTATTATAATTTTATGCATACAACTTCTTTTTACATTTTAAATTTTGTACTTTCATTTTATATTATGATAATAATACTTTTAATTATTATTGACATAGTAATATTCAAATTATTAACATCAAAAAATAAAATATTTAATCTTTCCATCTCTTGTTTAATATTGAACATTTCTATATTATAATTTAAAAATTACATTCTGAAAAATTCTTGGGCTTTTAAATTATTATAAAAGTTAAAATAATAATTTAAAAAACTATTATCATTGAAGTAATCTCAGCTTTTTAACTCTGCTGGAATTGGACTACTTTATATACTTTATAGAAAATATATATCTTGGGCAGCTTCTTTCTAAAAGAAATAAGTAAACTTCAGGCTCTATTTACCTTTATTCAATCCAACTTCATATATCTCCTAGGTTATAAATCCTGAGATAATGCTTTGCTCACATTAAACAGTTCTCCTTCTAGCTATGCTGATTTCTTCCAAATGAAAGTTAATATCAACACATCCAATATTAATAAGATTTTATAAACATCAGGTAATAATAGTTAGGTATTCATTAGTGAATATTAAAATTAAAGCAACATTAAATATCTACGATAGGTAAAAATCATTTTAGTAATCCCCCAGAGTAACAGTAAAAAAGTACATTTCTCACCAGTCTTCTAAATTATTACTGGATTGTACGAATTTTTTCATTTCTTGTTTTCTCTTCTAGCTAAGAAAATTAAAATACTTATTGAACAAGTTGTCTGAAAAACATTCTAAGCATGATTGATAAATCCAATTGCTTGAAAAAATTCCAAATTCCACACAAATTCATTAACTATATGCTAAAATAGAAAACGTCAACCGGTTTTTTTTTTTTTTACCTATCGCCCATATTTGTACTCTCGTTAATGTATATTAGCATTGCCCACCGATGTTGCCCGACTAACTTCATTTAGAGCTTTTGGAAATAATTACACACAAAAAAGATTTATATATAACAATACAAAGTGATTTACAGATTTAAATTAATTTGAAAGAATAACATGTATTTAATTTATTTTGAACTTGAAAATATCAATTTATTTAAAGCATAAGTAATTCTACAAAAAAAATGTAAATGCCTGTTGAGTTTCTGTAGTAATCTATGGGTCTTTTTGTTAACATCTGGAAAATGCTCATCATCCATCTAAAAGTTTTAAACACTCATTAGTGGAGGGTAGAGACCAGGTTGGGGACCACTATGCTAAAAGGAACTTTACAAAAATAAGTAGATTAATTTATTTAATATTGTATAATTCAAATATTTACTATACATGTTTGTCCAATTATATAAAGTACAATCATGCTTATTGGGCAAAAAATTGATATCTACTTATTCATAGCTAGAAGATAAAAATAAGAATGAAAAGCACTCAAATTCTTATTACATAACAATTAGCAAGCCTAGTGAAAATTGTCTTTTGCTGCACTGTTCTTCTATGAGGGATTGTTGAGGAAACTTTTACTTTTCAGTAGGGTTTTTGAAAGCTATTTTACTATTGGGTAGTAGTGGTAATTGTTGCAAAAAATGTTTATGATCTAATGTTTTTTATTTATATATTACATAAAATTTTAACTTTGAAAAATAAATTCTATTGTTTAGCTATAAAAAACAAACTTAACTTGATCTACTTTCAATGAATACAACCATCAATTTTCAAAGGCCTTAATACCATATTTAAAAAAAAATTAAAGTGTCTATTTTAGTCTTTCCTAAGTATGTCTTTATCTTGCAAAAATCAGATTAGCTCAAATTTAGCTTACGTAGTATAAATTTTATGTCATCCTCCCCCCACTTTCTCATTTAATAGCATCTCATATTGCTTATAGTGTAATCAACTGCCATTTTTTCATCATTTTCAAATGATCATTTTTTTTTAAAATAAATATATGATTTGTTGTAACTAATGGCAACAATAATAAAAAGCAAATTTATTTCATTATAATAACTGATTATAAAAAAAAACAATAAAATGAATCCAATTAAATAAAAATAATTTTATTAATTTTGTAAATTTTTTGCCTATATTGTTTTAACCTTTTATATAAACATTTTAATGATTATTGTAAATAATACTTAAAAAAATTAAATTTGAAATATTTATATAAAAAATGTGACTAAACTTCATTATAGTCATTCTGTATTAAATGACAAATGTCATGCAAATTTAAGAACTTTTTTAGCTGGTGGATAGTGAAATAATTTTCAGAAATGATGATTAGCTGTGAATAAATAGTGAAGAATTTTTTCTGTGATAGTAAAACATTGCTCATCAAAATGTAGATACTGTTTTTGGTACAAAGTTTTCTATTTCACCTCTATCCTTGGATACTAAACTTAATATAGCTCCCAAATTCACATGAGCCTCACATGCTATTGTTTGTTTTTATACTAACTATGAAAATAGTATTGTATATTTGTGCAATTACATTTCCTCCTTTAATTAAGTACACAAGATTTTAAATTTCTATTCTTTTTCCCTTTTTAATAAATAAAGCAATAAAAGGGAAAGTTTTCATAAACTGACAGTTCTTAGCTAAAATTTTTTTAAAGGCAATGTAATCTATAATGACTTGAGTTGTCACTGAATTTGAGAAAGACGTTTCATTTTGATAAAAATTGTATGTTTAGGAAATCCTATTTAAGGATGATACTGCATACTATAGAAGTGAAAATGATTTAGAAAATGTGTTTTTAAAATGGCCTACTTTATGTAGTAATGTTATGTTCTTTGGCCGATAGATTATTCATTAAAGCATTAAAATAATATTTTCAGTAGTAATGGTAAAGCTGAAGGCCATGATAATGCTAAAGGTAAGTATTATAGATACTTTATTCTTTTTTAATATAATAAGTATATAAAATGTTTCAATTTTAGTGAAACAAATTATTTAAGACCTGAATGGAAGATAACACTAGTAGCTAAGGAGCTATCAAGATTTAATATTGATATAGCTGCTCATATTGAAATTCATTTTTCAAAGGAATAAAGTTTAGTAGAATAGATAAATGTCTATCAGTCTGTTTTTTGGAATAAACAATTCACTGGTAAAAAGAAATTGCATGGTGTTGGATTTTTTATAAAATCAAATAAGGTTAGTGGAGTTAAAACCTGATTTGCACAATGGTATTCATAATATATTTATTAAAAAAAGAAATGTATTCTTTACTAGACAGCATTACTTTTATAAATATCTTTGTAAGATTGAATTGTTCTTCTTGAAGACTTTAATGCATGTAGTGACATAAATAATAGAGTGTGGCCAAAAGTTATCAGAAGTAGCAATATTAGTGCTATAAATTTGAATGCCTTTGCTGTTATTAAATTTTTGCACAGTATGTGGATTGACTAGCACAAATATTTTGATTAGACAGCAAAATTGCCACAAAGGAATATCAATGCTTCAATGTTGAAAATGGCATTAAATTCATTGCAATATAGTTAGAAAACAGTATATAAGACAGGAGAAGCTCAAATTACAAGAGTACTTACAGCTATTAAAAACTATCTTAACAATAGAACAATTAAACTTAAAAATTACATGAGACTCTCTCAACCCTTTAAGCAAACAACCCCTTTTTAAGGACAACTCCTCCACCTCTACTTCTGCTTGCTATTTCTCTATATGCAAATCACCACTTTTTCACTGATCATGCCATTGACCATGCTGATTTACTGGACAATTATGACATTAATACTCTAATTGGTTTGTCATACAAAGATCTAAAAAAAATTAATTACCCCGATAGACAACTTTGGTCAACACCTACTGCTGGAACACTGACTAAATTTCAAAATTTGTACGTGCCTCACTCATGGTTAAAATTCCTGTATAATCTGCTACTTGATATAATACCAACAAAGTTATTTCTCATAAATCAATTTAAACTAAACATTGATCCTACTTGTATACTATGCAATTTGCTCCTGGAAAATACATCACATGTCTTTGAGACATGTCCATACTTTTCAACCTTACGTAACTGTGTATTCCACAAAGACACAATTAAGTTTAAAAATATCCTAATAAATAATATAAAGAAATTAAAACCATTGAATGCCCTTGTAATCATTCACATTCTGAGAACAATATGGTTTGCCCGTTGTACTGTAATATTTGATAACAAAAAATACAATGTACTTAAAAAAAAAAACAAAGAATGGTATAACATTTATCTTGATGCTCAGAAATATATACCTAGTAATGTCACAAAAAAATATGGCAAAGCAATGTATTTCTTAGTTGCACATTAATGCGATGACAGTAATCATCTTGTTTCAAATCATTATATTCTAAAAACATCCCGAGAAATTAAAAATTATAAAAAAAAATGTAAAAAGCTCTTAATGTAAATATACTAATTCTTGTAAATATTTTGTTACTAATAAAGTTTTAAAAAAAAGATTTTATTCCAATCACATATGCAAGAAAAGTGTTATTCATTCTTCAGAAATATCTCCTATACTTACTGAAATTCAACAGCTGTTGAACACTAAAATAGCTAATCTGGATAATCAGGATTGTCACACTATTGTCACATAAATCTTTTAGAGAATGTGTTAGAGCCACAACTAAATTAATTCTTGGATTCACTAAAAAAGTATATCACCACTAAGATTTTCTGAAAATAATCTTATTAATAATCATGAAAAATTTTCTTCATGACGTAATAGTAAATATGGGGATTTATAATAAATAGACAGACTTAAAAGCAAAAGTACTATGACTGACCGAAAACTAAAAAAAATGCTTTATGGATTAAAACTGCAAAAAAAATACAGACATTCATTAATCCGTTAGATCTTTGTTATCATTGAAAGTAATACATGGACCTAAAAAGGTAGTATAATCTCATTAAACAATGGTTTTTTTTATATGATGACAATAATATTTTGAACAGTTGCACGAGTTTAATCATTTTTTGAATAAAAATAGAAGAATTGAGATGATGAATATTCACACTTTTTAAAATTAGAATAAAAATATCTCACTTAACGATAATTATAAAAATCGAAATGTTTAGCTTTTGAGAAGAACTTTTAAAATAGATTATGTTAATTTCAAAAAGGTTGGAATTTTTAAAGAATATATAGGGGTCTCATTAAGTTATGTTATCTGACTTAAGAATGCTTCTATTGTTTTTTTTAAAAATAAAGAAATAGATGAGACAGCAATAAAATTATCATGGAATATTATTATTATCCTCTATAGCAAAGGTACTACTTTTGAGAATTTTGTTGAATAGATTTCTTCCAGTTACAGATAAATGTCTAACAAAAGATTACTGTGATTTCAGAGAATCAAAAGTACTATCAACATGATTTTCATTGCTACAAGCAAATTCAATAAAAATGTTAGAAACAAAAGAGTTATTTATATATTGTTTTTATGGATTTGGTTTAGGCATTTGATACAATTACTTAAACAAATGAAAATTAGTTGATTGTCTACCAATGTTTAATGATGAACAGAATAAGGGAAATACTATTTCTACAGGTGAAAAATCTAAAATATTTAAATTGAAAATTAGAGTTATACAATGTGTACTTGCTCCAACTTTATTTTCAATTTTTATGACAATTGAAGGAAGCTTAGTAAATAAGAAATCAAGTTATGGTAGAGATTTGACAATGGAATTTTCAATTCAAATTGATTAAAAGCAAAAATAATAACTTCGATTTTCTGGATTCTTACTTTTTAGTATGCTAATGATTGTGCTATTCTTACTAATTCAAAAGACAATCTACTGAAAATAATTAATGTTTTGAATTGCAGCAGATAAAGACTTTGTTCTATAAAATAAACTTTATTAATAACAAATTATATACAAATATTTTGTAGTAAATTACACTAAACCAAACAGATGAAAGAAGAAATAACACACTTCACCAAGCTTACTATCATATGTATGCAAAATTAATACAAGCATTAAATATATACACAAAGAAAAATTAAAGAATTACATGACCTATGATACATAACGATGAAAACATAATCATTATGATTGATATTTGAGGTCAGATAAAAAATAATTAAGTTTTATGTAGGTGAATGTGTAATTTATATGCTTCATATCATTCTAAATTTATTTACATCTCAGAAAACTATTATTCTGCCAAATTTTGTTCATAGTACTTCTAGATAAGTATTTGATAGCATATAAGTATGTGTTATATTTTTATTATTTTTTATGACTAGTGTATTTTTTGTTGTAAAAAATTATAGAGCAGCAAGCAGGCCACATGGTTCTGACAGTATAAATAATTATAATGGCATTATAAGGATGAAAGAACGAACGATTTTAATATTGTTCTCAATTATACAAGTGCTGTAAAGATGAGAAGTATGGATAGATTTGAATATGTGTATTATATCTCCTAGATAATTATTACACAAGATACACATAGGATCCAGATGCAATATAAATCAATTAATGATAAACATTTTGGTAGAAATTTTGCCAAGGCATAAGTTAAACACAAATTTCAACAATGATTGAGGAATACATATATATCGGTTAAAGTCTTAGCAATTGGCAGGCATCTATTAGAATATATACTTTTTTTAAATATTTAAATGAGACACCAACTAAGGATTTGATATTATAATTGTTCAATTGATCTGCATGCTCCATAGCATAATCAGTAAAAAAGCAACAATCTGTTATGGAAGTGAAGCAAGCAATATTATAGGTGAAGAGAATTTTAGGATTGGCTAACTAAGCTTGTGATATATATATATATATTATAACGATCCAAAACAATAGTGGAGACAGCAATCTATGTATCTGCAACTACCAGGGTGCCATCTAGGCATTTGAACCTAGAAAAATTTATACAGTAGGCAGATACGTCCTGTTAAGATTCCACTTTATTTTATATTTTGGTCATTATCCCATTGTCACTAGCTCAGTGAGTAGTAGAGATAATAAAATATAAATTTTATATCTTAAATATAAAAGAATAAAAGCCACTGCCAGAAATTAACACATAAAAATATTTATTTACGCACATATAAAATAACATTTAAATTTTGAGGAATAAATTCAACATTTTAGATTTTTCTATTAATCTTTAGTTTTACATTTAAGTAAATTACAACCATGAGTTTAATATTTATTTAGTGAGTCGAGTATAAATAGACTACATAGATCTGCATTTGAAAAGAAAATATTCTTCCCTGATTTAACCTTAGGCAACAAATTTCGCAATCAAACTGGTGCCAATCCATCTGATACATTTATGTATTCAATGTAGCATGAAAATACGACAACACAAAATACTATACTGTCAGGAATGTACATCTGAACAGCAAGTAGAATTAGAGAAAAAATTGTCTCTCTACCAACCAGGAATGCTACATCTGTTGGCAAGTAGAACAATAAACATAAAACTCCATAGGAATGGACTGCGGTCCTTTGCCATCTTACAAACCCATCCATAGGCAAACAGAAGGTGTGTGGCGTATATATATAATCCCCCGTAGCGGATCTCATACTACATCTACAATTACACAAATATATCCAATCCATTGAACCAATTCAACTACGAAATACCTTCCCTTAATATAACTTTACAAAACTAAATAGCCATTCATGCCCGACTTAAATTTAACATTTAAATACATTCACACAGATTATATTTATACAATTTGTTTTATAATGTCGAGTATAGATTGGCTGCATAGATTCCACAGTCAAAAACATTCCAAATTAATCACAACCGATCAAAATACAAAGTCAATCGATAACGTCAATTGCTGAGGGAATACAGGAGACCCTTTGGAGTTCATCATAAGACACCGCAGTGACATCATTGACTTATATATTCTAATCGACTGTGAAAACCACAACATAATCAACTGCTAATGAATCTATGCAATGTCTATACCCAACTTAAATGTAATGCATTTAATAATTTCTACAATAAATATTACTACAAATAAAAATAATAAAATGGAAATGATTTTAGCAAAACTTAACTATATAAATTTAAACAATCAATTATTAATTTGAAAATCAAATAAGAGTTCATTTTAAAATTTAAATTAGCTGAATCTTTAAAAAAAACAATGACGAAAGTTCTTAATTACTTTTTTTTGTTGTTGTTAATTTGTAAAGTTCATAGCTCACGGTAGAAGAGTTCAGGTTTCTGCTTTTAATTCCTGCGATGCCTCCATTGGAAGATAATGTTCTGGAGATGGCAATAGCTGGTTCAAGGTATCACAGTCTTTTCATTTTTTTTTTTAAATAGAGAGTTTGGTATGTGCGTCCTACCACATCTCTCAAACACAAAATGCTGGAACTGTCAGAAAAAACTGTATTTCCCTTTTTATATTTTCCACACGGATTCCATCAACAAAACGTCACTAATCCATCACTTTCATTAGGGTCTGAGCCAAGTCTTAGTGCTTCCATTGGTCAAGCTAATTTCTCTTTATTTTCTTATCTATCTTTCATCAGATCATTTTAATTATACAAGAGCCCAAGGGCCAGTTTGGTTTTCGATAATTCATAAACAATCATTTCCATTTACAGATTACATTAATTAATACCTGTTTTTATTTTTAAATCTTGTACTTTTTTATAAAAAAGTACGTTCAAATACTTATTTGTTTTTTTAAAAAAAAATATTTTTAAAGTTTGGCCTCTGTGCGAATGTATATACGTTTAACAAACATTTTAATTTTAGCGTTTAGTTTTTTACTTTTATTTGCGAACTTTTAAGTTTTTATTTTAAATTAATGTAACAACATATTTATATATCGTTACAATATATATATATTATAGGAGACAAATGATTAAGAACATATCAGATTAAGACCATTTTTACAAATAAAAAAACAAGCAATTGTAATTGGTAGATGTGATGACAATCCCCTGAAGTATGATTTTGTTATAGATATGAGATTTCTAAAAATAGAAAGTACAGTTTCTTGAAAGTACTCAGCCCTTTTAATGGACTAATTGATATTATTTGTACAGCTTTACATTATAAGTGTGATAGCACTATTTAATATTATCATAAAGCATTAATAATATAAACATTATTTTTGCATTGAACTTGCTGACAAAATGAGGTCATTCAATAATGATTTGAATTGTGTTTTAAATAAGTTGAAATTTCAAATAAAGATAAGTAATTTGCTGTGAAGAATGGCAGTAGATTGTGACAATGAATGACTTACAAACTTGTATTGTAGATTCCGTTAGTGTTAGGAATTTTGTTCAGAATGTGAAGACTGAAAGAAATGATCTGAAGTTCTCTGAAAACTATCAGGATATTTTCAGTGAAGATATCACATTGTAATAATTGCAAGATGATGAAGAAAGAAGTCTTCTGTGCATTAGTTAATTTCTTTGATCATGAGATCTATATGTATTGCAAATAATAGAAATGCAAATTGTGAGCTCTTTGGGATACCATGGCTGGGTTTTAAAGGTTGTAGAAAAGCACAACTTAATTAAAACAGGCAAAAAAGCCAGAAACTGGTCTGGGGATATTGGATGAGTAGGCACTAGATAGGGATTTTATGCACAAGCCTTCTGGCATCCATTGATTACTCTGTTTGGCACAGGGTGGCACTACTGTATAGAGAGTTCTGCCTGTTTTAATAATAGTTATGAGCAAGCATAGGAAATGGTAATCATGTGATGTTTAGTGGTTAAATATTAAACTTGAAAAATCCATTAGTAAGATAATTTCTTATGACAATAATCAGATGTATATGGCTTGGTAGAATTTTATTTAATGTGCTAAACAAGTATTCCCAATTTACTAGATCAAAAAAACCTATAGGACAACTTGGCATGTGAAATAATTTGTTAATATTGCTTGAGATGCATTGGTGGATCTTAACTGAATAATGTGAAGATGAAAACTTAGGAAATATAAGATCATTTAGTTGGTTAAGGATAATTCTTGCAAATATTTTTAATCAATATTCTCGAGTGAGAAGAGATGCACTAGGTCACTGAGGGATATAAAGCATTTGATTTTTTTCTAAGATGAAAAATTATCTTAGTAAAGAGATTGGGTAAGAAATGTTCACATGAAAAAAATTGATTATAGCACTTATGTAGTATGGGATGATATAATTTAGATGCTTATAAATATTAGCCAGAATAAGATCATCTGCTAATGAAATATGTGAATGCATAATTTCTTCAAAAATTTGTTGCCTTGAGGTAAAATTGTTTTGAGTAAGTTGTATATTATGATTAATGGAGGGTGGATTATAATTAACTGATTTTAAGAGTAATTTTTAAGTAATTAAGAAATTTGATATCTATGTTTGTGGCTTGACACGTCTATTTTTTTAACCATATTTTGCATTACCTATAATAGTTTTTGTTAAACTTGAAATATTAAGGCTTATTTTTCTAAGCCTAAATATCATAGTTTTTTGATTATAAATGGCAGTTAGTAGATTAATTTCATTTTGTAGTCAATGAATTGGGTAATAGCTTGAAGAGTTGAAGTGATATTATCAATACGTTATCTTATAAGGTTAAACCACTAAACATCACAGGATCACTATCTCTTATACTAGCACATAATTGTTATTAAACAAGGCAAAACTCTCTCCATACAGTAGTGCCACCCTGTGCCAACCAGAGTAATCAATGGAAACTAGTCTGGGAATATTGGATGAGTAGGCACTAGATAGGGATTTTATGCACAAGCCTTCTGGCATCCATTGATTACTCTGGTTGGCACTGCTGTATGGAGAGAGTTTTGCCTTGTTTAATCTTATAAGGTTATTTGAATGGGTAATCTGTTAATCAGAACAACACTTATTTACATTTTTTTAGCAATATCTGTATTTCAATTGAAGAGAAGTTCTACAGCTGATTAAAATAATTACTAGTAATTGCTGTGTTAAAGGCATCATTGGTGGTCGAGTGGTCAGCACAACTGCCTTACAAGCAGTTGTCCCAAGTTCCCTGGTTCACTTCCCAGCCAATGCTTTGACACATGAAAAAAAGGCATCATTTTATGGATAATTTTAAATTCACTGAAAAATTGACGTTTAAATGTATATATTTGAATGTAAATTTATAAATCTTTGCTTTATTTTGAAGAATGACTTGTTGAAGAGTTACACGAGCATGATCAGAAAATGAAATGCTAGACAAATGAATTCAATTCTTGAAGTCTGTAGGAGAAATAAAAAGATCAATAAATGATCCAGCATTTGGAGAGTAAAATGAAAGTAGTGGTGGCAAGATCAGTTGATTAAATTTTAGTTTCAAAGTGGGTGGCAGCAATTAAAGTAACAACATATAACGATTAGAGCAGGCTTATATAAGATTTTACCTTGAGAAATGAGAGTATTTACTATATCTTTGTCTTTTTGACATAAATATATTACTATAAAGTAGTGAAGCAGTGACTGAAAAATAAAGGGGAAAATGTTGCATTATCTGAAATAAATATAATCTTGTTAATGGAAATTGTGATGTATTAGGATATCTACACCTTGTGCTGGTCTAATTTTAGGCTTACTACAAATATATATTTACTGTTTAGGGTATTAACAATGATTGCTTTGGTTGTAATATCAGCATAATGATTATTTAGAAATTGACTTAGCTGTGAAATTCTATTGTATGAATTCAGTCCTTGCATATTTATTGTGGCAGTTGTAATGTTTAGTATATTTTATTTTTGAAAAGTTGGAATGATGCCTTTTACTGGCACATTTGCTTTCTGAATTAGATAATAAAGCTCTCTTACTGCTTTTATTGGAAGAGGGTGTAATTTTGTTGGGTTTTATTTTTAGTTTTGGATAATCTTTAATGTATTGGTATCTTGGTTATAACACATAACTTAAATCTGTATATTATTTTTATTTGAGTTCATGAATTTCTGGAATTTATTATCCATAAGAAAATTTTGAGACTGATTCTTATAACTGCAATTTATAGGTGGAAGATTTGTCAAAATGTTACTGATGCTATATCCTTGATTGAATTGTATTATATCAGACTCAGGATAGATGATATTTGCAAACTGCAAATATCATAACTTACATTCAACATTCAGCTCTTTTAGACATTGCATTAATCCATGAAGTAATCATATATATATATATATATATATATATGATTACTTCATGGATATATATAGTAATGCAGTATATATATATATATATATATATATATTACTGCATAAAGCCTTTCTATTTTGCCACAACTGTTACAATTTCCAACATTACATTTAGAGGCAAAATGTCCATGTCTGGAACATTTGTAGCACATGGTTTTCATATCCTTTATATCAACTCTAATAGGAATGAATCATATAAAAATCATGTGAGGAAGTTTGTCAGATACATGCCTTCCTTTCATTTTCAATGTAATATTCTAAGAATTAGTAGGAATTTTAAATTTTCTGTTTGCAATAAGTTCTCTTAATAACTTTACAGCTTGATCAATGTCAGTTATATTTAATCTCTTTCAAATTATTAGATATTTGATGCAATACATTGGTTGAAACATGTTTTTCATTTCTCAAGTCTGGAAACATTTGCAAAGTGATGCCTTTTAATGTCTGTGGCATTTCCCCCTCCATTTTTAAATCTGCAAAAAAAAAAAGAGATTTTTTTTCATTTGAGAGATTAAAAAAAAATTGTACAAAGTGAGATTTAGAAATTATGTCTGGTAGATAAGAAGAGTCATGCTAAATTTAATTAAAAAGTGTTTCACACTCAAGGCTTTGAGATATGACACTTTATCAGGGTGAAGTTTGCACTCTTTTCTTTGCCACAAAACAGGATGTTTACATTTTACTACATCATGTAAATGTTTCATAACTTGTAGATAAATTCCAGATTGTTGCAAACTAAATCTGAGAGAAACATGGCATTTGTGTAAAAAAAAAAAAACAGTATTGTTTTGACTTTGGATGTTACTTGCCACAATTTTTAGAGATATAGTGAATTTAACATTTCAATTAAAACACTCATAAACTTGTGTTTCTACAAGATCATCTTCCTTATAATTTGCTTTAAGCATTACAACAGTTTTCCCTGCCATTTTTTTTATAAATGAAAACAGAATTTTACATTGGTCAAACTTTTCAGTCATAAAAACCAACAAATTTGAGAAACACTCTTTATAAAAAAATGTTTCTATGTGGTGCCATGATTTCACACCATAATCTCATTTGGAAAATTGATGCAGAGGGTTCCTGCAAAAAGTGTAACAACAGAAGCATATATTATAAAAGGCATGCAAACCAGAGAACAATTCCAGTTATTTTTGAGTGTTCTCTTATTTAGTAAATATATACACTATTTATTATTAATATATATAAATAGTTTCATGTATAAAATTTAAACAAAATTCAGATCTAAAATATGTATAAACAACAACTCTGCAAATTTCAGCCTCTTATTTCCTGTAACATCAATAAATGAAGGCTTAAAACTACCAGAGTTTAAGAAATAGGTGGTACCATTTTATTCTTTGCATTAATTGACACATACATGTTGTTTATGCATAGTTTTAAGAGATTTTGGTTACTTCTGTTTTAAATCATTGTAAACTCTCTAAGCATGCAGCCTAATACCTACATTATTTTTTTAAAGTTTTATTTACATTATAATTTAAATATTATAATTTAAATATTCATAGTACAGATACAAAAAATCATCTGCATTCTATATGTGCGGGTTGAAAAGTATAATACAAATAATGCAATCAACATATGTAAGCTTTTCTGTTACTTTATGAAAAAATATAGAGATTTTTTTTCTCTACCAGATTAATTGAAATAATTAAGGCAATCAAAACTACTGAGAACTGATAAAGTTGACATTAATTTCTCCAATTAAATTGTTTATTAGATAGTTCTTAAAAGTCCAAATGCTTTTTATAAGCAAGAGAGATAATAAAATGAAAGTGATTGGTGGGGATTTTGGACACCCATTAACTGTCTAATTATTCCTAAATTAAAAGTCGCTTTATCTTTCTATTTAGTATTAAATGCGCTTGACCTGCCTTCATTTAATTTAAGTTAAAGTAACAAACAGTGATAAGAATTTTCAGCTCGAAAATATATTAAGCCAGTCTTAATAGTTTCTTAGATCTATTCTCTTTATATGCATGCACACACATATGTATCAAAAATTTAAATAGAATTAAAACAGGGAAAGTTACTTTTAATTCTTAAGGTGACGGGAAAATATTTCATGTATGTACTGTATACGCTAACGACTGTTTCTGGACATCCCTCCCCCCCTCTAATTATTAAACAAAAATAATTTCAGGTTCTATTTTATATTAAAGTCAAAATAATGTCCTATTCTCTTACTGTTTGACTTCAGAGCAGCAAGTTTTTTTAGAATCAAAAAGTCCAGCATAAAATCCCATCTAATTCAACTTTTGCGCTGTCTTTATTCATTTTATTTATTAAAAACATCTTGCGTGGTCCTGGTTTATAACAGCGGATTGAGCTCATGTCTGTCCCTTCTGGCGCTCAAATTCCTTAAGATTTCCCGAGCAATAAAATCATTTAATTATTTATTAGATTGAAAATATTAAGATTTTATTCAATCTCATTATTTTTTATCTTCTATTAATTCTAATTTCCTCCATATGCGTTATATGTACAGTCATTTACGCCGTTTGCATTAATAGTATGTGATTACAACTATTAAAAAGATCTTATTGATTATCATTTTATTATATATAGTACCCATATCTTGGTGGTTGAATTCTAATAAGGAAAAACATAAATATTATTTAAGTTTAGAACTTCTCATTTACGTAGCATATTTAAATCCAACCCAGCTAATATTAGTCGTTAAATGGTATTTAGCTGTTAGTAATTATATCGTAAAACAAGATTAAAAAAAAAAATTATCAAAAAACTATAAAATGTTAATCACCTGACATTTGACAAAACTAATGATACTTTCTGCATTGTCCCTCTATATATGGAAGAGATGAAAATCGAAAGAACTTTACCCTTCACTAATTTTAAAAGCGTATTTATATATTGCTAAAAAAAAAAAGATACTAATAATTTTTAAAATCTTAGGTTTTAAGATTAAGAATGAACTCTAGCAGTCTTTTGAATAACACCCTTATTTAAAAATAGATTTATGTAAGTTTCTCTGCCATTAGATGGGTTTAGAGAATAAGGTTTTATTATAATCGATCATTAACAATTGGAGGGCGTCAGTGATGTCCGTCATTCTTGAATAATTCTCAGCTCACTTCAGTATAGCATTTTAATACTTAAATCTATACCATAAACATTGATGATATCTTAAAATCATGTAATAAGTACAAATTAACTTTTTTAAAAAATATTTAGTGCAGTAAAAAAGTATCTCATGTTACAGTTTAAGATTAAGTTAGATAAGAATATGAAAGCAGTCTTGCATTGGTGGTCGAGAGGTCAGCGCGACTGCCTTGCACTTGCAGGCAGTTGCCCAGGTTGCGGGTTCGCGTCCCGGCCGATGCTATGACACTTAAAAAAAAAAAAAAGAATATGAAAGTAACTACCATTCCAGAGTTTAAATTGAATGTGAAAATCTCAAATTCTTATGTAGGAGTAGTTATAAAATTAAGTAAGCTTTTATGCCTGTTAATAATTGTCTAATTATATTTTTCAAATAGATGGGGGGAGGGGGATCAGAACTTTCTTTTATATCAGAGACTGTAAAAAAACGTTGCTTATTCAAAAATTGTGTACAAAAATTACAATTAATTAAAAGACTAAGTATTTTATTAAAGTAATGGAACTTTCAAGAGATGAAAAGGGAAGGGGAAAATTAAATTTCATAAATATTGAATAAAAATGCTAAATTTAAAATAATTGCAAGTATATTCTAAAAAATAGTATCAAATAAGTAAAATTAGTTTGATTTCAATGGACTTTCTTTCTTAATACATGTACCCATTTCAAAACAAAAGCATATAGACTAATAAAGTTAAAATATTTTATATTAGAAATGGCGTTGCTAGCTCAAACATAATGGCGCCACAATTGTGGTTAAACATAAAGTGTAATATTTTTGTTTACCTCTGTGCATACTTTTATTTATTTAATTAAATTTTAATATAAATTTAATTAAGAAATAACTTTGGAATGCATACTTCTATAATCCTGCAGTTCTTAGAAATGAACATATTGTTACCCTCTACTTCATGATTCAGAAATATTTATATATTTTCAGAATTAACTTTTGCATTATTTAACAATGAATTTGTAACTTTTGTATTAAAATAGTTTCATCATGATATATAAGTAGAATCAATACTTTTAATAAAATTTATAATCGTTGCATGTCATATTATATTCACTTTATCTTCAGAATTATTAATTAATGCATTAGAATTTAATAGAAACTGAAAAATAATTTTAAGTATCACACACATTTAAATCCTCCATGCACACTTAACCTTTTAACCGCTAATTATATTATTGGTTGTATGAGGTAAAAATCAAATCTTTTAATTGGCCAACTCACAAACTGAAGACAAAGCCTATTGTTAAAACATATTCGCCTATAATATTAAATTCAACTCAAATATGTTTATAAAAAGTATATTACTAATTTTTCAGGTTATGAAGAGAACGAAAGTTCTTTCAAAAATAAATTGCTATTTATTTATTCTAAAATATTCAATTTCGGCAACATAAAAGCTATAATATAAACAAAAAGGTCGACTTTTACGTTATAGAAAAGTAAATATTTCTTTTAAATATTTCTTTAATATTTTTACTAAAATCTTCAATATTTTTCGAAAATAATTTTGTTTTTTTAGTTTTTTTTTTAAAAAACTAGTTTAATTTCTGAAATTATATTTTTTTAATACTTAAAATTGGATTCGAAATGAAAATCTCAGCGTTTTTCTTTATTTTCTTTGATCAGGTGGTTTCTTTGTTCTTTCCAGCCAATCAGAATGTCTTTTTCGGCTGAGAGCATGCTAAGAACCAATCACAAATAATGTTCTTTCTTTGTTTAGGTTTAAATGCGTTTTTTTTTATTTTTTACTTGTAAAATAAGTCGGAAGAGGGCACCATCTTACAGAACTTTTAAAAACCTATTCAAAACCTATCAAACGAATTTTTTAGCATAAGAACTGGCTGAGTTAGAGTGACATCAGATGTCTACGAGGAGCCTCATAAAAAACAGTCTTTTGGTTAAAGAACAATAAAACAACAACACAAACCTATTCACAATTTTTTCTCTCAAAATCACTCTCAAAACTCTACAACCCAATTCATGATGCACTCTTATCAAAATTTAACTCCATCCATTTTGTTTATATTTTAATAATTTTAACATATTTGGACTTGGTTGTTCCATAAATAGATTTATCTTGCTTACATATATTGTAAAATCGTGATATAAGCTGTATCAATATAAACTGCCTCAATTATATGCTATTCCCCCCTTGTAAATTAAAAAATAATATTAAAATTCATAAATTTAATGGTGCATCAAGCCACTTAAAGTATCATATGTGATTGTATTTATTAATGATGTTTCTTTGAGTTAAGTTGAAAATACATACATTTTATTCTTCATATTGATTTGGTCAGTATTTGTATTATAAAATCTAAAGTAAAAGTTTTATGGAATTTAATAATTATAAAAAACTCTTATGTTGCAAGTGAAGATGACTGTATGAATTGCAAAATCTATACAAACTTAAATACTTCAAAAACAACTAGAAAGGTCATTGTCTATTGATAATGAGATTGTGAAGGAAGAAATAGGATATTGTCCAGAATGTGTTTAATTGTGATAAAAATCGGATTCTTTGCTATTCATTCTATCTAAAAAAACTAAAGATGCAGCACAGTATTTCTTTTATTGTTTTAATTTTTTGTGTAAATGGGAATGAATGGACACACAAAAAATATATGTAAATGAGCTCCCTCAATTTATTATTAACCACTACAAAATTATTATTATTATTATTATTATTATTATTATTATTATTATTATTATTATTATTATTATTATTATTATTATTATTATTATTATTATTATTATTATTATTATTATTATTATTATTATTATTATTATTATTATTATTATTATTATTATTATTTAGATTATACTATAATCTTAATTTATATATGCATAGTATAAGCATAAACGTTTATATATAAGTGGTGAAAACTAATCTATGCTTGCTTTCTATTAAAATTAAAAATTATCAATGAAACATGAACTATTATATGTGATGTATGAATGTACACAAAGGGGATTGAAACAAAATATAACACATTAATGTGATTCCACTGTAATTCTATATATTTCTGGCTAACACATATGGTAAAATATTTTAACTACTGAATACAGTAATAGTAATGTATGTTGTGCATTATTTTTTTAAATAATATAATTCTCACCAGAGATTTCACAATATAAGTAGTATTGGGACTTATTACAGTTTTATACTTTTTCTTACACTGTTAATTCTGAAATTTTATATTGGTGGTGGGACTTTTATATGTAATGAATGTTCCTAAAAATTTCAGAATTATGTCAAAAGGCAGAAATAAGTGACCATAAGGCCTATGATGAAAAGTTTATTGTACATTCAAAAAATATTATTATTCAAAGGACTAACAATACAAAATTAAATTTGAATTGAAATTTAGTAAAATTAATAGAACTACTTGTACAAATAGAAGTATGTTAAAGTTAAATTAGTGTACATTTCTGCTTTTGTTAATTATAAATACAGCACAAATGTATTGAAAAATATGCTGCAACATTTGTAATATAAATTACCAGAAGTTTTGGTTTTCTAATTATATATTCCAAATATATATATATATATATATATATATATATATATATATATATATATATATTGTAACCTAGTGTTATTGACACTTGGTTTATTTGGCATTGTTTCCACAGGACAACAATGCTATCCTTTTTTAGAAAATAAAAAGATAAAATAATAATAATATTAAGTGATTAATAAAGTATGCTATTTACTCACTGTAACGTGTTTTAAGCAAATAACTAATAAATTTAGTAATCCAATATCATTTTGAAGAAGAGCATGAATAATTTAATTAAAATTTTAACAATAAGAGCAATTTAATATAGTATAAAAGCACCTATCATAAACAGTAATTGATTTTGGATGGGTAGAGGGAGAGTAGATGAATGTCTTATCATAAAGCACAATAACTTCTGGTAATTTTTAAATTATTTTAGATAATAATGTAGACAGAATTATACATCACTAATAAACATTGTTAATTAAGTATATTTATTATTTTTCATTATTTGTCAAATTACTCTGTAATCCATTTAAATCATACGGAAATATATAACTGTAATAAGTTTTTTTTTTTTCCTTTTCTTTTGTTTATGTTATAATTAAATGATTATTTTTCTGTAAGAGGTCGCTAAAAGAAGACCGCCAAATTTTGAAGAAAGTTTAGTCTGACATTAGTTTTACAAGGAGGAAGCAGTACTGAAATTCGGTAACAAATTTTTTATATTTTTTATTGCAGAAATAAATATAAGTCAAGTAAATTTTTAATAATATCATGCGAGGCTAATCCTTTTTGATAAGATATTCTGTTTTCTATGGCCATCTACCTATTTTAAAGCTTTTTATACGCAAAAATGTACTATCTTATGCTAAAGTTCAAAATGACCGAATTGACTACAGCAATCACGGAAAATGTCATTATGTTTAAAATAAGTAATATAAGTAATTTCCAGGAAATAATCAATTATTTGTTAACTTTACCTTATTTAACAATCTTTTCGTGGTATAAAAGAAAAATTATAATTTAAAAGACATATTATAAAAGCCAAGGAAAGTTAACTAGAAAATTTCGCGCTCTTTCTAAAAGAAATTGTCTGCTTTGAAAATAATGTAAGTTCCCCACGTTAAAATATGTTTTATTCACTGAAAATTATCTAAAAATAATATTAATGATCAATGATATTTACTTATGCACCTGTATATTTTTTAAAAAGAAAATATAAATTTTCTCAAGGCAAATATCGGAAAATTTGTATGTGTGCATTTTACGGAGAATTCCTTATTAAAGACAAATTACAATTCCTAGAGTAGGAATAAAAACTACAAACATTAGTGACTTAATTATAACCATAATATAATATGTTATATTATACATCAACTGGAGTCGTTAAAACTTTATATCCACGTAAGTCAGCTGCAGTCCTTATAATAATAGTATTTTGGAAAATTCGCGCATTATTTTATTCATAAGCCAGCTAGCTAAAAATGATACGTATCGCCAATAGTAAAAAGAAAAGAATTGTATATGTGATCGTCTATCGTCAAATATTCGTCATGTTAAAATATGTATTGTTTTCTTGGATCCCAAAATTATATCAGTTAATTCAAGGAAGAGTTAACATCCAACGCTGCTATGTTTTCTTTGCCTAATTTATTAATTGCACCAGAATGGAGGCAACTTTTATATAAATGAAATAATAAAATGTGTTTCTTATTTTAAATTTGCTTCGTGAACTACGAATGGATCAAGTTCTTCATCTAGATAAATTGCCCAACGGAAAAACATTTTTCTAGTGAGATAATAAGCACTTGTTAAGTAATGATTTTTTTTTTTTTACTAATTTGTAAAATTATGTGTATTTTTTTTTATATCTACAGGTTAAAGGCTGTATAGTCAAGTAATATTTAAATGACCTTGTAATCATAAAGGTATGTTTTCATGTAATTATTCTAGGTTAAATTTATATTTGACATGGAAAAATTTTTTTTTTTATAAAATGTGTTTACTTATGATATGCAATTATGGGTATAAATTTATATGTTAGATGCGTAAAAGAAGAAAAATTTAGATACTTAATAGGTAAAATATCTAGTTAAAATTATCAGAAGTAATTAAAGGGAAGTGCTATACAGGATATTACTTATTTAAAGTTTAAAACAAATTTATACTATGTTAATTGAGGAACTTATTCCCAATTATTCTTTATTAACGCATTCACTTACTTTAGTTCAAGATAATATACTACCAATTACTTGTTGAATGTTTCTTTGGCAAAGGTGAAAATTATTATTGTTTATTCTGTGATATCCATTGATTTCAGACGTTGATCTAAGTATATCCCGGAACATAAATTTAGTGTAATTAGTGTAGTTGCTTGTCTTGCCCCGATATAGCATCGGTATATGCTTAATATTCGCATAAGTAATAATTGTAATGTATTTATTTTGTGGGATGGAAAATGATCTCCCCAAAAGCTTTATTTTCCATGAGGGAATAGATAAATCTAGTATTCGGGTATGTTTATAACCCAAGTGATCGCTTCTCAGAGTTAGGACGATCAGTAATTTATATCGTATTTAGTGTATTTCATTCATTAAAATCCCAGGAGAGGATTATATTTGGTGTGTGTTCCTATTATGCCCAAGTAAGAGGCAAGGACCCACTAAACTATTTTAATGTAGTAGTTAACTCTACAGACCGTCGGTGTTATTCCATATTCCTCATGAGAAAATAGAGATAATTCCACCACGGAAGGTGTTGAGTATTGTGTTTTGTTTAGAAAGTTATGGCAAGATAACGGGTATATTGGAGGTTAATTCCTCACGATCCATTTAGTATAAATAGCGTGCTAGTATATATGATCAATGTCTGGATTGTGCGGCGGAATAGTGCTGGTAATTCACACGTAAGTCAATGGAGAGAGTAAGTTTAAAATTGCGTGATTTAGAAATTTTTATTTGCCAATGGAGGGTTCAAATACTAGGTTTAATTCGGGTTAATGATTAAGTAGCACTCACAATATAACTTATACTGAGGAAAACAATGTGTATAACAACTTCAGTTGTTATTAAGGTAAACATTAAAATAATAAGTGTAACTTCTGATAAATAACCCATAAATTATAATAAGTTATCTAAATAAAAAACTATCATTTAATTAAAGATATGATAATAAAAATAGTTTTTTTTTACATATTGCCTAGAATCAGATTGTTTTTATTTTAAAACAAATAGTTAGTTAATAAAGTTAAGCAGCCGTTCATATAAGATACACTAAACGGATGAGTTGATGTATCGATAATAATATTTATTTTGTTATATTCAATTTGCATAAATGTAAAAAGAAGATGAAGAAGTAGTTCGAATCCAGGTCTAAAAGTATAGACGAATTAATGTTGGTTATATTTTGTTTTATCCATATGGGATCGAATAAATTGTATATGTTTGTTTATTATGTTAATCATAAAGGATAGTTTTGTTAAACTGTAATAATAAATTATAATCTTGTTAAAATTTAATAATAAATTATAGTCTTGTTACAAGTTGTTTTGAGTCATTTTTCTTGTGTGCTAAATAAAAGTGTATTGGCATAATACTTGCAATACTTTCTTGAGTCCAAAATCATTTATGAAATCTTAAATTCAATACACCAGATAGACCATTGTAAGCAGATCAGAATATTTCAGTATATTTTAATTTAATAAGAATTATTTATGGAATTGGAAACTTCAGACCAAGACATTTTAGTTTATGTGTGTGTAAAATCACTTTATTCCCAAACTACTAGCTTTGGTAGCACATTGTTTCGTACACATTTAAGTGAAGTGTCTAAGTAATAAATCTTAGTTAAATTATTGTGTTGTCATGGAGGATGGAAGGACACAAAAGCACCCTTGTCTTTTCATCATTCCGACTGAGATTCTGGATTAATAGGGCTGTATTATTCAAAATTATGTGTTGTTATTGAATATAGTTATCATCTCGTTAAATATTATAATAGTTGATATGTGGATGAAGACACCTGGAATTTAAATAAGGTAAATGTTTCCTATAGCCAACCAGAATGTCAGTCATATGTGACAACTCAATACTACCGAGCATTTTTCTTAAACATAACTGAGAACCCTGAGATTAGTGTCATTATTATAAGTGCTCTTAAATTAAGGAGTGATCAATGATGATCAATATTCCAAGCGTGGCATGGCTTAAGAGATTGAAACTTCTGATTGTATAATAATAAAATATTGAGATCATATTGGCAAATTAATGAATGCTTTATTTTAGTCAGTAATATTAACAATGACATGAAATCATCATCATCATTGTCGAACAGTGCAAGTACTTACAGCTCAGAGAATGTGTTTTGGATAGAGAAAGAATGTTAGTTATTCTAAATTTTCTTTTTAAATTTATTTTATTAATGATAATTTTTTTTAAATTCTATCTCTGTCTGAACTGCATATCGCTGTAGCTGAATTATTATAACTAACCAAACGTCGAGCTATTAGGTAATAAAATATACGGTGTGTTACCCGTCATAGAAGGAAGCGATTAGGCTTCCGAATTCTCTTACCATTTTTATACGGAAGCGATGGCTTCCGAAGTGATTTCATAGAGATGAAGTCGTCGTTTTATTAGGTTAGAATATGTATAATAAAATAAAATATATTTTGCAAGAGTTTTGCTGTATCCGGATTTTGATGCAGTGTTTCTTTGTCAAAGCATGATCCTGCTTTGACAAAGATATGCTGTATTGAAAGGCTGGTTCAGCAAAGTAACGAATATTATTTTGTACCAAAAATTGATGACCGTAATAGTTGATAATCATCTAAATATTCTGGTAGAATATATTTTATTACATATTATCTATGGTATGTATGTTTGTAATATATATACATACATATTTAATACGTATACACGCATACAGAAAGACAGCCTTCAACTAATGTAAGATTATGCACAAAATGTCCTGTTTGATTTAGCGAGATGGTAGAGTGGCAATTTCTGTAGGTCAATATCCATGTATCATGGCTTCACTCATTTGCACTTTCAGTGCTCAAAATTCTACTGAACTCCTAAGCAATAGACTATTTAATTTTTTTACAGTCACAAAATAACACAAAGATCAAAATATCCTTATTTGGATAACTCTACTTACAGCAATATAATTCAGAAGAAAAAAAATTCATTAAAAGTAAACATATTAAAAAATAAAATTCCTAATATGTCAGTTGTTTTAACTACCTATATACAATATTAATAATATATATTTTCATCTTTATATAAAATAATATATCATATCTGAGAGTCCATTTAGTAAATAGAGTTTTTTTCTAAATACAGTTTTATGCTTTTTCTTACAATTTTCATTATTTTATGATTTATTGATAATACACTCAACAACAAAAAAACGTATAAAGTAATTCATTCATAAAATTGAGCTGTAATAATGCTATCATATTTGACATTTTAAGTGGTACAATGTTGCTGTGATTGCTACTTTTCTACAATGTTTTAAAGTGTTATATATGTTAAATTATGATGTGTTCAGGCTGCAGCGATTCTTTCTATGAAGCCTCCATTTTTAATATATTAATTTGAAAAAAATTCCAAGAGATCCCAGCAGTATTCAAACTTTTTGGACATTTGTCTGTGATTGACCGCACATTCTATTGTTCTGACAAAGTTATAAAGGAGATAGTGATTTGTGATTGACAAATGCTTTAGATTCTTTTCCCCTAAGTGCAATAGTGATTTGTGATTGACAAATGCTTTAGATTCTTTTCCCCTAAGTGCCATAAAATCATAATTTTCAGTAATTGTTAATAATTATGATACAATATTTTTGTAAAAGACCAAAAACTACATCACTAGGAGAGAGAGATTGTCTTTGAAAACATTTTATTTTAAAAAGATAGTTCTTAGAAAGTATAGAAAGTATGTTATGAGAACTGGAAATTGCCACAGAAATAACCAGCCAAAAAGAAAAACATTTTTGTAAAAATTCTCCATTAAATATTTTAATAACAATTAATAATTTATTAACTTTTAGAATTTTTTTCCTTTGATGATAACTAATACTAAATATATATTTTTTTAATAATATAAAATTCTAATATCTAATATTTTGTTCTTCTAACTTTTTGAATAGGTGTTGTAGAGCCAATAATGATGTGTTCCTTTGTTATCAGTAAGATTTTCAATTAGATACTTATTTTCACAATTATAAATATTAATTTTAATAAATATTTATTTTAAATGTTAGAAGGCTTAAATATTTTTAATATTTTTTAATATAATATATAATTTAATTTTGTATTATACATAAAAAAGATTCAATTGCACAAAAAATCTAACATGGCATTATATTAAAAATATTAATCATTAGAATCTATTCAAAAAATTGCCAGTGTGTTTGAGACTGATGTAGCTAAATTCAAATTATTGGTTGTTCTGTAGATTATGTGGTGTTTGAGCACCAGAAATGTCATATTGAACTTAAATCTAAAATTCATTGGTATTATATTTGACAAGAACAAAAGTTATAAAATAAATTCAAATAATTATTTGCTTTAGATGGCATATGATATTTGAGCATCAGAAATGAATGATTGAGCTTCAATCTATAAGTCCTTAGCTTGTGTATTCATCCTGCAGTATTAAATCATGTAAGAAAATGTTACAATTAAAAATAATTACAACATAAAATTACATGCAAAATCGATCCTGCATATTTCAGTAACATTAAATGCTTTAATTGTGTTTAATATGGCTCTGCATATTATTATATAAAATAATAAAAACTTTAAAATCATATTAGAAATTTTATAATTTAGTGGCAAGTTGCTAATTTTCCTCAATTTTAGATTCTTTTTTAGAATCTCGTATTCTTTATATTAAAATACACACAATTTTTTTAATATTTAGCTTTATTACTGCCTAGCATGCTTTCAATATATTTTTACTATATCATATTTATGGCATATAGTGTTGTGATTAAATAATTCTCTATATCAGTGTTTAATTAACTTTTTATGTTTTCAGTTTAAATTTGAATATTAAAGTAGCCTATTTCTTTGAAATGGGCACACTTGTTTTTTGTTTTTTTTGTTAATAGAAAAATGGTCACCAGCTATTGCATATGCTTCTTTAATTTTCCTTTTTTTATCCTCTCTCTCTCTGTGCACACTATCTCTAACTTTTGTCAGCTCAAATCTATGACCATTATTTTTCTGTTCATGGTCTGTAAATATTGAAGTGTGTTCTTTGTCTCTGAGGTCTCTGTTATATAAATATCTGTGTTAGTCAAGTCTTAAACCACTAGACATCACATGATCACCATCTTATACTAGCACATAATTGTTGTAAACAAAGGCAAAACTCTCCATACAGTTGTGAAACTCTATGCCAAACAGAGTAATCAATGGATGCCAGAAGGCTTGTGAATAAAATCCCTATCTAGTGCCTACTCAATGATTATCCTAGGGGTGTAATTAAACATTTGTTTTCTAATAAAAATATAAATAAAATAAGAAATAGAATGGGATAGGAGTAGGAATAGAGAAAAGATTATTTATGTTGGTTTTAATATATCTAAAGATTTATTTATTAAAGTTAAGAAATTAGTTAAAATGATTAATAGGAAATATAATGTTTCAATTTGTCCAGTTTATAAAAAGAAAGCAAGTTTAAATCTTTTGATTAATAATAATGGGGACTATAATAGGTTAGATATTATGAATTCAGTTTATTTGATAAAGTGTTTGAATTGTTTTAGAAAGAATGTAGAAATGACATATGTTGGGATGTTGGGACTAGTAAGAATAAATTAAAAACTAGATTGAAACAGCATTTAGGTGATAAAAATTCTGCTGTTTACATTCACATGAATAAATTTAAGCATGGGGATTTTGATATAAAGCCTTTGGAATGTATTAAGTCATATAATGAAAGGATGATAAAAGAAAGTGTATTCATTAATGAAATAAAACCAGAATTAAATAGGATGTTAATAGATAAACAGAAAAGAAAATAATAGGTTTTTAATTAAATGTTTTAAAGGATATATATAGATGATTTTTTTTTAATAAGAGGAAATTGTTTCTCTTTGAGTTGTGTTTGTTGGTAATAGGAAAGGGGAGTGAGATAAGGTAAAAAAAATTTTGGTTAGGAATATATTTTGTAATTTTTTATTTTATTTATTTATTTATTTTTATGGAATATGTGTTATTTTATTTTAATGTGCCTTGAAAAAGACTATATAAAATAGTTGAAATGTTGGATTTTTTAATTTTTTTTTTTTACATTTGTATAGTCATATAAAAACAAGTTTTAAAAAGAAGGAGTTAGTGTGTTTTATTTCTATTTTGGATATTTATGAACTATTTTGAAAAGAACTATGTGCTTGATATATTAAATTATTTTAATTTATGTGCAAACTTTGAAATATAAAGTAGGCTTATCCAGGTTTTAGGTTCTACATGTTGGTTGGGATGGGAATTTTTATTTTATTTTATAGAATCTCTTTATGGTGTTTATAATTTTATCATGATTATATCCCATATTTCAGAGGTTATTTGTGTATTGTTCATATTTAAACTTGCATAGTATATGATTTCTGTATAAGAAACCCTTCTATCTCACATATTTGTGATATTGGGGTTATTGATCTAGGGTGGATCACTGCCCTTATATTTAGGGGCTTAATCATCATTCTGTACTCTAACATGTGGGCCTGTTTTTATA
This sequence comes from Epiperipatus broadwayi, assembly GCA_028023455.1. Classification (NCBI taxonomy): domain Eukaryota; kingdom Metazoa; phylum Onychophora; class Udeonychophora; order Euonychophora; family Peripatidae; genus Epiperipatus; species Epiperipatus broadwayi. The sequence goes on from JAQFVV010012600.1 coordinate 306,191, forward strand.
TATATTCAAAAACTTTATTCCCCTATTATTGTCTTCTTTCTCCAAGGTCCATGACACTATATGAAAAGAATTGGACATCAAGTGGTCTATAGATTTAAGTGCAGTCAATCAGCTTGGAATGCTGCATATTATGGGAAGTTGGGGGTCAATTTGTCAACAAGACTTGACCAAAACATTTTTATACAATAGAACCATCAGAGACAAAGAATACTCTTCAATGTTTACAGACCATGAACAAAATACTGGTCATAGACTTGAGCTGACAAAGCAGATAGTGTACATAGAAAGAGAGGGTACAAAGTAGAAGAATAAAGAACCATGTGCAATATCTAGTGACCAATTTTCTATTAAAAAACAAGTGTTCCCATTTCAAAGGAATTGATTATTTAAATATTCAAATTTAAATTTAAATTGAATACATGAATAGTTAATTAAACATTGATATAAAGAATCATTTAATCACACTACTATATGTCATGAATATGATATAGTAGAAATATATTAAAAGCATCTTAGGCAGTAATAAAGCTAAATATTATTTAAAAAACTACATTTTCTGCATGTATTTTCACTTTAACAGATATTATGTTGATTCAGAAAAGAAGAAAATTACTAACAATTGTATAATAATGTTTTTAAATTAAATCAATATTATTACTTACAAATTCTGAGTAAATACCATATAAAACTATTACTATTGTACTCTTTTGTTTAGGTTAGAATGGATTATTTCTATCAATTTACTGGAAAATTTTAAATTTCAAAGTTAAGTAAGGGAATGATGTATGGTATGTTTTGATGATCTTTTAATAATCTAATTAGGGCAGGTAAAATAATTGTTGTATAATATTATGTTAGTATTTGGAAGAAAGCAGTTAATTAAAAATCGTTATAAGATTGCATGGTTGGCAGAACTGGCCATAATAAGTACTGATTTAATAAGTCTTATAAGTGAATGATTAAAGTAAATTTTAAAAGTAGTACTTTAAAGTTAAATGAATAGACTATTTAATAATAATAATTGTATTTAATGGTTATATTTTAAATCATTTAATTAAAAGTAATAATGTAGAAAGAAAAGTGCATATTTGATTTTATAATATTAAAATAATTATTCTAAATTTTGCTATATTATTTTGTGTAATATTTTATAAATTAAATTATTTATTTTAGTTTCATTTAAATTATTAGCATCTCATTTATTTTTGTAAGTCACGTGATGTGTAATATTCACACCTGTGCTTGAGAATAAAATAATATTATCTGTTATAAATATTAGATTAGGTTTTTAAAATAAATATGATAAAATCAGATTTGTGTTTTATGTTGAAAATAAATACGTTTTGTTTAAAATAAGGGTAGAAATACTAATAAATATTATAATGTGATTTTTAAAAGTTATTTTAAAGTATTTTTTAAGTGTGAATAAAATATGAAAATTAATTAAGAATTGAATAATATAATAAAAATAAATATTTAATAAATTATTATTAGTTTTAACTTTAATTTGGCATTCATGGCCCAGGGTTGGAAGTAAGCATTGTTGAAATTGACCAATAAAAATGTGTAGTTTGGGCAGCTATAAAACAGCTGTGCAGAAAATTTCCAGGTTACTGTTATACCATTATACAGTTATACCATCATTATTGTTACTACAACTTTGGTAAATTAATTGGTAAAATAATAGTCAATTTTATTTAATTTAAAATTCTAAAAGTACAGTACTTTATTATTATAAAATCGTGATACGGAGATGGGAGGCTAAAAAATAAGTAATTCCTTATTTGCTAATCTACTTCATCTGATTTATCATTAACATAAACATGGAGAATTCGTCACTGAATTTAAATTTATTGATAGAGATATTCAATTGTTATTTTCATAATTTTTCCTATGTTAATCAGTCATGTTAATTTACGATTGAATTTCATAAAAGGAACTTCACGGAGGAGATATAGAAAATTTCATCAGAAATGAAAAGTCAAAAAGATATGAAATGCTTTTTATTCAGAAAGCTTATTTAAAAATATGATAGTAAAGTACTTTTAAAAGGAAGAACCTTTAAATTTGATCAAACAATTATTTTAAGATGCTAAGATATTTCTTTCTGAAGAAATATTGAAAATAATTTTAAACTGGGATTTTTTTTAAAAAAAATTTAAAATTAAGATTATTTGCAAAAATGATTTATATCATAATTAAAAATCTTTAAAAAAGATAATTAGTGTATGCTGGACATACAAAAGGTTTTCCGAAAATTATTTATGGAAAATATTTTAAACCACATAATAAATGGCAAACGTTTATTTGTTGTATCAGAGAACCTAGAACATCAGGAAATATGAATAAAAGTTATAAGAATTTGGAAATTGTTTTAACAAAAAATATCAAAAGTATTTTTAATACTATATGTACATAGCAATGGAATGCATGAATTATTTAAAATTTTGGAGATAAAGAATAATTAATTACATCAATCCGGATAGTGTGAAATAAAAAATAAACTTACTGTATTTAGTTTAGAACAGTCATCTTGAATTTGTGTATTGCAACATGAAATATCAGAGCATGCATAGTTTTTGACATCAAAAGTATGATTAATAATGTTGTATCAGGAGAAAAAGATACTTCCTTTAATGAACTTTTTATCGAGGAAAAAAAAACATTTCATCTCAAGAAGTTTTAACGGAACTATTGTAAATATAACTTTATATTATTTTTTTTACTAAAAAATTAATATGAATGCTCATTCACAGTATAGAAATAGCGTAGGAACATAGAACATTAAATTATTTACTAACCTATTGATTAAATTGTTATTGTAAAAAAAACTCTTTAATAATTTTTTTTTTTTAAAAAAAAACTTAATATATTTAAAAAGTGTGATAATGCGGAATAAATGATAATTAAAATGTTTTATTTAATTCGTGATCCAGAAGACATCAACTAAGTAATTGCCAGCAGAGATTACTCATGGTAATAATGTAAAAATATTGATGGTTTTATAATGTATTTTATTATTTTGTGTGGATGTATGGGACGTATATAAAACACGATACCTACACATAGTTTATCGTTTGTTTAGTCATTTTAAAGAATATGCATGATTTTATTGATATCATAAAGATATTTGAGCATAAGGGAAATATAAGTATATGATTCTATTATAACTGAACTTAGTGTTTATTTTAAGTGATTAAGGTATTAAAATATGACATTGATGCTGATTGTTTATACGTAAGTTTGAGAGTTACCAGAGGATGAAATAATCTTGTCTTATTAGTCAGTTAGATTATTTTTTAAACAGGAATTTATTTATTGTTATATAGAAATGTGGGAATGAATTTAGTGATGTAAAGTGATAGATCTTAGTATTAGGTTAAATGAGACCAAGATAATATTGTATGTAGGGTTTATTTATATGGGAATAAGAGTAGACTATAGTGATGATTATGCAAGTATAGATAACATAGCCCTATAGCTTGTATATATTCATGGCAGTGTTTATTTTCTGTGTGTTAAAGTTTAATGTGCCATAGTGCTGAATAAATAGCCTGGACATTATATTTAGTAGTAGAGGTTATTAGACAAATAAGTCATACCTCATTTCTTATACACTGTGACCATGATGATTAGTTGATAAAGGTGTTATTAAGTTAAAGTTATAGTTTATTCCATATACCTACTTGTTTACTTATTATTAAAATTTTCTTGGATTACATCGTAAAGGATGGTATTTAAAATACGAAATAATGAATAAGTTTGGAAATACAGAATTGTTATTGAAGTGGATAAGATAAGTTATGTTATTTAGAGTAAAAATAAATGTAAAGATTATAAGAACATGATTTTATCAGTGAAAGAGTCATAAAACTTTTCATATTTAAATTTATTTATTTTTTATAAAAATAAATGATTGATAATTAAAAGGGGGTTTATAAAGATATTATTTAATGATTGAGTATTTTTCAAAGACATACTTATAATGCATATTTTTCTTTACAAGTAAAGGTACCAAACTAAATCGTGTTTAATGAATATAAGTAATCATAAGTTTTGTGGAAGTCATTTTATGATAATACACTAATACATACATTATATTTGAAATCTAAAGTAATGATTAGTAAGCAGTCTAGTTTAATTGTATGTTATTAATTCAGGTCATTCACCTCATTATTTAGTGAGGAATGACTATAGGGAATAATAAAAAAAAATTTTTTTAAGAAAAGACTAAATAGCAAGCATAATTCCATATTGAAATAATGATCTTATATTTTTTAGAACATATTGACTTAATAAAATTTAATAAATATAATAAAGATCCTATAATAATATTTTTTGAAAATAAGAGATATTTCTAAGAAGAATGTTCTGTAGCCTATATTTTAATTCATTTATTTATTTATTTATTTTAAAAAGTACATAAATGTGAATAAACGGAATTCCTTAAAATTGTAAATAATGTAAATAATTGTATTGTTAAGTTTGTTAATAAAATTGTTAAACTTGTTTTATAAGTCTTGGTGTTGACTCAATTTCTTCACATCACAATTACAGAATCACAGATAATTATAATTAAGACATAGTATTTGCACATCATAAATAAAGTTATTATTTAAGAGTTATAATGTTTTATTGATATGTTTTATTTAAGAAGTTTCATGTATTATATCATTATGATGGTCATAGAATAACCACAGAATGTTTACACTGAATTATATTAGTAATGATTGCCACATATTCTCAGATTATAATATCATACCATATATGTTTGTTTAAGATGCCATATGAATAATAGAAGATTACATTACATTATTATTATGTGATATACATGAATAGTATTACAAGTAGAAAAGATATGAGAGTAAATTATAGATTGAACATTAATATTATTATTTTATTAGTATTGGTATTAGTTAGATGTAGTTAAGAATGATATTAAATCCCTCATCATACTTGATTACAAGAGTTATAATTATTTTAGAATTATTTTAAAAGAACCTGAGATAACTTGAGCTAAATTATTTTAATAGAGATATTCAGATTAATTTGTTAAGAATCATTTACTTAATTAATTTTGATTAAAGATGTAGGAGTACTATAGATGTAGTATTTAAGTAATAAAAGTAAGGATAGTATTCTTATGCCATTGAGGTGATATCTTGTAGGATATTGGCTTAAGGTATTCATTCTGCCACTTGTAAACTCACTTCATAGTTTCATGATTTTTATTAGATATTTATTTATTTAATTTAAGAAACAACATCATATTATTATTTGTTAATTTGAACTAATTAATAATAGATAGTATTAAAGAATATAGTTGTTATTTATTAGATACATTTTAGATGAACATAGTTATTTATCTGAGCTAGATCAATTTATTATAATTACATATTTCCTGGAAGTGAGGGTACACTATATATTCAGACTTCACTATATACATATGAATTTGTATGTGATCTATATAATTAAATTATTTGTATATACTGATATGGTATTTTCTGCCATCTCATATATATATATGTGTGTGTACATATATATTATTTTAATAAAAATATTTTAAAATAATCTTAGAAATCAGTTTTCTTTTAATTAATTAGATCTTGGCATATGTTTTTGTTAAGTTTTTTTTTTTTTTTTGTAATTCATGGAAAAACATGGGTTGGGATAAAATTAGAGATTTTTGCAATTAACTCTTGTTGAAACTCGAGATACAAAAAATATTTGTAATTAAAAATATAGCTAGAATCTATCTATTGTATTAATTGATCAAGAATTTTTTTATTAATTAAAAGTGCAGCAAGAATAAAAGAACAGAAAGTAGAAGTGTCAAAATGTATCTAAAAATAAACTGCACAGTGTGAATCCTGTTCACTGAAAAACATATAAATTGTGGAGTTTGCTTTTTATAAAAAAAAATCTAGAACTTTTTCTAAAAAGTGTTATTACCAGTGCTATGAAAATGCTAGAGAACATCAAAAACTTTCCCCTTGGAGAAAAATGCCTCACAGCCACATCTAGAACTGCCCAAGCAATTGCCAACTATGGAAAAGATGAATTCAGCAAGCTAGCTGAAGATATGTCAAAAACCAGTGGACAAAACAAAGGATTCACACCACCAGTTCAGGACTAAAAGCATATATAAACAGTATCCACTTGGTGAAAGTGAAATAGCTGATCAATCAGGGTAAATATGAATTACTTAAAGAACTTTTATTTTAATTGATGTAACAGAATTCTAGACTCCATTAACTGAATTAGTTGTACATAAAAGTTTCAACAATAGAGTGTGGGATTTTTAATAGGGATTTTTTTCATGTTATTTTGGTTGAATTAAAAGGAAAGGGGTATGATGTTATTTTACTTACTTTTATTCCTTAAAATTATGTATAGTTTTAATTCATTTTATTATGTTCAATGTTTGTACAATTAGAATCCCCAAATGCTAACTGCTCAATCTTGAAATACAAACAGAGGTGGAGGGTAAAGATTGGTTAAGACTTCTGACCATAAGCAAACACCAGAAACTTATAGCAGAATCAGGTATATGAAAAGAATTGTCCAATGGCCGTAAGAAAACAATGTGCCATTCATTAAAGATTGAATACAATTATTTAATGTGTAATGTAGAGGGTTTAAGTGTTGTATAATATTGTCCACTCTTGCTAGTAAATCACCTTACAGTTCACAGCTGTTTGGACAGGTCTAAAGAATAAACCAGGAACGCTGTCATTCATAGGTTTTGTGCAGTGCATTCCCTCAGGAAAGATATAAAATGTTTAATAATGGACCATATAAAAAGGATAATGTAGGGAATTAAAATTTACATTTGTATTTTGTCTTAAAAGTTAGATCAACTCTTTTCTGAGTGTCATAAATGGGGAATTTGAAAAATAGTTAGAAATGAAGATGAATATAATAAATATTTAAAGCCATACATAAATGTCTTTGTCTTTAATTCAATTATAATGTTAACAACTATTGTGTCAGCTGGTATGAACATAAAGTATAATTAGTAGAGTCTGCTTAAGATTACAACAAATTAATACTATGATTGTTGAAGATTCTTCATGATATAGTGCTAGGATATATGCCTAGTGGTGCCCTCATACCAGTCATTGTAATTTGATTAATCTTCATAATTTTGTGGAAAGCATGATGATTTGTAGTGCAACAACACACATTCGTATATAAAGTTCTCTAGTTAAAGTATGGTATTCTTTAATACATTTGGCTTATGAATTTTAATACAGTGTAACAGATTCAGCAATTGAAGGTTTCTGGGTGACTTTCCAGCTGAGGGAATTTAAACAAAATCTCAGTTTGATCCAAGAACAGATATATTGTACTCAACATATTATTTTGATACTCAAAATGATAAGTACTATCATCAGAAAACTGATCATATATTTATTTTTGTTTACTAATACAATATTTATTTTAGCAATTCTTTTTGAGAATCTTACTTAAAATGTAAATATACATATTTATTATCATCTAATGTGTATATAACTTATGTCTGTATTCACTTGATAGAGGAACTTCCAAATACTGATTGTGGGCTCACATTATATATAAATTTATTTCATGATTTTTTTTTTAGAAAAAAAAAAAAAATCCATTTAATATAAAAAAGAAAACAGAATATTGATATATATGTTAATCATGACAAAGTTTTAAATTACTACCTTGTGAAATATAGAACTTTACAATCAGTTGATTATTCTACATTTTTTACACCATATTATGAAATCTTTATTCATATTTTTGACATCGACCTCCATGAACACAATTAAAGCAATAAAAATATTTAATTAAGGGTACTCAAATACTGACATGATTATTAAAAGACTATTGTATTTTTTTTTAATTTGATGGATATTATGACTTTGAATCTATTATTGTAAAAAACACATTTCCCTTGGATTAGACAAATAAAGTTAATAAATGATAGCAAATCTTCTAAAAACATGTTTTATGATGACATTGAACATAATTTTTGTGGAATATGCAGATGTTCTTAACCACATCTTAAAGACAATCTAAATATGCAATATTAATTACTTTGATATGAAAGATATGACTGGTGTAGAATACAATATTGATCTATAAGTAGCGCCCAAAACAAGTTAAAATATAGCATTTCAAGATATTGATGTTAGATAAACATAGATGTGTGCCATATAATGTATGTGGATGTATTTTTAGTTTACTGGTTGGTTTGACTAAACATAAAAATAGTCATTTTTAAATAGTAAATTATATTTCTTCTATTCTATTTCTACCATCCAGTATATTCTTCAATGATAATAGATTCTAGATGGTAGTGCTTAATAAATTCCTATCCAGTGCTATCTTCAAATTAGTTTATAATTTAAACCATCAAACATCACATGATCACCATCTCTATACTAGCACATAATTTGTTGTAAACAAAGGCAAAACTCCCCATACAGTAGTGCCACCCTGTGCCAGAAATTAGTCTGGGGATATTGGATGAGTAGTCACTAGATAGGGATTTTATGCACAAGCCTTCTGGCATCCATTGATTACTCTGTTTGGCACAGGGTGGCACTACTGTATGGGGACTTTTGCCTTAGTTTATAATTTATGGCTATCAATAGTGAATTGCTTTGTATGTGGATCTAGCCCATGAACCTTTCAACCAGCAGCCATCTTTTTACTTTTATTTTTTACTAGTAAGATACCAATTTGATATCAGTTCAGAATATATATTTTGATGTCCTCAGTTGTTTAACAATTACTGCAAATTCGCTGAACATAACCTGAAGCTTGACTTATATCTTACTTTTAAGGAAAAAATATACACATAAACTAAGAAATCAATAGATATCAGATAATAATGTTTAATGAAGGTCTATCCAATGCTATTGTATCTATGTACTCAGAGTAGTTTCTAGATTTTGTCAGAGAGAAGTTTTGAATTTGGATCTAGAGTATACAAGTTATTTGTATCTAATGTATCTTTCATCCCACAGTTACTTTAACTCAAACTTTAATATCAAGCTATCAGTCTGAAATTCGAAATCATCTTAATATTTTGAATCTATGACAAAACCTTCTTTGATATTAAAATAGATCTGACATCAGTTAAGTATCTATATTTTGGAGGACTAATTCATTAGAATTAAAAAATATAGATGCGTGACATGACGCACTGTGACTTCTCCTTATATGAAGTCAGGAATCTCTCAGCAACTATGCCCAGAGAAACCTGTTAGCCACTTTACCTTCCCTTTCCATTCTCCACCCTAAGTTTTTCCATAATCTGCTCTATCCCATATCCACAACATAATATTTGTCAACTCCATAGCCTTCATATCTAAATCCCCCTTATCTTTTCTCAAACCCAGAATAAAAACCAATAACTCACTTTCCATATAATCACTTTGTTCATATTTATTCTTCCATAACTTCATTATTTGTAATCTTTCTGCTTCCAAGCATTTACATTGAAATAACAGATGTCTAATATTTTCTATGCCTTCCTTACACAACTTGCAGACTAAATTACCCATATTTTTTCATTTACATATATATTGCATTAGATTAAGATTTAAAGCTCCTTAGTGATGGAATTAATAAACTAAAAAAGTAATCTAGAAATATGAATAGAATAGCATTGAATATGTTTTTATTAAGCATTAATCTGTTGCTTACTCAAACTTATATTAGGTGGCAGAACATAAGAGAAATATAATTTGCTATTTAATAATAATATATAACAATATCATATATTCTGTTGATTTTATGAAATTCAATTTTAATTTTTTGTCTTTATTTCTTTTTGTTGTAATTTCTAATGATAAATACTGTTTTTCAATTTTAAAAAAAGAAACAGAGATAAGATGAATACCTTTATTTTTATAAAACAAAAAATATATACATTCTTATAAATAAATTATAAATTGCAATATAAGGAATAGATTTACAAAAGATGTGGAAAGGGTGAAAAATCTACATTAAATAAAAGGTTTTAAAATATAAAACCTATCAAAAATAAAATATATAAAAGCTACTACTAACCTATCTCCCTTTGGTTTAGTCATATTCCATCTTATTAATAAATAAATAAATAAACAAAAACAAATTTCATTTATTCTTGATATAATTTAAATAATTACCTATCACAAATAAAACATATAAAAGCTACTAATCTAACTCCCTTTTGTTTAGTCACATTCCATCTTATTAATAAATAAATAAATAATTTCATTTATCCTTGATAAAATTTTAATAATTGTTAAAGCTCAGTGTTAATTGTAAATCAACATAAAAAAAAATTTAAATCGTTATTTTGAGACCAGCTTCTTTGACCAATATATTAATAAAAGAGACAGGTAAAAAAATATGCAGAACACCTTCTCTGTCTTCTTTTTATTTCTTCGGTAAATTATTTTTTTGGTCTAAGAGTGAACACTTGTAACCAGCCAGCTGACATCCTAAAAAAAAAAAGAAGTTAAATTTATATAGAGAGTATACATAATAAAATTTACTTTTTATACAATCTAAAAAATGCTTTTACATGACTAACATTGTTTTTCTTTGTGATTATATATTATCTAGTAAAATGAATATACTCACAGGAAAGGTAATTTTTTTAAATATTTAGTTTCATTATTGCCTAGAATGCCTTCAATATATTTACTATATCATATTCATGTGATATACTATATACATTGAAAGCATGCTAGATGGTAATAAAGCTAAATATAAAAAAACTACCTTTTCTATTAGTATATTCATTTTACCAGATATTATGTTGGTTCAGAAAAAAAAGAAAATTAGTAATAAGTGATTACATATTGAAGTTAAGTTATATTCGATTTTATTCATAAAAAATACTAAACACAGTATTGTTTCTACCACCTTAATTTTTGGTGGATATTAAACATTTTTTTTCTATTCAAAAACATTTTTAAGTTTCAATTTTTTTTTTTTTGTAAATCTATCTTTCAAAAGTTCATGCACATATTGACTGTTAAATAATAGTAGAGAACTTCATTATCTAAGCCTAAAGATACACCATGATTTCTGATTAGTATATATCTTTAATTCTGCTTTATGTACCCTATAACACAAGTTTAGTTGGAGTGATAAAGAGATGAACTTCGAATCTTAAGATCTATGGATCATTGTTCTAGCTCATCACTTCTAATATTGAAACTTCTTATAAATTCTGAGCAATAAACTATTCAATTATATTAAGTTTTCTCACAGGACTCTTAATAGCCTAATGAGAAACATTATTATCAATAGTCTTTCTTTGATACTTATTACTTTCATATATTGTAATAACGTGAAAGCTAAAACCTTCAACAGATACACCTTAAACATCCTTACGTGACAACCAATAAGATGTAATAATGACATCACATGGACCTCTCAATTCTCAAACACAAGTCAGAACTATAAAAAAAAGATGGGACCCATCTTAATCTATGCCTCAATTTATATATAAATAAGCCAGACTCAAGCATTTTGAATTAAGAGTGTGAAGCTTAAATACCTTCACATTTAATTCACTAAATATTATATATAAATAAATGGTACTTAAGTATTATTCCTGCAACCTAGGGTAGATAGGACGACTATTCACATACGCGATAAAATGTGTAATCTTGTAAATGTGAAGTAAACATGCGCTTTTTTCATCTCAAAAAATGTGTTTTTGAATGTGCACAAAATGTGTCAACAAAACACACTTTCTTACATGTCAAAACTTCTTAGGGTCATTTTTTTTTTTTTTTTTTGAAATTATTGCATTTGCTGATTGAAAATTTTGTTTTTTACATTTTAAAGTTGCTCCTTGTTGTTATTGTAATTTTGTTTGATCATTTTAAATTTCATTTTCTCAGTTTTTATTCAATCTGATCAAAGTACTGAAAATAACACTTATTTTTTGATTTAGTAACTGAATTAAAATGTTGATTTTGTTAATACTCTGTTGTTTCCTTTTATCTGCTACAAGTGCTACATTTTAAAGTAATTTTTGGATGTACTAATTGAAATAATTCGTTGACAGATATTTCTTTATTTAAGAATTAAATTAATATGTTAACTTTGTAAATATTGTTGTTGCTTTCTTTTATCTATTCAAAATGTTGCAACTTATAATTATTTCCCAAGTCTGAAAACCATCTGATCATATTAATACAATCTCCCTAATTGTTTTTTTTTAAATTACGAATTGAAGTAAAGAGTTGAGTTTGTTATTTATGTTTTTTTCCTTTTATTTGCTTTCATATAAAAAACATTTTTACTCCTCCTTATAGACATGATGACACCTTTTCCATGTTGAATGACATAAGGAACATTTTCTCCCTGTCTAAAAACCATCTGATCCAAGTGCTGAAATTAATACTTATTTTTTTATTTAGTAACTGAATTAAAACGTTGACTTTATTAATACTGTTGTTTCCTTTGATCTGCTCAAAGTGCTTTAATTTATAGTTATTTCACGAGTCTAACAACTATCTAATCAGAGTGTTACAATGTACAGTTATTTCTCGAATTACTAATGGAATTAATACGTTCACTTTATATTTACTGCTGTGACTAAACTATTATTACTGCTGTTGTTTCTTTTTGATTTGCTCAAAGTGCTGCTGCTTTTACAATTTTCAGTTACTTTTCCAGTCTAAAAAGCATATACTCGAAGTATTGCAATTTACAATTACCCATTTTTCTAATTACTAATTGAATTAATATGTAGACTTTGGTATTACTGTGGTTTTCTTTTACTTGCTTTGAGATCAAAAACATTTTTAATTTTGTTTATAAAACAACTCACCAACTGCTGCAATTTCCAGTTATTTATCCAGTCGAAAAACTAACAATTGTAGTGTTGCAATTTAGAGTTCTTATTCTATTTTTTGTATTCAATTAATATGTTGACTTTTCTACTCAAAGAGCTGCAGGAATTTACTGTTTTTTTTTTGCATTTACTAATTGAATAAATACGTTGACTTTGTTATTATTTTTTGGACAACATTCGTTTCAAAAAATAAATTGCCATTGGTTTACATTGCTTGGTAATATTACATTTTTTAGCATGTACTGCACAATCATGTGCTTTATAAACATTTCGGAGAAGTAGGAGGGGGCTGATAATCGCATTTTGTATGTAAGAATTCCTTTAGTAATTAAAGGTTTTGTAAACCACAATACTCTATTTGAGACAGTAAGTAGCCTCTTGTTGAATGTTTTGTAATGTGATTTTAAAAACTATTTGTACAAATTTCAGTATTTTTCTTGGTTTAAAATCATTCGATTAAATTTAGCGTTCAAGCATCGTCTGCTTATGTTTCTTTCATAGATTTTTTTTTTTTTACTTTTAAAAATATAAATTTATGTTGTGTTAATTTCGTACAGAAAAATGGATCCGGCATGCCTTCATTACTACAATTTTTTATTAAATTGATGGAAGAAAATTACAAAATTTAGTTCTCTGCGTCAGTCAAATTTGATTGTTTGCGTCGGTCTACATTGCATAGAAGTACGCGTATATTTCCTATAAAATTAATTTTTGTGCATTTTTCTAGAACTAGTGGGTATTATTCCTGCAACCAAGGAAAGAAAGAAGGACTTTTCACATTCCTATCAAAGCACTGCTAACTTTGTAATGTTTGATGTTGCCAAAATCATAACATTAAAAAGTTAGCAGTGTATTGATACGAATGTGAAAAGTCCTCCTATCTTTCCTTGGTTGCAGGAATAATATTCAAGTACCAAATAAACAACGTGAAATTTTTGATTTACTACGAAGCAATTTTTTTATTGGCTGTCACGTAAGCATGTTTAAGGCGTATCTGTTGAAGGTTTTAGCTTTTACGTTATTACAATATTATCTGTTTACGCTTAATAAATTTGTTATATTTTCATATATTGTAAATAGTATTGTTATAGTCTTTAAGTGCTTTAAGAACTTGTGTATTTTTAATTTCTTTGTTATACATATATATAATTTCACCAAGGAATACTTTTTGTTTACCTTTATTTTTTTCTTTACGTATATATTTTAATCCTATCTTAACATTTTATCAAAATAAAGGTATTAACAATTTTGTTTCTTGAGTTTGACTTCATGTAATAGTAAGACTTTGATTAAAGAAAAATAATAATTCCGGTTTTATCTATTTTCATATTATGAGGCGAATCTAGACAATTTTTTTTCTTTTTTTTTCCCTGAAGAAATTTGTATTTGACACTAAATCTCTTTATAGTTTAGATGTGCACACATAGATCAATATCTATATTTTTTAGTCATTATATTTAAGAATGATGGTAATGTATAAATACGTTTTATTTTGCAGTAATCAGCACACCTAAATACTATGCCTATGAATAGTGATTTGAATTCAGATAGAATCAGATTTTTTGACAATTATAATTTTCCAGAAATCTCACGACACTCCCCACCCTCCGATTATTGATTGTTCTGGGAAGTAATGATTTTTACTCTCTGCTCCCATATTAAAGAATGCTGAAAAAACCTTGGCCTTGTAATGTGCTATTTAAGATTGTTTCAACTTTTATTTAAACATATATTTACAAATGCATATAAACGCTTTTAAAATAAAAGCAGTAATATATTGTAACGTTTTTCGTATGACTAGGCCCTTATACGCCTCAAATTTATATTTGAGCGTGAGTTGATCAAACTGTATCAACATAAAAAAAATTGTATTTTAATTCTTAACACAGCTATTTTTCCTGATCAACTTCGGACTAGAATGATTACCGGGTACAATCGTGAGCAGAACCAGTTTTTAATTTCTACTTGAGGGCGCCAGGGTCGTTAGACCCACTGAGACTGCGTCAAATATTGTAGCCCGTAAGGTAATAATTATACGATCTAATTTAAATAACTAAAGGTAAAAAAAAATTACATAGAATAGTATTAATTTTTGACACGTACAATGAAAGTGAAGTTAATAATAAAGATTTATTATAACTCCTCAAACATTCAATAATTATGATTAAGATAGACATTACAACGTTGGAAAGGATTGTGCATATGAATTCATTAATCTACGTCGAATATTGGAGTATTAATTATTTAGTCTGATTTTCTGTAGCAACATTTTGGTTCATTTCTCAGTTCGTAAATCTTCTGATCCAAGAAAATTTTATGGGATAATATTTCAATTCAATTCATTATTCATAAAGCTTTATGTAAAAAAAAATTTATGTACATTTACTTACCGGTAAGTTAACATTAAGTAGGTCATCGATCTTCCCGACGTACAATTCAGTTAGTGAGTAGTCCACAGTAGTTGTTTTTCTTTTAGTTTTATTTCCGAATCTCCGATCTAATTTAGGTAGCCAGATGACGATCTAGGTGACTTTTTCCGAGAGAAAGTGTCGGCAAACGATATCGTTCTACTCACTCATGGTGAGCGATTTCAGTTTGTATCTAAGTGAACACATTTTATTAAAAGAATATGAAACACTTCCAAATGCTCAGCACTATTGGAACACCCAGGTAAAAAGACCCCTTTTCAAATCTGTCCGCTCCTTTTATACTCTTCGATTCTTTTTAGAAGCTCTGCGCACGTTCTTTCTTTTTCTTTGTTCCACTTTATAAACTTCTACATTCTTCTCCTTTTCTTTTTTACAAAGTCTGTTTTCCGCTAAGAATTTCGGCCATTTTTAATTACCATCAGAAAATTGTTTCTGATAACAATCTTTCGCCTTTTGAAATTTCCTTTCGCTATTTTAATCAATGATTCAATATACACTTTCCAACATTGAATTTATTTTAGTTAACTTATTTCTAAAAAAAAACTAAACTTTCACTGTATGTTTTTTTTTTTCTCTTTTCAAAACATTATGCTAAAACAAATAAAGATCGGGTTTGCTTTCTTTCTTTCCTCTCTTTTTTTATAATACCTAATATCAAAAGTAATTTGTACTTTATATATAAATAAATGGTACAATACCACCGGGGCAGGGGAATGAGAATAAAATATGGGCTTGAACTAATTTTATTCTTAATAAGTCTTTATGGAGTACTTCTAACCCACGTCCTAGTCTTATATGGTTTCAGTGACCTAGCGTTATAGGTACCCCTTTCTCCTTCACCATTCTTTAAAGTGAAAGCATTTGGACCATCCTGTCGGCTGATTTGGTAAGGTCCCTCATACAAATTTTGGAACTTCTTAAAAATATGCTTCCCAGTTTGACTCACAGGGTTCGTTTTTACCCATACTGTATCCCCTGTTTTAAACTTATCAGTCAGGCCTCCTTTCCGCTGGGTTCGGAGCTTGGCACAGTGTTCCAATTTTTTTCTTGCTTCTTCATGATCTCTCCCTTTATCAATGTTTTCTGGACCAGCGGGTAACTTGGATTGGTACAACCTAGGTATTGCTTGTCCGAAGTGAAGTCTTACAGGTGCAAATCCGGTAGATTCATTATGAGACCAATTTATGAAATTTAACACCCTTGGGAGTTGTTTCACCCATCCTCTATGGTTGGATGCAGTATATACCCTGAAGAGGCATCCTAACTCTCTCATCACCCGCTCACAAGGGTTTGATTGTGGATTTCGTATGGATGACAATATGTGTTTTACCTCCATCCTCTCTATCCACTGTTGCCAATCATAAGATGTGAACGGCGTACCGTGGTCCGACAAAATAGCTTTTGGTTTGCCTACCCTTTTAAAATATCGTACTTCAAGGGCTCGTATGGCATTCTTGGTATTGGCTTGGGTCACCGGATATGCTGACACCCATTTTGATAAAAGGTCATATACTACTAGTAGATATTTCATTTTCCCAAAAGCCGGCATTGGTCCATAGAAATCAATAGCCACCAGGTCATTGGGTTCTTTAGGGATGATAGAATTCAATGGACCTTGATACGACTTGTTTGCTGGTTTTGTCTTCTGACACATTTCACATGAGCTTACTATCCTGGTGACCTGTGCTCTTATATTCGGCCAGTGGAACCATGTCCTCAATAAGGCTTCCACTTTATTTACACCATAGTGCCCATACAAATGATGTGTGTAGTCAATAAGTCCTTCCTGTAAACTTTCTGGTATGATCATTTTCCATTGATCCTTTTGAGGATCGGTGATATACCATAGGATCCCTTCTTTCAGGCAGTATCTCTCATCAGTGTTAGCATCTGCTGTCTCTCTCGCTTCATCTTTGTCTTCTAGTTGATCAATAATTTTCTTGTAGGTCGGGCTTTGCCGTTGTATCTTTCCTAAGTGTCTTAATCCTTCTTCCACTACAGCATCTGTTTCTACTTCTACACTTGCCAAACAGATATCTTCCATCTGCAAATGGTCCTGGGTATCAGGAACAATATTCCGGCTCAATGTGTCGGCTACCACATTCTCAGTGCCCTTACAATACTGGATGGAATAATTGAACTCCTGGAGAAAAAGGCTCCATCGGATTAGCCTACTATTTGTTAAATAACTGTGATTTAAGAACTCTAGGCTCTTATGATCTGTCCTAACAATCGTTTCCGATCCTATCAAGAATTGGCGGAACTTCTGAAATGCCCACACCACAGCCAAGGCCTCTTTCTCTGTTACACAGTAATTAATCTCTGCACCTCTCAGTGGTCTACTGACAAAATAAATTACACCCCAGGTACCATCCTCTTGAGCTTGCATAAGAGCAGCACCTAACCCATACCCACTACTATCTACCTGAACAATAAACGGTTTCCTTAAGTCAGGGTAAACCAGCATCACTTGACTAAGGAATTTCTCTTTAATAACCCTAAAATTGGTCTCATGCTCTTCCGTCCATTTCCATGACGTTCCCTTATGTAATAATTGCAGCAGAGGCTCCATGTCTGAAGCAAAGTTTTTGTAAAATTTATTGTAGAAATTACACATCCCCAAAAACGATCTCACCTGTTTTGGTGTTCGAGGGGCTGGGAAATCTCGTACTGCCTGGATTTTGTCCGGGTGGGGTCTAATCCCATTGGCATTAATTAAGTGCCCTAAGAAATTCACTTCTTCCGCTTCTAAACAGCTTTTTTGTAGATTAATGCGAATATCCTTCATATTGCACTCTTGTAGAAACAACTTGAGGTGTTGTAAGTGTTCCTGGGCATTATTGGATGCAATAATCACATCATCCATGTAAACAGTGATTAACTTTTTTATTTCTGGGCACAGCACACGATCGAGACATTTTAGCAGGCCTGCTCCACTATTCTTGAGACCAAAAGGCATTCTGTTAAATTGGTACGATATACCATTATATCGAAATGCTGTGTACTTCCGGTCAGCAGGGTGTAACCTGATCTGCCAATAGCTGGCAGTCAGATCTAACGTGGAAAATATCTTTTTCCCCCGGAATTTATTTACCAACTCATTTATTGGAGGTGGAACATTTTGATCTGGCCATGTAATCTTGTTCAATTGCCTGGCATCCAAACACAGTTGTATGGTTCCATCTTTTTTTTTACAACCACCAATGGGTTATTATATGCTGACGAACCCTTAGTGATAATATCCCACTCCTCCATTTTAGCTAATTCTCTCTCTACCTCAGCTCTATAGTGGTGTGGCACTGGGTATGATCTTACCTGGCATGGTGTACTGTCAGCGATCTTGATCCTGTGCTCATACCCTTTAATAACCCCGGGTTTATCTGAAAAATTTGATTTATATTCATTTAAGACTTCTTTTAGGTCCTCTTTCCATCCTTCCTTCACTCCCTTTATTACTTCATCAATCCGTGCCTCTATTGAAGGCTGTTCTGTCTCAACCTCCATATTACATACGTTTTGATGGTTCATTCTCATCCGCGACCCAAACTCCACTTCTTCCCCATCACAGATAATCTTTTCATCTTTATAATTGATCACACACCCAGTTTTGTGCATATGGCTTCATGTACCAACCCTTTTAGAATTAATAGCGTGTGGGGCATAATTTTATCCCCTATCTTAATTTGCACCCAAACCTGTTTTGATCCCAATTGTGCCTTTTTGTTATTTGCTAATGTTATTAGCGTGCTTTTCACTGGTAGAGTTGGTATCTCTATGGGTTGGCTCCGCATGCGCTCATACGTTGTTTCTGACATTACCGATATCTGGCTGCCAGAATCCCACAATGTCTCTACTTTGACATCGTTTATTTGCAAAACAACCTTTGGGCATTCTTGAGATGTGTACTTAATCGATTCGCCATCCCATTCACAAATAAGATTATCTATCCTCTTTTCTTCTGTTGTTCTACTGATCACTTTATTTCTTTTCCTTTTTTTTTTTACTGGTTCTTTTATTTCTTCTTTTAATCCTCTGACCATCTCTGTCATTTCTTTTTTTATTTCTTCTTTGAATTCTGTCATGCATTCGTATAATAGTTTTTTTATTAAGGGTTCCAAACCCTCTTTTAATTCTTCCGCGCCTTCTGCCATATTTTGTGTATTTTTATTATTTCTCAATTTCATATATGGCCGTATTGCTTATTTTTGCTACAGTAAACAAAATCTTAACGCTATCAATTTTTACGATATAAATATAATATTTTATTTTGCTTTGCTAATAAATTCGTTCACCGACACCCCTCTCTTTTATCACCCTATAATCTCCCGTCCCCCTCTACCTTTACCGTCATATCTTACCTTTGATCGGTTTTATTTATTATTTAATAATTTATAAGCAATTATTTTCTTTCAATATAGTCCTTATTTAAAATCCTACTCTAAAAAAAAACTTTTGTAATCGTACGCAATAACTTTTTAGACTTGCGCACTATTTGTGGTCATATTTATTTTCCGGCTACGGACATTAAATTCTCAATTTTATGCCGTTTTTAAATTTTCTCAGGTCGTGGTTTTTTTTTTCTTTTCGTAAGCCTCGAGTTGGGTCGCCATTGTAACGTTTTTCGTATTACTAGGCCCTTATTCACCTCAAATTTATATTTGAGCGTGAGTTGATCAAACTGTATCAACATAAAAAAAATTGTATTTTAATTCTTAACACAGCTATTTTTCCTGATCAACTTCGGACTAGAATGATTACCGGGTACAATCGTGAGCAGAATCAGTTTTTAATTTCTACTTGAGGGCGCCAGGGTCGTTAGACCCACTGAGACTGCGTCAAATATTGTAGCCCGTAAGGTAATAATTATACGATCTAATTTAAATAACTAAAGGTAAAAAAAAATTACATAGAATAGTATTAATTTTTGACACGTACAATGAAAGTGAAGTTAATAATAAAGATTTATTATAACTCGTCAAACATTCAATAATTATGATTAAGACAGACATTACAACGTTGGAAAGGATTGTGCATATGAATTCATTAATCTACGTCGAATATTGGAGTATTAATTATTTAGTCTGATTTTCTGTAGCAACATTTTGGTTCATTTCTCAGTTCGTAAATCTTCTGATCCAAGAAAATTTTATGGGATAATATTTCAATTCAATTCATTATTCATAAAGCTTTATGTAAAAAAAAATTTATGTACATTTACTTACCGGTAAGTTAACATTAAGTAGGTCATCGATCTTCCCGACGTACAATTCAGTTAGTGAGTAGTCCACAGTAGTTGTTTTTCTTTTAGTTTTATTTCCGAATCTCCGATCTAATTTAGGTAGCCAGATGACGATCTAGGTGACTTTCCGAGAGAAAGTGTCGGCAAACGATATCGTTCTACTCACTCATGGCGAGCGATTTCAGTTTGTATCTAAGTGAACACATTTTATTAAAAGAATATGAAACACTTCCAAATGCTCAGCACTATTGGAACACCCAGGTAAAAAGCCCCCTTTTCAAATCTGTCCGCTCCTTTTATACTCTTCGATTCTTTTTAGAAGCTCTGCGCACGTTCTTTCTTTTTCTTTGTTCCACTTTATAAACTTCTACATTCTTCTCCTTTTCTTTTTTACAAAGTCTGTTTTCCGCTAAGAATTTCGGCCATTTTTAATTACCATCAGAAAATTGTTTCTGATAACAATCTTTTGCCTTTTGAAATTTCCTTTCGCTATTTTAATCAATGATTCAATATGCACTTTCCAACATTGAATTTATTTTAGTTAACTTATTTCTAAAAAAAAACTAAACTTTCACTGTACGTTTTTTTTTTTCTCTTTTCAAAACATTATGCTAAAACAAATAAAGATCGGGTTCGCTTTCTTTCTTTCCTCTCTTTTTTTATAATACCTAATATCAAAAAGTAATTTGTACTTTATATATAAATAAATGGTACAATATATATATATATATTCATTCAAAGAGAGTTTACATTTACTGTATCTACAGAGAAGGAATGTTAAACTTTACCAGTCTTAGGATATCATGTCATTACTGTCTTTTCTTAGAGCCAGTTGAAACTTATTGCAGTTACGCAACTGAGAACAATTATGGAGCTAAATTTGTATGAATAATATTTATATATTTCACACATATATATTCTAATCCAGAGTTAGTTTATTATAAGCAAGAATAATCAATGGATATCAAATATTAGGGCTGCTCTATCCGCATGTCACAATAGTTTCTAGGTCATAGTTTTCATAAGGGACTTGTAGAATTAATGCATATCACACCAAATAATTATCTTTCAATTTTTTTTATTTATTTATCAAATTTATAGCCTGAAATTCAAAAATGCTTGAAAGTTTTGAACTCAAGCCAACCACCAGTACAATTATTTAAATCTTTTATTAGAGCAATAACTTTTGGTGGAACAATAGCAAGAAATAAAATATGGCAGCTCAATATGAGCTGCATTAAATCCTCAAGTCTACAGTGATCAAAACCACAAGCCAGAAACTAATTTCGAATGTGAAGGTGATAGCAACTGAACTCTTAAAGTGGATTCCAATAAATTTAATAAACCTAGAAAAAGACATGTAAAATGAATGAATAACATTTTCTTAAATGATATGGAGAAGATAGGCTAGGAATCAAAAATATGAAATTAATTCAATTAAACCTTCAATCTTTAATGAATTGATTATGATAATTGTGTAATCTATCTATTGACGACAATGATTACACAATCTATCTATATATATATATATATGTGTGTGTGTGCTGCTAAAATAAATGCATGATGAAAAATATAGGTCTGGAAGAAAGTATAACAAATCTAAAAAAAATGTCAGTTTATTAGCATATATATATATATTTCTATAGTTCTTTTTATTTAAATGATTTTTATTTATTCTCCGAATGGAAAGGTGCTAAAAGATAAGAAAAGCTTTTCAAACTGTTAAGAAGGCTTACCACTATTTGCTAATTGTTTTTCTATTTTCTTAAATGTTTCTTATATATTGATTTTATTGAACACTTCATTATTTTGCTTTTTTTTTTTTGTTTTGTTTTTAAACTACATTTGTCTAAAATGAAAAGTTGATATTGACAGTAAATGAACTATAAATAGTATAGAAATTCTGCAAAACAGGATTTTTTTTTGAAGATATCATATCTTTGACTTAATAATTAATTGGATTATACTTTTGTTTAATTGTTATAGTTATTTACTCTTTGGAGTAAATATTTCTACATAAATTTGTATCTGAATAAAGTAAAAAAAACAACAACCTCTGTTTGGTTAATTGAGTGAAGCTGTTATGCTTAACCTGAATTATTATATATAATATAGAGATCAATATTCTTACAAAAAAAAATTTCTAAATAATGTAAACTTTCTTTTATCTCTAGGATGTGATTAAATAGATAAAATTATCTAAGATAAGAAATCTCTTGTTTTCCAGGTGTCTTTATATGCTTCAGTAGGATATGTGGTGAAATAGAGGATTTAAATAGTATCTAAAAATATAAAATTATATGGAGTTGTTAAAAAAAAAAATTATTTATAAATATAAAGTATTATTCATGGGGTTACTGGTAAAACAGACCAAGTTTGGTGTAATCGTTTTCTATTTTTTGAGTCCACATAGCCAAAGGTTTTCACAACTTTTCCTCTTCAAAATTATGACAGAAAAGTTTAAAAATTTACATCATGTTTTATAAAAATAAATTCAATTGGATTAAACAA
Source organism: Epiperipatus broadwayi (assembly GCA_028023455.1). Lineage (NCBI taxonomy): Eukaryota > Metazoa > Onychophora > Udeonychophora > Euonychophora > Peripatidae > Epiperipatus > Epiperipatus broadwayi. The sequence goes on from JAQFVV010012600.1 coordinate 329,211, forward strand.
AAATAATTCAGCAGATTAAATCAAACTTGCTATTGTTCAATTATTAAAAAGTTCTAGTTTATCAATGCATTCATACAATGATAATAACCTTCATGTAATTAGTGTCCCTTTTACGAATATTTAATATACTCAATCCAGTAATTAAGTAATTAAGGAGTGATAAGACAGATATATATTGTCCATTTATGCCTAAATACACTTTTAAAAATTTAAAGTTAATTATTCATCAAATTTAGTCCTCATTATTAGCAAAGCTCAGATATAGGACTTGTACATTTACAATGAATTATTCATATTTAAGCCAACTAAGAATGCTATAGAGGTAAGGTAGAATTCCTCAATATCCTGATAAAACCACTAAAATGCTAAATAAAACCATGGTAAAAATATTATACATGCTTTATTAAACATACTACAAACCATAAATAAAATTCATCTTCAAAGAATTAAGTAAGACAAAGTACAAAGTATGATGACATAGCTCATAAGAATGCATCTACTTTTGAGAGCTAATAAAGAATCTAAGACTTTGTCACTATACAGGAAAAATAATGAGAATGTGCACCAGGGACAAAACATTAAATAGGAATTACCTTAAAAGAGAGAGCTAAGATACAATCTCCAAACACAAAAGCATACAAATGTTAGAAAACAGTAAATAATAAGAAAGAAAGAGACAAATGCAATCATATCTTTTGAAAAATAAGGTAGCAAAATAATGATAGACTAAGACTACAAACTTTAAACATGCTGGCATATATAAGCATTCCTAAAATAGAGAGAGAATAAACCTATTATCTCTAACAAAAATACTGCAGCTAACAAATGTGAAATATGATTAACCTTTAGAGCACTAATTATTTTATTGGCTGAATGAGGTAAAAGTCAAAACTTTTAATTGGTCAATTCACAAACTCAAACATCAAATTGGTTAACTCACAAACTCAAGCATCAAAATATATTAATCTTTTAATATTATATTCACTTTAGTTTTGTTTGTAAAAAGTATTAATAATTTGTCAGGTTATGAAAATGAACGAAAGTTTTTTCAAAAATAAATTGTTATTATATAATTATATAAATTTTCGCTAGCGGAAAATGTAAAATGAAATCTTACTCACCCATCAAAACATTTTTCTAACGATGTGATTTTCTTTGCCAATTTTAGTTGCAAAAAAAGCAAATAATTTTTGTTAAAAGTCTTAACTATTTTTCCAAAAAATTTTATTTTTAGCATATTTTATCAAAATAATTTATAATTTGTCAAAAAATACTGTTAAAATGGTCTAAAACATTCGTTCATCATTTTCAAAATAAAACAAAAACAGATTGTAACTCTACTTTTTGGCAGCCATTTTCATTGTTGTCAAAATTTAATAACCAATAAGATTTAAGAAGGGGTGTTATTTTTTCTTTGCTTGATGTATAAGGCCATTTTTATTGATTTTTTACTTGTAAAATAATTCAAGAGAGGGAAGCATCTTACAGAACTTTTTTTAATCTTTAAAAAGAGCACAAAATCGTAATCATAGTATGAAAGGTGACTGATTTAGAGTGACATCAAGCCACTTCATTTTTAAACAAATCAGGCATGCAAAGAGTTAATAATTAATGCCAAATATGGCTCTATTAACATTAGGCAATAAATAACCATAAAATAAAATAATAGAAATATATCTACTTATTCAGCTTACAGCATAACAATATATGTTCATAAATAAATAATTCATATGTAAAAGAAATATATATACTATTTTAAAATATTCAAATATATTTTGAAAACTTTAACCTATAATATTTCAAAATATAGCATATACAATATGAAAATAATATGCACATAAATAAAACATGGTATGAAAAATCATAATACAAATAAATTCAACCTTTTTTATCTTCCAATAAATAAATTAAATTACAATCTTTTTGCTTTTTTCTTGAATCATTCTCTATTAAACTGGAACATGAAGAGGAATGTTTTTAACAACATCTTGTAGATAGCAGACATAGCCATCATATAATACAATATAACTAAGATATTAAAATCTATAATATAATAGTGAAATATACAATGTGTTTCTTTTAGATATAGTTAGTAAGATTTCAAATATTTCTACTAGAAAGTATAGGATAAATTTATGATGATTGAAACAAATACCCATGAATTTAAATCATGACATTTGTTTATTAAGTTGAAATAAATAGTTCACAAGTATTTGATTTCCAACTTAATCCGTTATACAAATTATTCTAAATTTGAAATAGTAATGGGAATATTTTATAATAAAGCACTTCTGATAAATACTATTTATCCAACAATATCAAATATTTGCAAGAGAAAAATATTTAATTCAAATATATCTATGACCACAGCAGTCTCCATAGCAATATTCAGGTTTTTAAAACATTTTGCAAGCATTATAAAATAATTAAACACAGAAAAGTTTTTTAAGGTCATTTAAATATAATGTCTTTTTTGCAGGCATATTTCATATTTAATTTTTATTAAGTCAATACTTTTAAATTTCACATAGTATTTATTAACAGTTCATTACAAGTTGATCTGTCTTTTATTACCCTATTTGGAGAAAAATGATTTCTTTCTCCCAAAGAAGAAGCAAACAGAAATACTCATAAAAAATGAATTCTTTTATTTGTGCTTTAATAAGTTAACAATATAATATCATTATTTAAATGAGCCCAAACAAATTATTTTATTGAAGCATAAAAGTATTATTAATTTAATTCTTCCTTTTGTAAACTTAATAAATTATTTTAAAACATCTGGTAGATATATTCATCATATCAAAATATAGTTTTTATCTAATGAATTAAAAGATTTTTACTCAAAGTAAATACATTCCATGAATGAATATTTTACATAAAATATTCATAATGCTTTCTGTGGCATTCTTGCCAATATAAAATTTAAATATTCTATGGCAACTTTAACTAGTAGCAGATGTTCAAAAGGACTTTGCAATTGATAATAATTCTTGAGTCATTATAATAGCAATAATAATAACTTTTGAAGTTCTTCACTGCAAAAAATTTAAAAGATAATACTCTAAACATTGTAATAATGAAACAAAATTACCATTAAAGCTTGCAGTGAAATGGTTTCCGTTCCTTTGTTGCTTCAGTTCAAATAATTGTATCAAGATGGTTTTAAAGTACCCTATCATACTAAGCTAAAAAATAATGAAGTTTAAATAAAATTACAATTTTAAAATTTAACTGGAATTTTAAAATTCAACTGCTACAAACAAAAATAAAATTAAAACTAATTGAGGACCCTAAACAGGTAAAAATCTCACCTATTTATATTATTAATCATGTCACCACTGTATAAGACTTTTGATTAACCTTTTAATCTTTGCACATTACTCATTAGTTTGAATCCTGATCTATTGTAACCAGGAATGGTTGTTAAGTAAAAATTTATCTAATTAATATTAAATTTTAAATAAATCAATTTTTGTCTAGACAATTACAAATTAATTAAAACACTTCCTGGTTTCAAATAAAAATAATTAATTAAAAATTACACACCAGGATAAAATAAAAATATCACATAATTAAAATTTATTTTACATCTTTGATAAAAACAAATATTACACATAATATTTAATACATTTATTTGTCACTGTTTAAATCTAGACAAGTCTCAGAATATAAATTTAAAAACTATCTTAAAAATATTTTAAAATAAATAATGTTAAAATTAAATTGAGAGATTTCAAAACTCTTAAGCGCTTATGACTATTAACATCCAATCAGATCGCAAGAACTGAGACAGAGAATTTGCAATCTGATTGGATGTTAATAGTCATAAGCGCTTGAGAGTTTTGCAGTCTCTCAATTTAATTTCAATACCATCTGCACTTTATAAAATAAATAAATAAAGTTAAGTAAATGTAATATGTATTCATTTATCATTTATTTATTCACCTATTGCTTTTAAAAATCCTATTTTTAATTATTAGTTTTATTGAACTCTTTCTAATTAAAATAATTGTAAAATATTTAAATGAATATTATATGTTAAAATTAAAATAATTAAAATATTATAGCTTTAATTTAAATACCAGCAAACCAAAATATAGGATTTGAACCTAGTTTCTTAATCTTAAAATTAATACAAACCTTTTAAACATTTAAAGAATTACATTATGAATAAATTAGCATTATTAACTCTAAATTGAATTATTTATCATATATATTACCAGCTTTTTAAAAATTTAAAGACTTTATCATCTTAAAAACTTATTTAGGCTTAAAACTATTATAATTTAAGCTGTACAAAAATTATTTTAAAGCTGTATAATCTATAAAATATTACTATAGTAACTTTTATATGTAAAAATTATGACATTATAAAGTATTAACAATAATTTATTCATAACAAAATTAAGCTGTATATATTTTTGTAGATGTCTTGGCACAAAATTTGATTTATTTTTTTTTTCTGCCAAAGTTATAATAGAACACAATATTTCTGTGGAATTTTACTTTTTTCTTCAAATATTGCTTATTTTCACATGAGTAATGAAAGGACCTTTTAATTCATAAATAGAATAATGAATTTAAGGTGATGTTCTATCCAAATAGGTTATTCTCCCAAAGGCAATGGTTAATAGATAAATATCTAAAATTTCTATTACCTATTTGCCTTTGACAAAATAGTCTAATTGGTTAAATCTTTTCTTAAACTCAGTATATAGAGATCTTCCATATTAGTACTATCAACAATAAAAAAAACATCCTGAACATATATAAATAAAGTTTGTTTTTTCCCTAAAAACAATAATTAAATTAAATGATGAAAATAGTTTAATATAAAACTTTCATGTTAAACACCATCAACACAAACTTTTAGAGAAACACTCATTTTTTTCTCCAATTCTCTGTTCAATATAAAATTAAACTGCAAACAAAGTGAGTGAACTTTCAATTTTTCATATCCTTATCATGTCACAATGATGACTACTAAATTGTTTATGCAGACCACAGTTAATATTCAAATTACATAATTAAATTATTTCAATGCTGCTAAAGTGCTGATTTTGGAATATGCAATTATTTGGTCTTTTTCTTCTTGTCATTTCTTTTCTTGCAAATGAATTTAAACTTATCATTAATGAAATTCATGTTTTTGAAATCTAGAAATGAATGTAAAGCTTGTTTATCTTTATAGTATATATGTTCATATTGATTAATCTCAGAATCTAATTTTTTTCAACTCTCAATAATAAATTTAAATCAGTGTCTTTCAAAATATTTTTTTTTAGTAAACAACACATGAATGAGTACTGGTAGGCTATTGATAGTGTGGTTGAGTAAATTATTCCAGCTTAAAAATAATTTGTGATTGATTCCCATGTCATGTTGGTATCACTTTTTAATTGATTTATTAATGTTAGGCAATGATTCTCAATAGTAATTACTTAAATTGTGTCTTTTTTTACTTTAATATAAAATCTGTTAAATTTTTCAATGCATTTTTACATAGAAAATTTAGCAAATTTATTATACACTATGTTGAAATACAAGTATAGTATATATACTTAACCTAGATGTAATTAAATGGCATTTGCTTGAAGGTCTGGGCTCAAATCCCTTTTAATTATATCCCATGTTATATAATTCACTCATATAAATCTTAATTTTTTTATTGTAGTTGTACTACTTGATGTTAAATTGTCCTGATTTCTGAAAAATTATGTTTATATAAAACATAGCATTTGTTGATAATATAATTTTAATAGCTTTATTAGTATTTTACAGCCATTTTTTGAGTTAGTGGAATAATTTAACAGTATTTTTCTAAATATACTAAAATCAAAGTCTTAACTTTTATAAAAATTATATAAAAGATACAGCACAAGATCTGTTTATCTGTGCACATCTAGAGTTCATTGTGCAGATTATTAATGACTTACATACAAAATCAAATCTTAAATGATCTATCAAAAATTGTATCAACAATCAACTAAAATTTTTCAACCTAGAATTATCAAAAATGCAAAAGCTAAACTAACTATAAAATTATAATAAAATATTAAAGTATGGGTTACATTAACTATAAATCCTTTGTTTTAAATGAATATAAGTTAGCTGGTCTTGGAGTATTTTTGCAAAGAAATAATCTGTGCAAATGGGTTACATTAACTATAAGTCCTTTGCTCTAGAAAAATATAAAGTTGCTGGTCTTGGAGTATTTTTACATAAAAATAATAAACTATTCAAATATAATTCTTATAAGAAAAGAAATATTGAGATTTATATGGATGAGCTATATAAAAGATGATATAATAAATTTGCTTTAAAAAATGCATTGAAAAAGTTAACAAACATTATATTAAAATAAATATATCTAATTGATATTATTGGCTTATATCTTTAAAAATCAATCAAAAAATATGCCATTATCACATTACAATCAGTTAGAAAACATCTTTAAGCCTGAGGCATATACTCAACAATATTGAAGACAACCTAACAATGTTACATCATGCAAGTGTGAACTCTATGAAATTTTTAAATGGGATTGTCTTTTGATTTTTCTTTTTTGGGGAATTGGTAAGACCAAAACAAATTTAGAATCTAAAATCAGTTAGTATAACAGATTAAATGAATGCCCACACATACTTTTATATTTCTTAATCTTGAGATGAAGACTGTGTATGCTTTTAGATCTAAGCATTTCAAGATAATTTCAGAGAAGAAAAATAACAAGGAAAGTGGAATGAATCAGTGTAATAACAACACATATTAATATATACTGGAATTGAGCATTAGTTTACATATAAAATCTGTATAAATGGTTTACCAATTAATATTATCTCATTATTATGATATGAAAACACTGAAAGTACATTAGCATAAAAATTTAAGCTAGTACAAATTATATCTTCAAAGTTTAATAAAAAGACTTTTGCAGTAAAATGCTTTGATATTTTATTATATATATGCATTCCATTAAATAAACTATAGTGATAAAGAAAACAAAATGAACAAGCAAAAAGTATTCTTATTATCACTAAAAAAATTAAGAGGCTGAAATAAAGCTAAGCTCAATATGTTACTAGGAAAAATAATAGATAGACAAATGCAGTTCTAAATTTAATCTTAAAAAATTATAAAAAAAAATTAAGACTGATGAATGAAATAGGAAGATTTGTTGGAATAGTATGAAGAAGAAATTCTAATGGGATAGAAAGTTATTTTGCAGTAAATTGATAATGGCTGAAAATGATATGAAACATATAGTACAGATTAACATTCAACGCAAATTAATTGTTTTTAGTTTTTTGTTTCCTGCATTAAATGAATTATATTTAAATAATAATATTTAATACCACATTATTTAATTTGAATAATTCATAATAAAACAAAACTACACTAATATTTTTTTGCCAAGTTTATATAACTTAAATTGCAGGAATGTTAATATTGTTTGTAAAAATACTTTTATTATATTTAACATTTTTTTAAAAAATTAATATTGTCAAGTTAGAAATTTTCATTTTTTTAAAAATGAATTAAAACCAAAAATGTATAGAATATATAACTGAATGGTTAACTGTTCAACAGTTCATAACAAGTTTAACCATCAAAAGTAACAGGGCCAATCCTGATCCATAAAACATAGGCTCCAGAGTTTGCTATTATACCGATGCATTAAATCATGGAAGGCAGAATAGTTAAATGGTTTGTTGTGTGTAAGTTTATATAAAGTTTGACCAGTGAGAGTGAGTTGGATTATGATATCATGATCTGTGGACTTTAAACTCGATAGTCCACCATTTGACCCCTGTACTAAAACACTACTAAAAACCATTGATGATATATTTGCAAAGAACATATAATTTAAAATTGTTTTATCTTTATCTACAAGAATACAAAAAATAAGGAGGTAGGGAATACTTTTTTTTTTTTTACAAGGTGGTGTTTTGGAAGAACATGAAAATTTTATTTCAGCCAATCAGACCAGTGGCCAAATCTAAAGAACTGAACTATTTATTGATTTTTTTCTAGATACATGCTGATTTGATTTTTGAAACACAAAATATACTTTAACAATATATAAAAATTGTTATTGATACATTTTTATATTTCAGACCCAATACTGGAATGACCGAGATATAAAAGCATCAACCAAAAAAAAAAAGAGAGAGAATAGAGAGAGAAAATAGCAGCAAACTTATTTCAGAGACGATGTCCTCTATAGACATTGAAGTTACCATAGGACATGATAATATCATCTTGACATTATTATTTCAATAAGCTTTTGGCTTTCATCTTTAAGATATATGAACAATTTTAGTATATATTTGTTATTAATTTTGTAATATCTGAATTTACTGTCTATAACGATTATCTTTCCAAAAAGCTCTGTTAATACTTGCATTATAACAGAAATGTGAATTTCATTACCAGACACCAGTTAAGAGTTCTGTTAAAAATACATATCAGTATATTTCTTATGTGATCAATTATTTAAAAAGCAATGTCATTCAAGAGATTCATCCAGTATGCCAAAGTATTTTTATTCTACTTTCTTTGGTTGGAAATCCGTATAAAGACTATTAATTATATAGCTATCATCTCTTAGTTTGAAGGTCATTTCCTTTTGTGATAAATAATAATGCCAATAGGCTGAATTCAGAATAGTAATGAGAAGTGACATATGTTTTTCTTTTTTGAACTCACCTAATTATAATAAAACTGTTTTTTAATTGTGCCTTAGTTTTATAAACAGAGATTATATAATTCTTTTTTAATGACTATTAAAAACAAACAGTTCAAAAACTAATTTTTGCATTTACAAAAACATAGTTAAATTTCATAATTCAGAAACTTTATGAAAAAAGCTTTTAAATTATTCATAGCAGATTTGGAAACAGTATATGCCTTTAAAATTTTATGCCATTGTAATAAATAACAATGCACACATTATACAGGTGTGTACACATAAATTATACTTTAATAATAATCAGCCATTAAGCTAAATTATACTTGTTTATTATTTTGTTTTATTTAATATGTAATATTACATGTATTTCGAATAGATTTTAGTTACAATATTTATATTATATTTCCCAATCATAGAAATGTGCATATTGTAGTTTCTTTGTATCTACTGGCATTTAGTTTCAAGTCTCATCATGAATACTGAAGCTATAGATAATAAAAAAATTCCTTGCAATATAAATATTTAATACATATCCATATGTACAAATCAATTTAATTTACAAAATGTATATATTAAGTCATCAACAAAAGTAGTAATTAATAAATGTAATTATAAAAATAACAGTACAGTAATAAATCAAGAAAGGCAGAGTGGGAAAGCAACTATAAAAATTGACTACAAATTGGAGAAATAGCTGAGTGGAAGATGATTTATGGTGGCACTTACACAAGCCACTCCATGCATAGAATTTGTGGATCTGGATTTATGAATTTCCTTTTTTTTTTTTTTTCCATATGTCAAAGCATCGGCCGGGAAGCGAATCCGGGACAACTGTTGTAAGGAGCTGTGCTAACCACTTAGCCACCAACTCTTAACTCCTTTTTTTTTTTTTCAAATCTTGCATTGCTAAAAACTTCATAAATATGAAGGAATTATTACACATATATATAGAAAGTGAGAGAGAGACTTTTTTATTTAGTTTATTTTATAAGAAAAAAAAAAATCTTCTTCAACTTTAAGATTAAACACAGAGATGACGATTTTTATCGTTTACATCCTCTTGAAATAATAATAACTTATTTGCGTTTTCACACCTTTTCAACATTTTTTCAGACATGTAATACTCTATTTCTAATAATACAAATTAATACAGAATAAAATAAGACTCAACTAAAATTATTATTTTCTCTAGAGGTAAGTAAATAATAAATTTTTTTCTTATTAAAATAAAAAAAAAAGACAAATTTATCTCCTAGTTTTTATTAAGTAAAAATTGAAATTATCATTGTAATTTTTTTAAAAAAAGGGGTTAAAAAAAGTCTCTCTTTGGTGAATTAAATTTTCTCAATTCTCAGCCTATCATTCTAATATCAATAATGTATAGAGAATGAATGACAAGACAAAACATATAAATTTAAACAACTAATCATATTTTTACTTAACATAACATAAACACTTCATATTAAAAAAAGTATCTTTTGTTAAAAATTTGTTATACTTATAAAAAATCATTAAATATATGTTATTTTTTAAAGTGAAACATTAATATATAGAATATTTATAATGAAAATTTTGTTTGCCAGGATATTAGCTGACAATATGTTAATATTTTTCAGAAATTAATTTATCAAGCAGATAATCTTTAGAGTTGCTAACTTTCAGAATTCTGGCTTTCTGTATATTTATTCTTTTGACTATCACCCATTAAATATTATACAGTACAGCAGTGGTATCTGTTCTTTAAAGACCTATAAATTCAATTATCCATATTTTGGAAAATTTATTTTTAAAAAAAATTCATATGTTCTTTAATTGTTGTAACTTTCCTGTCACACTCACTCAATCATGGGTACTCAGTTTACCATTTTCACTCATTATATTGTAATTGTCAACTAGAAATTTAAAATTCATTTAAAATAGGTCCAGAATATAAAGTTAATAAAGGTAACAATTTTGCAAAACCTAAAATAAATGTCTTAAAGTTCTTTATTTATATACTAAAATAAAAACAATTGATTTAATTCTAAAGAGTGAATCATCAATTTTAAAATAATATAAAATAGCAATAACAAATAAACATGTGTTAGTACTACATGTTGATTATGCTTGTGAAACTGATAAAGTTACTTTCACAGCACCAATAAATATTTAATGAATACTTATTCAATCTGTGAATGAAATATATGAGCAAAAATAACATTCTGATAAGTAGAAATACACAATACATTATGAAAAAAAAAACATTGAGTCTTGTACAGGGACTTTAGCGGAAAAAATGTTCCAATAAACACAAACATTAAAAAGTAATACATTGAATCAAAAAGAATTGAGTCTGATGTGGAGACTTTGGTAGAAAGAATGTTTTGATAACATATTACAAAGTAATGCATGGAGTCAAAAAAGTACTGAATATGTACAAAGACTTTAGCAAAATGTACTGATAAGTACTAACATTAAAAAGTATAATTCATTGAATCTATTTTATAAGAAAGAATATTTTGATAAACACTAACAGTAAAAGTAATGTGAGTGAAAAGCATAGAATCTAGTAGAAAAAATATTGCATCACATGATCACTATTTCATATGCTAACAGGCAACTTGTTAATAACAGCAGCAAACTCTTCACATGCCATCAAAATGCAAGCTTCAGTAATCAATTGATGCAAGGAGGTTCATGCATAAAATCCCTATCTAGTGCTTATTCATCCCTCACTGATGAAAGCCACAATCTAGAAGCTAGCCTGATGAATAGGCACTAAATAGGGATTTCATGCACAAATCTTCTTGCATTCATTGATTACTAAGGTTTACACATGGTGGCACTACTGTATGGAAAGTTCACTACTGTTGCTAAAAAAATATTCTGTAATTGCAAAATGGAAGTAACTACCTCCCACTGAGGCTCTTTTGTTATATAAGCTTAATTTTTTGACTTGGTTTTTCTTTTCGTTGGCTTTTGATGCCACATAACTCTTGATTGTACATAGTTCAGTAGGAGAAAGTTACACCCACTTTGCAATTACAGATATTTAGAAGTTATGATTATTTATTTATTTATTATTACAAAAATATTCTGATAAAACAATTTTCAAATAATCTCCTGAAAGCCAAAGACCTCTTTAATAGTTTTTTTTTTTAAAAGAAGCAGTAGAAAGAAAAATACTATTCATCAGACTTGCTAGATATTGAGTAAAGTTTTTCATTATTATATGAATAGTTAGACACTCATTTATTAAACAATAATTGAATAACCAACTAAGTTTGGTTGCAAATTATCTAGATAGAGAAAGGGGGAATCCTAAGCTTATTTGGAACTCATAAAAATTTCCAACTTTTACTAATTTCATATTCATATCCTAAGTTAAGAGCATGAAAGACTGATCTGCTAAGGACTATATTACAAATAGTGATTGGTAATATTCATAAAGTGAGGCAAACAATCCACTATGAGGCAAAGTCTCTAAGTAGGCTAGTAATGTGCTTCACACTAAAATTGTTTTTTATGGATCTAGTTTTTCCACCCTTCCAAACCACTATTGAGTATCTAACTATTTAACTAAAGGATACAATGAGGAACAAAAACTTTAAATTGTCATCAACAACATTGGATTATCTAGTGATGGTTGTATTCGCCTTTACTGTTTTTCTCTTTAAAAAAATACTGGAGAGGTCTTTATCCTACAGTGAGCTTAAAAGCTATTTTACTTCTCAAATGTATAACTAGCCGAATTAGATATAAACCGACTATGGGCACAAAAATCATATATGTAATGAATTTTTTTTATCTAGCAGATATCGCATCTAACTCATAAACTAATCTCTGTATTACTTATGACCTCTTCATAATAAACAAAACATATTTGCCAATATATATCCTATACACAAAATCTACTTATTTATTTTTTTAAATACAATTAATTCGACCACTAAAACTAAAGGGTTAAATTAAAGTGTATAATATAAACTACTAAATAAATAAAATCTTTTTTTTATTCTTATAATATTAGAAGAAAAAAAAATCACTGATTACAATTTTTTAATAAAAAAAATAAATCTTTAGTTAATTGGGAATAAAGGTCACTAAAATAATATTAAAAAAATCCATCTTACTTTAATAAAATAAAACAAAGCTCTGAGACTTTTCTTTCAGAGAATCTTGGTAAGAAGGATTCGGTTACAGCCTTAGGAAGCTGGCATTTGTCATCTTCAGTGAGTACGATGCTTTTAGAAACAGATAATTGATACGTACTCATCTTATAAAATCTTAAAGATGTGATTCGCTAGAATGTTTAAAAAGTTTTTTTTATTACTATTATTTGAAATTCTAATACCTTAGACGACAATGTTTGTTAATGAAAAGAAATGAAGTATTCACAAGTTTATATGTGTGTGCTTGCATTACAAGTTAAATTAAGGCTTAAATGACAAGATAGGAACTTATCAATCCCAGGATAAGACCTGTATACAGTACAAAGTAGATTATCACAATAAATAAAAACTGAACAGAAAGCTCCTTGTAGAGAGATTAAAAAAAAAAGGTAAAGAAAAGAAAAACAAACACGTAAAAAAAAATGCATAATAAATAATTTTTTTTTTCTAACAAAACATTTTATTGTTTAGAATTTCTTCTTTCTTTATTTTTAACAACACATACTTTTTCAATAAATGCAAAACTGTTTTATTAGAAATAATTTTGTCATTCCCGTAAAAATTTTGTCCAACCAAATTTTTTTAAAGATTATACAAATGGCATGAAATCAAAATCGATTCCTGAAATCACATGAATGGTATTCAGTGAGGCTTTATATGAAGTGATAACTGGATGATTAGAAAAAAAGCTGTGAAAAGATTACAGGTTTTCGGTTGTAGACTTGGAGAAGAATAGAAAAAATAAGTTTGTAAGAATAATAGTATTTACAATTTGGAATATTGAAGAAAAATATTGTTTATTAAAGAAGTAAAAATAAATTGAAAGTCCATAATTGAGAAACTAGAATAAATTATGTAATGGAATGGAGTGCCTACTGAAAGAGATAGCGTTACGCCATAATTAATGAACTTTGAGCTCCAGTCACAGTCACTTTACAATTGCACCAAAGCAGGCATGAAAATAAATTACGTTACAGAGGAGAAAAGAATTGCAAGCTAAGCTCTGTTGGTTTGGCAGACTTTGCAGCTCATGGATGACAGCACAGCTCTGATATTTCCAGTGTTTGAATTTCTTATGAATTCCCAATTAATAAATCATTCAATTATTTTAATGCCTAACTATTGCTAATGGTGATTAAGTGTTATTGTTTGATTATAGTACTCCATTAACTTACTCTATTTACTGATGGACAAAAAAATTAACATATCAACACAAAGACATATGTGTAAATACTTAGCTACAGAGTAATTATAAAGAGTATGTTGAAGAAATCTAGACAGAGTGAGAGAAGAGAAGCAGAAAAACAAAGATGATGCAAAAATAAACAAAAAAAAAATTATGGATATCTAAAAGGTAAAGTAAGAATTATAAAAATCTTACACAACCTTTTTGATAGATAGTTAATGATGATGATTAATAAATATTATTTAGCTTGGTGCAAAATATTTACTCATACTTATGTGAATTAAATTTGAATGTTCTTTTTTAAAAAAATTGTTTTCTGTGTACAATAATAGAATTTCTTCATTTAAAACATAATAATTCAGTACTGAAAAAAACAACAACATTCATATGAAAGGTGAAACTGGTTACAAATCTATAAAACAAATTTGAAAAAATATATATTGAATGTGCTTGTGCGTGTATCTTTAAAATTGTAAAATAAAAATTATAAAACATAACTGTTACAATTTAATTATATATGATTTTAATTTGTGATAAAATATAAAAACACACAATACTTGTATTACATATCAATCTTCCTAAAGCACTTTTATATTAAAAGCTCATTAAAGTTTAACATCTGATGGTTAAAGATAATAATAATAAAAATTCAAAACAAAAATATATAAAACAATAGTATATTTATCTTAATAAAGTATTAAAATAAAGACCTTGAAGGTATTTTCTAATACATTTGGAATGCTTACATATATACAAAATTGTAATAAAAATAATGAATTACAATGAGGATAATATATTTTATAAATAACTATAATAAACCATAGAAGTATTTTCAATTAATTTCACAATCTTATTAAACTAAAAGCCATTTAAATTCAAGATTTATTAATGTTTTATGCCCTGAGTAATTTAGTGCTTTGTGGAAGTGGTGAATTCTGGAGCTGAGGATCCTGGAATTATGATTCCAGTTGTCACTTCCAATGCCAAAATTGCTTATGCACTCCCAGGCAATAAACTCTTTCAATAATTTATTGAAGTTTTATAAAGTATTAAAGATTTTAAGACTTCTCATTCGATAATTTAATATACAAAATTAACAAAGCGTATGCCACACCTGAATGAGAAGCTATAAAGATACACAGAAATTATTACACGCTAAGCGCTTTCGAGGTCTTTTGCTTCATATTCACAGTACCACTATGAATATGAGGCAAAAGACCTTGAAAGTGCTTAGCGTGTAATAATTTCTGTGTATCTTTATAGCTTCTCATTCAAGTGTGGCATACGCTTTGTTAATTTTGTATATGAAGTTTTATTTATTTTTAGTGACGTAAATAAATTATATTAGATATTTCTAGAATTATCTATATGAGATTAAAAAAAAAAAGAATATAAACTTAGAGAATAATACTTTAAAAGATTTTCCAAGATTAACAGATAATAGAACATTTCCCTCCATTTCAAACAAGAGATTCTTAAAAATGTCAATTTCAATACTGTTTGCTATCTAAAGGATTTTTTTCCCCAAAGTCGTCATCATTGTTGTTGTTGTTATTATTATTATTATTATTATTATTATTATTATTATTGTTGTTGTTGTTGTTATTGTTATTATTATTATTATTATTATTATTATTATTATTATTATTATTATTATTATTATTATCTATTATTATTATTATTATTATTATTATTATTATTATTATTATTATTATTATTATTATTATTGTTGTTATTGTTATTATTATTATTATTATGTTTCAAAGCAAAACTTTATTGAGTCTAAAAAGTTACAGAGTCACATATAGTACTATATTGATTTGTTACAAATGCAAAACAAATTACAACAACTTTCAGTATGTAAGTCTTTATCAATTCTGCATACTTTCTTTCTTGTTTTTAAATTTGGTCTTCTATTTAGTTCAGTTTATGCTTGCATCTCTTTGAAGTTGGAAAAAAAGCTGATGTTGAAAATGTCATCATCTATCATATTAGACTTTATATTTTATAGACTGGATCTTTGTTTCAAGTGTGACCATGTGGCTGCAAACACATCTGGTTGAGCTAGGATGCTGTCTCTTTTTCTGAACAGTTCTAGTTTTATTGAATATGTTGCTGGGTGGCATCGAGGGTTATTAGCAAGTGCAAAAGTGCATCTGGTACACCAGTAGGCATAAAGGCTATATGTTGCTGCATGAATAGCAGGGATGTTGCCTTTTTTAAATGTATTTATTATTTCATCAATTGAAATGATAGCCTTTCTGTATGTGGTAAACATTGTGTGACGTATTGTTTCTAGTGCACTGCAGGAATGAAGAAAATGATCTTGTGTCTCTTCTTCTCTATGACATAGCCCACACATGGGGTCTATATTTGTGTAGAATCTACGAAATCTGAGGAAATGTGTTGTGGGTAGAGCATTAAGATTAAGCTTAAGTAGAAAATCAAATAATTTTGGTTCTAATGACCATTTTCTGAATTGTTGCAGTAGTTGCCTGTTGTCTATCCCAAGAACTGATGGATGTAGATTAGGTGTCTGGTTTGGGTTTAGTATATTATAAATGTCCCAGTATGTATACTTGTTGTCATTATTGAGTGATATTTTGTTGTATATTGGCTTGAGTTCTTCAATCAGTGTGGATAGATATCCATATGAAGGGGGTGGTCTGTCTGTGGGTATTATACTAATTACACACTCCAGGTCTGGAAATCTTTTTATGGTTGCTGTTATTAGATTTACTGATTTCTGTGTGTAAAAAACATTGATTGTATGGAGTCCAAGTCCATTGCTATGTGGTGGTCTGCTCAGATTTTTTAAAGAGATTGCCACTGTCTTTCTCTTCCATATTAGTTTGTTACAGATTGATGAGATTTTGGATATGAATGTTTTTGCAAATTTGATTATAGGTGTGTAGTAGGTAATTTTTGTAATTATAAGTTGATTAAATAGTGCTACCTTTGCGTATATTGACAGGTATGACTTTTCAAGTGAGGTTGTGATTTTTTCAGCATCTTTTTTTAATTTATTTTGAATTTTTTGCCTCATTCCATTGGTTCCAAGGTAGAATGGGAAACCAAGGAAAGCAGATGGTTTACCATTAAACATCTCTGTACAGTGCTTGCCTGTGTATATTGACCATGCAGCAGTTTTATTTGTGTTAATTTTTAAATTAAAATTTGAGGTATAATTCTTGATTATCTCTTGTAATATGGGGAGGTTCTTTTTAGAGGGGAGGAAAATGGTTACATCATCCATATAGGCTATGCATGATATATTTAAAGCAGTGTTTGGGATTTGAATGCCTTTTATTTTTTTCTGTATCTCTATTAATAGAGGATTTATATATATTGTAAAGAGCAAGGCACTGAGGGGGGATCCTTGTGGGATGGATTGACTCGGTCTGAAGGTTGGTGAATTTTTCCCATTCAATGTGATGTGAATTTCATAGCTGAGTAGCAGATTGGCTATTATATATAGTAGGGATGGAGGTATTGTTGTTTTTTTCAGCACATCTAATAATTTGGCTATAGGCACTGAGTCAAATGCTGCCTCAATGTCTAGTTGAACTATAATTGGTGCATATTTCTTTCTTTTTTTTACTACTTCGATTATTGTTTTGTACATTAAGGCACCCTGGCCAATGGATGATCCTTTTTTGGCATATTGTGCTGATGATAACACAGGGAGTATATGTTGTTCTATTTTCTCCTTTATTACTCTTTCAAGAATTTTTATTCCTAAAGGTCCCATTGAAATTGGTCATAGATTAGATAAAGATGATATTGCTGTTGGTTTTTTGTTAAATGGAACCATTGCAATTGGGTATAGACTTTGTATGTTGTAAATTTTTTGGGATATGTAATTGGCTAAATCGCACAGGTATTTGGCTGTGAAGTGACTAAGATGTTTGAACACAAATTTTGGAATTCCTTGTGGTCCTGGGTGACATGTGTTTGTTATTGTTGCAAGTTGAAATACAATGTCAGTTGTTTTTATTGGTGTGTCTGTTTCAGGGTCTCCAAATATGTCTTCATTTGGTATGTACACTCTTTGTTTTTGCAGTTTTTTTTTAAAGTGGTGATATATTGGGTTTATCATGTTATGTCCAGCTGTTATAGAGCCATCTATTTCAAGTGCCATAGGCACTCTGACTGTGGATGGGTATCCCAGTGCCCACCGTATGTATGCTCTGGTCCAAGTGTGTTGTTGGGTAAGGTATATTTTTTTCTTTTTTATTGCTACATATTGCTTTAGTGTGTTGCATGTATTGTTGTACATTTCTGTAAGTTTTTTTATTTGTGTTTGATTATCTGTAGTTGGTCTGGAAATGGTTATTCTTTTATGTAGTTCATCTGCCAAAGCTAATAATCTGGTGGGGGGTGTTGAATTGCAGGTAATATGATTGATGTTGAAAGAAAGTATATTGGTGAATGCTATATACTTTTGTACTGGATCGAGTGACATGTTTTGAAGTTTTTGGAGCATTATATATGTTTCTGAATATAGGAATTCAGTTGTTTGTGCTGGAAGAAGTATTCGCATAGTCTTTTGAAGGGCTATTGTTGTATTCTGTATTTTTGTTAGGTCGAGGGTGATGAACTGGGCAGCATGATCTGAGATTATAGATGGACAGAGTTCAAGATTAAAATAATGATGTAACATTGATGAGTAGAAACACAAATCAATAAGTGACTTATATCTATTGTTATTAAAAGATATTGAGTTTAATGGGAGAAAACCTTCAGCACTCATAAGTGGGATTGTTATTTGATGGATCCATTCGGTGACAAAAGTTTGGTAGGTCATGTTGAAATCTCCCAGGAGTATTATGGGATTTGGTGTTGCTGTAAGCATTGAATTTATTGTTGCTATTATTCTGGAGATGATGATAGGGCCTGGTGGTATATATACAAATACTAGGTTAAGTGTGATATTTTTATGATGGAGTGTTATTATGATAAGATTAGAGTCAATATATATAATTTTAAAAGAATCAAAAGGACATTTGTGGGATATAATTATACTTGTGCCACCTGATGGTGATGATGATTGCCTTGAGCAGGCACAAAACCCTTAGCTGACTAAATATTTTGAAGGATCAATTTGAGAGCCACTGTATATTTTTGTTTCCAATAGCCCTAGTATGTGTGGTTGTGTTGTATATAACCATTTTTTGAGTTCAAAAAGTTTTTTGGTGGCATTTAAGCCTCTAATGTTTAGAGGTCCAATTTTTATCTTCATGTTACAGGATTATTATTATTATTATTATTATTATTATTATTATTATTATTATTATTATTATTATTATTATTATTATTATTATTATTATTATTATTATTATTATTATTATTATTATTATTATTATTATTATTATTATTATTATTATTATTATTATTATTATTTTAAATAAAATACAATTTGAACAAAGTGAAATTATATCAAAAAAAGTTAAAAATTATCTAACAAATTTATTATACATATATATGTTGTAATTCAATAGAATGTTATAAATATTGACTTAATATTTTCCAATAAAACTTTTTTAAATTAATATTTGTAAAAAATATTTAAAAAAATTAATTAGTATTTATAATTGAAAAAGAAAATATGAAATTGTAATTAAGTTGTGTTTTCAAATAATTTTTTTTTTTTAGAAGTTAACTTTTACAGTTGTTATTTTTTTTATATATTTAAATGCAATAAATAATAATCATAATAATGTAACCATTAGTCAATTTAGAATCAATTCAATGCATACTAAATGCCTTTATAAATTACTATTGTTCTCTGTATCAATTATTGATCGTATAAAATTTATTATTGACCGCAATTATTAACAAAAAATTAAATAATTGAAAAATTTAGTAGTATAGTTTCTTATATAATATTATACTGCAATATTTACAGATAGTATGAAAATGAATTATGTTATACTATTATACATAAGTGATAAAAAAAACTAAGATTATATTGTATTACTACAGTTGAAATAGACAACTGAAGCTGTGTTGTATGTGATGAACTAGGCTTATATTGTACATTCTTATTTTTCTCCTACTTTCTTTGCATTTCTTCATATATTCATAGTGATCAACGAAAATGATGTTATTGCTTCTTTAGATGTAACAAAAACATATGGTTCTATTGAAAGAGTAAATTCCATAAATAGTGATTAATGAGAATGATGTTATTGTTTCATTAAATGTAACAGAAATATATAGTTCTATTGATAGAGTGGATTCCATAAAAATAAGTGAACATGCATTAAAAAGTAAAGATATTTGTAAATATGTAATAAAATTTATTATTGATTCTTTAAAAATATTTGATGATAAAATTTTTGCTTCTTTTGAAGATGGATATTATAAAATGTCTAAAGGTTGACCTATGGGTCTGTCTGTTGTTGCACAAGTTTGCAATTTTGTTTTGTCTATATATGAGAATAGTATTTTAAATATATGTTTTTTTAATGCTATTAAAATTTGCAAAAAGTATATGGATGTTTTTCTTTGCGGAAATTTCAATATTATAAATTTGATTGTAGAGGAGTTAAATAATTTGTATAGCTTGAAATGGGCTATTAAAAAGAAACAGGAGAACAGTATTAAGTAGTTGGATTTAATTATTACAAGAGATAACAGTATGTTAAGATATAAATTAATAATCAAGCCATTGCAAAAAAGGGGATATATAAATAGTAAATCAAATGTAACAAATTATGCATAAGATGGCAAGATTTGATCTTTTTTATTTCATAATGAAAAATTATGTTGTTACCAGTGTAATAAATTAAAAAATATTGAAATATTTGTCAAGAAATTACTTGATGTTGATTATAAAATGGAACATATTAACAATACTGTATGTCAATTTAAAAAAAGTTATGATGGTTTAAAGGAGTTGAAGATTGATAGTAAAAAATGGGTATCTATTCCTTTTATTTCAAATGCTCAAATGAAATTTTATATAAGAATGTGTTTAATGTTTCATTTTGTGTTACAAATAATGGTCATAAATTAGTGAATAATTCTAAAAATGTCATATCTGTCAAGCAGAAAAGTAATGTTGTATATTAAATTTTTTTGGGATGTATGTTATCATATATAAGTGAATCAAGGTGCAATATTGAAAAAAGATTAAAATAGCATGAATTGTTATATAAGTGGGCAAAAAGTAAAAATAATAGTGATTTAATGACTGCTTCAATTTTCTTGGATCATGGAAGTACATGTAAATATAAATTTAAGTTTGATATTGAAAGTATTAAGATTCTTCATGAAGAAAGAAATCATAATAATAATAAAAATTATGGAGGCAATTTTATTAAATAGGAATAAAATGAATTTAATTAATAGACAAGCTGCTAACATTAAAATTCACGATTCATGGCATTTGAGTTGATGACGTTTGCTTCTGTTTTGTTTTTTGAATTTAATGGTAGTTGAGGTAGGTTAAGAAATTAACCAAAAGTACTTCTGCTGATTGATAGACTGTTTATAATAGTTTATTACTATTATATTTATTATTTTTTATTGTTATTATATAGTTATAGTAATGGTCAGACTAGCATATTTCACAATTTTACATTTTATCTATTCATTTATATAAATTACAACATCACCTGGACTTAAGCATCACTAACACATATATATTTAAAACAATATTTTATTCAATATAATAGTGTAATCATTACACAACTCCATTTGCAATACTGAGCTAAATCATGGAGAACATAAGTTACTCCTGATAACTGATGGTAAACCATGCAATCTTACATAAATAAAGTAACAAATCATATAAAAATAATTTATTTTTAAGTGTATTTATTAAATGATGTACAATTTATTTTCTTTAATAAAAGTAACAAACCATGTAACAGTAATTTATTTAAAAAGTATAATCATTAATTGATATGCAATTTATTTCTTTAACAAAGTCCTTTAATCTTTATACATCATTATATCAATGTATTTACAGATAATGTAACACATTCACCATATCTTTAACTTGACTTCAATAAACTTAAACCCTGTCTATTACATATATAGACACAGGTATATATAAGCCTGTGTATTTCATCTATTAAATATAATTCTATGAATGTATGAATTCATAAATATAACATTTCGTTGACTCATATGTCACCTAGTATTTACACATATATATGATCTATATGGGATAGATATCAATGCTATCTTTATTACAATAATCATAAGGAATGCTCTTTTTAAAATCCTAATCCTAAACATAATCATTTACATTTGGTCCTAATCTAATTGAAGAAACCTTTTATGCAATAATTATAAGCAGTGACTTTTGGTCTTAAACCTAATTTAATACAACTACAACTTATAAAGGGATATAAATAGTCAAAATAAGTCATATATCACATGACCCTATCTCTTAAGCTTGTAAGTTATAAACAATGAGGATTGCCAATTCCTCTACAAGCTTTATGATAAATGCTTAGCCAGAGCCAGCACTTAAAATATCTCTGTCAGGAACCCCGCCCCAAACCCCTGACCATGGTTTCGTGCTTTGGCACTCCTCAGAGAGGTGTCAGGGTATGTTCAGACACTAGATCTAAAAATACCAACCCAAAGCCAAGCACTTATCTAAAAGTTATCTATTGAGTGGAAAATCTGAAATTTTCAGACATCTACATGTCTTCAAACCCAGCTATCCAACTCAAATAGCTATATGGGGCTGATAGATCTTCAGCCATACCATATATTAGTAGTCTTAGCAATATAAAATTACATAAGACTTATGGCAGAAACTATAAATAGTCAAAATAAGAGTCATATATCACATGACCCTATCTCTTAAGCTTGTAAGTTATAAACAATGAGGATTGCCAAATTCCTCTACAAACTATATGATAAATGCTTAGCCAGAGCCAGCACTTAAAATATCTCTGTCAGGAACTGATAGAAATGTATTTCCCCATATAAAGATGTGAACATATAAAAACTATTAAACATTGAATAAATAACTGTGCATGTATAAATCCATCTACATAAAATTCAATTTTCAGTAATCAAATATAAGCTTAACTATGGATGAATGAGACTAATGGAAATAATTACACGTTAACTATAGTTATTTAAGACTTAGGCAAGTTATATGTGTACGTGGCATTTAAATGATTATCACTATTTCTTTGCCCTTCTCTTTTATTAATAACTTATATAAAATTCATAAACTAAATATACATATATGTGATAAATAATAATTGATTTTAAAAATAGTTTTAACAAGTAAAGAGAAGTTATTACAAATTCATTTCTTTTTTTTTTTAATTGACAGTTTCTTTTAATAATACCTGAATAATAAGCCTTATTTACAAATTCAGATTAGTTAAAATAAAATACAAATCAGGCTTTAAATATAAGACCCACTAAAACAAAGTACAGTAATTGTCATTTACTTCTTTCTGACAAATATTTAAAATTGTATAGGGTGATAATAGTCTTATAATTTTTAGTCATCATTTAAATAAGTGCTAATTCTTCATTTCAGCTGGAGTTATTCAAAGTATCATTCAAAGTCTTCCAGATTATTCAAACGTTGTTAGCCGAGAGGTCATCGCAGCCGCCTTTCAAGCAAGTAGTTGGTTGCAGACGGTTGTGGGTTCGCGTCCCAGCTGATGCTATGATATATGAAAAGTCTTCCAGATTAGATCTAGCTAATTGTTAGTAAGTGTCCCTCATTTTTATTCACAAAGCATGGTAAAACCCTAGGATTTGAATGAAATAGTACTCCTTCTGATTTAAAAAAAACAACAACTGATCTTTATAGAAAAAAAGTTACTTCTCTTTTTATGCATTTAATTCTATTTCTTTTTTATAACACCAAATTTGCTATCATTTTGCTTAGAAGAGAAAAAAAAAATAGATTACTCATTTCAATATATATATTGGTACTTTTGATTTTATCAAATGGATAGTATTTATCAAAGGCAGCATTACATTTAATAATATTGACATCAATACTCTATTTATATCATCCTACTGTAAAACCTTCTACGTAAACACAAAATTAATGTTCATTACTAAAAAGATAGTAAAATGATTGGCTTAATATCTAGTGTCCATTTATTAGTTAACGTACACTGAATCTTTACGATTTTTAGAATAAATTAATAAGGACTGGATTATGGATGTTAATGCAGTTAGAAAATGTAAACTAGAAGTATCATGTGATATTTCTTTTGGTATAGATTTTTAATTGTTTGTAATATATATTTATAAAAATATAATATAGAAATAAACAGAATATTAGGTGCGTGTTAATATATGATAATAGTAAGGAAAGTAGTTTATTGTTTAAGGCTCGAACGGGATCTTTAGCAAAAAGAGAATATACATGTAAATGGAAAAATATGGGTGATTTAGTCTGTAAATTATATAAGGAAGGAATAGAAAATATTAGGCATCTGTTAATTGAATGTAAATGCTTGAAAACAAAAAGGGCACATATAATGAAGGTATGGAAGAATAAATATGAAAAAAGTGATTATACAGAAAGTAGATTATTGGTTTTTATGCTGGGTTTGGGAAAAGATAAGGGGGATTTACATATGAAGGCCATAGAGTTGACAAAGATTATGTTGTGGAAATGGGATGGAGCAGAATATGTGAAAACTTAGAGTGTGGAATGTAAAATAAAATAGCTAATAGGTTTCTCTGGGCATAATTGCTGAGAGATTCTCGACTTCGTTTACGTTTAAGGAGAAGCTACAGTATTATCACATCACATCAACATTCACATTTAAGTCTTTTTATTGTTTGTTTGTTTTTTTTTTTGAAAATATGAAACTTTTATTCATAAGAAAAGCTTTTCAAATATTTATTAAAAAATATTTATTTGTAATAATGATAAGCAAAGATTGTTCACCACAAAATTTATGAATAATGGGAGAGAATGATCTCAGTTCCTAAGTTTGTGAATGTTTATGATATGGTGGTGTTGACATAAGGAATGCACTTATTAAAAAAACTTGTAAATATTTATGTCATGCAATGAATATTCACACTTTCAGAAATAAGTAAAAGTAGATAGAAACTAGTCTCTAACACAGGGGTCCCCAACCTTTTTGCATTTAAGAGCACATTCTATAATACCGGCCAGGTGCCGGACACCATTTATTTTTCAACCACGTGGTGAGCACCATTTTTTTAAATGTAAATTTATAGTTGGATATTGTTAATAATACACATAATGTACAAAAAAATATTTATTTCAAAAATAAAAATTTAATATATAATAAACGTTTATATTTTTACGCTGTAAAAGTATAGTACGCCCTACAATTTGATTACAATATAATACAATAATTTATAAGAAATTTTAAAAATTAAATTTATTTGTATCAGATAAATAATTTTTTCTCATGTTTGGATAGCAGCGGGCACACGTAAAATGGTCTGAGGGTGCCATGGTGCCCACAGGTATAGGATTGGGGAGCCCTGCCCTAACATATAGAAAATACTGAAATATTGGAGTATCAAGCTATTAACATGATCATGGAGTTCAGTTGTTTGGTATTTCTAGCTTACTGGATGGTGAAATGCATATATAGTAAGAGAGTGGTCTGAATTTCTGTACTGGTAAATGGTGATGTTGAAGTAAAAGATGCACTGATAAAGCTGAAAAAACTTGTTTCATGTGGTTTATTCATTTTTGCAGTATATAATCTTACTTTATATATTTTAAAGTTGGAATTATTTATTAAGCACACAGGAAGTATATGTAAATACTTTTAAGACAGGCTATGCACCTTGAAATTTATAATAGTCAAACAATATCTTTAATTGCTAATAAAGGGACCTCTCAAACCATGATATAAGATAGTGACTTTTATAAAGATAAGAGTGGCCATCTTATCTTTAGTCTACCCATCCACTTATGATACAGGTTAAAGCCTGTCTTAAAAGCATTTACATATTTTAATGATATAAAGCATTGTGCTGATTAGGAAAGAAGTAGATTAAAATATTTATTAGCTAAAAACTTCAGGATCAAAATTACTTCTAGGGTTCAAGAGATAATTCACAATGTTCAAAAATCACTCATTAATTTAGTCCTTAATGAAACAAAATCTTGAGAATCCTTAAAAACAAATCCAAAATGTTTCTACTGACAATTTCTTTTAGTAAAATAGCCTAATTGGTTAGAACATCAAAAATATGAAGGCCATAGATTCAATCCTTGTGCTAAACTGTGACTGCCTAGGCTACAATAACTAAAAAAGAAAGAGGAATAATACCATGCAAAATCCAAATGCTCTACATAAACCTATGTGTTAATATTAACAGATGACTGCATTTAGAAAAGTATACATAAAGTTTGACTTTTTTAAAACATACACTGGAAATATTTCAACATATTACTGCAAGTAAAAGATTCCTGCAAATCTTTAAATAAATATGTATATATATAAAAAAAAACTAAATTAGTTTATAATTGGCTTTTTATTTCTGAGTTTAAGATCAAGAAACACCATGGTCTTTCTTCTCAGTTTCCTGATAAGGCAGAATGAATGTTTGTGTAAATGATAAATATTTTTTCAATACATATATACAATTATGACAGACAAAAATAAATCATGACCCTTAATCCCAGGAAGCTGTAAAGTCACCAATCAAGGCAGTGGTTGGTGGCTGAAGGCGGGAGGTGCTAAGAATTCCCTGATTGCAGATCCAGGCTGCCATTTGATGATGACTTTTTATTAGGTAGTTACAACTGCAGATCACTTTCAAGTGAAGGAAGGTTGCAAGAATTAGAAGAACTGTCTTATATTAAATGGGAGATTATTGGACTTTGTGAAGCTAGAAGAAAAGGTGAAAAGACAAATGATTTAAAAAGTGGACACATACTGTATTATAAAAGCACAAATATTGGAAATACAAGTGGAGTAAAATTCATTATAAATAAAAAAGTGAAAGAACAACATTGTGGAGATTGATGGTGTATCAAACAGAGTGGCAAGATTAGTTATACAACTTAATAGCAGATACCAAATGCAGATAATTCAGGTTTATGCCCCAACAAGTTCTCATGGTGATGAAGTAGTAGAAGATTTTTATATGGATGTACAAAAGGCTTTTGATCAGAGTAAACAACATTTTAAAATTGTTATGGGAGACTTCAATGGTAGAATTGGTAAACAAATGAAAGATGAAAGTACTGTAGATAATTTTGGTTATGGTAATAGAAATGAGAGAAAACATAGACTTGTGGAGTTTGCAGAAAAATAAAAACTTTATATTATAAATTCTTTTTTTGAGAAAAATGTTAAAAGAAAATGGACATGGAAGCAGAAAAATGAAGGTACAGCAGAATTGGATTATATTTGGACTAACAGAAAATACATATTTCAAGATTTACTAAGGCTGTAACCTCAAGAATATGTGTGTAAAAATGCGATATTAGGGACCTCTACAGGTCTTAACCACAAGCTTATGCTTTGGAAGAAAAGAGAGGAACCTTCTTTACCTCAACCTACTTTCTATTTAAATAGGTGAAGCTGAAGTGGTTAGATCTGAGAGCGTGAAGCTATTCAATACTTCACTGGTTAAGTCCACGTTTCTTATTACATATTAATACTCGTGAAATCTTTCGATTTACAATAAGTCAATGGAAAGATCTTATAGTTAGAAATTTATTACAATAATTTAAAGTTGTAATTATAAATTTATTTAAACACACATTGATTACATACGTAATATTTACTAAGGCTGTAACCTGAAGAATATGCATGTAAAAATGCAATATTAGGGACCTCTACAGGTCTTAACCACAAGATTACAGATCTAACCCCTTCAGCTTCACCTATTTAAATAGAAAGTAGGTTGAAGTAAAAAAGGTTTCCCTCTTTTCTTCCAAAGTGTAACCTTGTGGTTGAGACCTGTAGAGGTCCCTAATATTGCATTTTTACACGCATATTCTTGAGGTTACAGCCTTAGTAAATATTACTTACGTAATCAATGTGCGTTTAAATAAATTTATATTTCAAGATTGTAATGTTCTTAATAAATTTAGGACAGGAAGTGATCATCGATTAGTAAGATGTAAGATACATGTTAATGCAAAACTAGAGGCACAAAAATTATTAAGAAAAACAATAGTTACAGTTGATATTCCTAATCTCAGAAACATTCTAATGAATTTAAATTAGAACTTACAAATCAGTTTCAAATATTAGTAAATTTTGAACATGATTCAGATTTGAATGAAATTAATATGAAAATAACTGATACACTTTTAAAAATTGCAACAAAGATAGCTGATAAAAAAAAAGCAGCAATTGATCAATAAAATTTCTACTGAGACTAGAGAATTTATGAAGAAAAGAAGGAATATGAAGATATACAAAAATGATGCATTAAAAAGGATTGAATATCCCAAGTTTTGTAAGATGGTGTGGAAAAGAGTTAGAAATGATATAAGAAAGTATAACTGTGAACTAGCAAGGAAAGCTGTAGAAGAAAATAAAAATCTCAAGAATGTAAAACATTTTGTAATTGGTAGTATAACAGTCGGTGTGTTTTGATAGTTGTGATCTTACCATATCTGCCGTACAAGGTTGCCACCAGGCTATTAAAACCTGGAAAATTTATATAGTAGGCATATACATACTGATAAGATCTAATTTTTATATATATATTTTATTATGACTGTCAGCCCATGCCACTAGCTCGAGGAGATGCAGAGATTTGTAATAAAACTTGCTTAAAAAACATTTTTTTTTTTTTAAAAAATTTCAATAAATAAATAAATAAGCTACTTCCAAAAATAACACACACAAAAAGGTTTATTGACGCATATATAAATATTTAAAAATTGAGGAATAAAGATAATCTTAAATTTGTTATTATTAATTTTAAATTTAAATTATTTGGAGTAAGTCCACACAGATGGACATTTTAATAATATTTTACTTTAGAATGTTGAGTATAGATAGGCTACATAAATTTCTCAGTTAAAAACTTTTCAAAACAATCATTCAGTCTCAGACTAAACCTTTGTAGCCAACCCAATGCCTGCTTCCTGATATACAATGCAACCAATGCAATATAAAGATGCTAACATAAAACCATGCTGACAGAAATGTGTATCTGAGAGCATGATATTATTTGAAGGACATGATCCAGTACAAGAAGGTGTGTCTGTCTGATGAAGGAATCGTGTATATAAAATAATTAAAGAGATATGCTATATATGGGGGGACGTGATCTATCTGCCAACTTATAATCCCTATCTATAGAGATAAAAAGAGGGCAATGTTGCAGGAAATACATATGTGTCCATTGCAACACAATGACTACATCTTTGAGTCATGCATTCAATTGGGCTATGCCCTGTATGCTAAACATTCTTCCCATTACATTGATATAAACACCCATTTATACCTCCCCCAGCATTGACATAACTATGAAACAAATAGCCTGAAATTAAACCCATTCAAAATAGACATAAACATTTAAAATATAAAGTT
Organism: Epiperipatus broadwayi; assembly: GCA_028023455.1. Taxonomy (NCBI): domain Eukaryota; kingdom Metazoa; phylum Onychophora; class Udeonychophora; order Euonychophora; family Peripatidae; genus Epiperipatus; species Epiperipatus broadwayi. Next base: position 358,746 of record JAQFVV010012600.1, read on the forward strand.
ATTGATGGAATGGCAGAGGGAAATTTACAATAAACCCAATGGCATTCATCATAAGGTGCTGCATTAACAACATAACTTAAAAGATATATGAATAAAAATATTTGGGCACTCAGCATGAAGTGTCATATTTACCGCTATATGTATATTTTAAACATATGGAAATCAAAAAAAAAAAAAACAACAACTAAACGTTAATGAATCTATGCAGCTATCTACACCCAACTTAAATTTAATACGTTTTAATTAACACATAAAAAAAAATGGAAATGATTAATTAAAACATATGGAGAAAAAAAATATTCATAATTAATTTTGAATTCTTTAGGTCAGATAAGCGTTCTTATTTTCAGTTATTAATTGCAAATTTAGAAAAAGTTCCTATTAGATAAGCAAATGAGTTCATACTTTCCGGATTCTGGCAGATTTAGAAAGTCTATATTAGTGATCACATTCATAGATTGTCTGTCCTTCTTGGAAATGAAGCCACTATTGCCATTCATTTGGTCAGGAACTGTCCTCAGGAGGCCTCAGCTGGTTGCCAGAAAATTAAATCTATTGCAGACTCCTATATTGTGGAGTCTGCAATACAGCTACAGCTCATATATAGCTTAATAGTCAGATCTGAGACAACAACAATAATAATCCACTGAATTCAAATATTTTGGGTTTTACATTTTTATTAGCCTCTTATCAGCATTTTTCCAGATTGATCGAACATGATGTCACTGGCTCTCATGTTCCATTTAAGGTTCATGTTGTGGCTTCATGCTTGCATTGGTCATTTCTTTTTATTCTCTTATCTGACCATTTAATTATTAAGTGCCCCAAGGGCTAGTGTGCATTAGAACAATCATTTAATTAATAAAACAATTATTTCCATTTTCTAAGATGATAGAAATCAACATTTATTTCTATTTTCAAAAATATTACTCTTTATATCTTTACTTTAAAAAAACAACAACTTTCAAATACTTTTTTAAAATAGTTTTAAAGTTTTCCATCTGTGTGACAATATATATGTTATCGTAACTCTTTTAATTTTGGCTTTTAGTTGTTTTTTTTTAAAACAATTTTGAAATTTATTTTGCCCTTTTATTTTAGTTTTAAAATAATGTAACGCACATGTACATGGTTACAATAGGAAATTTATATCTGCAATAAAAAAAAGATGCAATTATTACAAAAAAGAGAGATGATATCATGAAATGGGTAGAAGACTTTCATCAAAAATTATATAGTAATAAAGAACAAGTACCTCCTATATCTATTACATCTTCCAAATTGCCCAAAATTTTAAATGAAGAAGTAAGACATGCAATTAAATGTATGAAGAAAGGAAAGGCTCCAGGTAATGATGGAATTATAATTGATATATTAAAAGAAGCGGGTGAAAAAATATAATTTTTTTTAGCAAAGTTATATACCAAATGTCTAAATAATAAAGATGTACCAGATGATTGGAAGAATGTGATAATAATATTAATATTTAAAAAAGGTGATAAAAAAGATATTAGAAATTACAGACCTATCAGCCTTTTATCAGTTTTATACAAATTTTTTACCAAGATAATTACAACTCGTCTACAGAGAACATTGGATTTCCACCAACCAAGAGAACAAGGTAGATTTAGAAGTGGTTTTAGTACAGTAGATCATATCCAGGTATTGAGAGACATTATAGAAAGAACAAATGAAAATGAGTTGCCATTATGTTTTGGATTTGTAGATTATGAAAAGGCATTTGATTCTATAAACATTTCTTCAGTGCTTAAAGCATTGGATCATCAAGGTATAAATCCAAGATATTGTCATATTTTAAAGAATATTTATAAAAATGCAACTGAGACAATTAGATTACATAATGATACTAGGAAAGTCAACATTGAGAAGGGTATAAGACAAAGTGACTCCATATCTCCAAAACTTTTTACAGCAGTGCTGCAAAAAGTATTTTGTGGATTAAAATGAAAAACTAAAGGAGTGAAAGTAAATGGAGATTATTTAAGTCATTTAGATTTTGCAGATGATGTAGTTGTTTTTGCAAATAATGCTTCAGAGCTGCATGAAATGTTGCAGGAGTTATCAGATGAAAGTAGGACTAAAGATAAATATTAAAAAGACTAAAATAATGTTTAATCGATTTGCTCAAAATATAAAAATAAAGATTGATTATGATGTATTAGAAGAAGTTAACAGTTACAAATATCTTGGTCAGATTATTAAAACAGATGGAAACATAATGGATAAAATTAATCATAGAATTAAACTTAGTTGGAGTGCTTTTGGTAGAAATAACTTGATACTAAAAGGAAATATGCCTATGTGTTTGAAAAAAAAAAAAGATTTTTAACAAATGTGTTTTACCAGTTCTTACTTATGCATTTGAGTCTTGGGCACTTAATAGAAGAGCAATACAGAGACTTCAGATCACTCAAAGAAGTAGGGAGAGATGCATGTTGGGAGTAACAAGAAGAGATCGAAAACACAATGTATGGGTAAGAGAACTAACATGTGTTACTGACCTCATTGAGAAAATTAAAAAATTGAAGTGGAGTTGGGCTGGACATATTGCTAGAAGAGATGATAATAGATGGGCAATTGAAATCATAAACTGGATTCCAAGTGATTGTAAAAGACCCAGAAAGAGACCACATGTGAGATGGATTGATGAAATAAGAAAGTGTGCAGGGGTGATGTGGAAAACAGAAGCTAAAGATCGGAGAAGATGGATTAAACTTGGAGAAACCTTCATCCTGCAGTGGATTGATAATGGTTGACGATGATGATGATGACAAAAAAATACTTTTAAATCAGTCTCATAAAAAAAATAGCAGAAAAAACATAACTGACCAGGATTATTAAATGCCAGATAATGAGAATTTAAGGATTTGTGCATTCTCATTTTAATCTCTATCTAAGAATAACTAGATACTATTTACTAAATGATAACTAATTAGATAACTAATTTGGCTAATTGAAAAAATCTAATTTAGGAATCATAAGTCATGAGGAGGAGCAAGCAAATGTTGTACTATTTGACTGTAAGTCCACACACGCATATATAATTTATTTCCCTTTGATTACATAATGTATCTAAATCCAGCATCATAAAAGTTGAATTTATAAAACTTAATTTCATAAATCAATTATTATTTTTAATATACAAATCAAAATGTCGTATACACTTTATAGACTTTATAGAAATCATTTCTTTGAATTTTGCAAATTCTGCTCACACACCCCTATGTTATTTCTTCCTAGTTGAATGCTCTGTTCAATTTTATTAAAGTTTCTCTTCTCTGTGAGCAGAATTATTTGATTTTATTCTTCTTTACTAAGATATACTGAAACCTTTAATTAAAACACAAAAATATAATTATGATGAAAAACGTATAAATAGCCCCCATAATTTAATAAAAGTTCATTTTCTAAAACCATTCAAGAATGACATCTTTTAATATGTACAGTACTTTATTTCTGCCAAGTGTTCAAATTTTTATTACTTTCTTTTTCTTTCTTTATTTTTATTTTGAGTGGATAATTATCAGCTACTCATTAAAATTCTAGAAATTCACTCAATAATGATGTCTGACAAGAAAAAATACCCATCTAATAAAAAACCCCAAAGAACATTTGAAAACCATCAATACCGTTATTCAGTTCTTTAAAAAAAATGTAATTGTTTCTTAATAGACAAAAAACATATATTAAAAAAAAAAAAGAAGGAAGGAAAAAATAATTAAGATTGTAAAAACATGTTTATATTCTGTTTCAGTCTAGAAACATAAGTGAAAATCAATAATAAACATTGGAGAAAAGTAATGAATATGAAAAGTTAGATTTATTCTTTGACATTCACGATCTATTAAGTAGTAATTATTAAACATACACAGATTGTGTGCTATCTATTCTAAATTGTAACTTATATGTTTCTTTTATTATTTTCTTCACTTTATTATTTAATTTGTCTGCTCATTATTATGATTTTGATATAATCATATTCCACTTACTTTAGGCGTATCTAACGTTTCCCATATTATTTATATTATTTTCATCATTGGTTATTTTATTGGTTGGTTTATACATTGTCGATCTAATACAAGTCACATAATTTTATTACATTTACTGCTTCCATATAGTGAATATGTGTGCTAGGTTTTTTGTTTTTTCATGTGTCAAAGCATCGGCCGGGAAGCGAACCCGGGGACAACTGCTTGTAAGGAGGCTGCGCTGACCACTCGACCACCAACGCTTGACATATGTATACTAATTAATATATAAAAGAGCAAGTTTATCATGGCTATTCTAGAAGAGATAGACTCGTTTACATTTTAAAGATTATCTCAAAGACAAGTCAAACAAATAGCTATTGAATGTTTTCATTTTAAAGATATGGCGAATAATAGAATACATTGAAAAACTAGAATTATACATGGTAATGATGTTTTCTTTTTTATTTAAAAAAAAGTTTTCTGCAGAAAAAGTTAAAGAACAATATATCACGCACACAGAATAATGGAACAGTATGTTGTGGATCCATTCATTGTTCACAGATTGGTTAGGCCTTTTTAATTATTTTTTCTCTTGGAATTGAAATAACCATATTCATTTACCAGGAAATGTTGCTATTGTTGCTGATATAAAAACCCAGGTTAGCATATACTAAAACAGAAAGAAAAAAAAAGTATTATTATTTAATCTACAAATGACAAGTTTCACGCATTCATTCGACATGAATCACTTTCAGTAAGCCATTATAATCACATCATTTTTAACCATTATCAATTCATTGTGGGACAAAGATCTTTCCAAGTTTAAGCCAGTTTCTCCAGCTCTTTCCCAAATCACCCTAGCAAATTTTCTTGCTTTATCTATCCATGTCATATATAATCTCTTTTTCAATTTTTTACAATCTCTTGGAACTCAGCTGAAAACTTCAATTATTCATCTCTTGTCATTTATTTTATAAATATGATCACCAACACCATTTTACTAAACTCTTTCAATGATGTCTGTCAGTAATACTTATTTTCTTTCTCATCCATGAATTTCATTTGTGATCTGTCCTTGTTATTCTTAACATATATCTCTCTATGGTAAGTTAAGTCGTATGAAGTCTCTATATTGTTCTGTTAACAAGTGTCCAATCTCAGATCCATAAATAACTGATAAAACATATGCATAAAAAAACTTATTTTTAAACTTATAGACATATGCTCTTTTAATACTAAGTTACTTTTAGCAAAAGCATTTCTGTCTGAATTTAATTCTATGATTAATTTCATCCATTATGTTTCCTTCTGATTTATTAATCTGAGCAAGATACCCATGGTTATTAATTTCTTTTAATTCATGATTATCTTTTTTTTTTCTGACAAAATCCACTGAACATTATTACTTTATTTTTTTTAGCCTTTATCTTTAGGATTAGTTTTGTTACTTTCATTTGATAACTCTTGCATTTCCAGGAGTTCTGAAGCATTATATGCACATCAGTTGAAAAAAATCTAGATAAGGTAAATAATTTCCATTTAATTATACTTTCTTTGCTTCCTATTTTAATTTGTAATATATTTTTATATAATACAAATAAAATGTTTATTAATTAAAAACTATTGTATTAATAAAATAACAGTAATAACTATTATATGCAGTCTTTCAATCAGAAGAAATACTTTCGGTTAATTCCTTAACCCTCCTCAATTGCTGTTTAATTGAAAAAAACATAACAGAAGCACACTATCAACTCAAATCCCATGAATCTCAAATTTTAATCGTAGCAGCTTATCTGTTAAATTATATTCATTTTATTTCTATATATTAAAATTGCTTCCTTAATTTTTCTTTTATTATGGTTTCTCTCTTCATGAAGAAATTTAATACTTTCAATATCAAATTTAAATTTATATTTACATGTCCTTTCATGATCCAAGAAAATTGAAGCAGTCATTAAATCAATATTAGTTTTATTTTCCACACACTTTGTGCTCTTTTAATCTTTTTTCAATATTGCACTTCAAATTACACATACATGATAACATACAGCCACAGAAAATTTGATGCACCACATTATTTTCTGTTTGACAGGTATGACATTTTTAGAATTATTCACTAAATTTATAAAAGTTGGCTTATGGATCTGCCTGTTGTTACACAAGTTTGCAATTTTGTTTTGTCTACATATGAGAGTAGTATTTTAAATATGTGTTCTTTTAAAGATATTAAAATTTACAAAAGATATGTGGATGTTTTTGTTTGTGGAAATACCAACACTCTAAATTTGCTTTAGAAAAGTTAAATAATTTGAATGGCTTGAAATAGACTATTGAAAAGGAATAAGACAAAAGAAATAAGTATTTGGATTTAATTATTATAAAAGGTAATATGTTAAGTTATAAATTAATAATCCAACCACTGCAAAAAAGGGAATATATAAATTGTAAATCAAAAGTACCAATTATGCATAAGATGGCAAGTATTAGATCTTTTTTGTTTTATAATGAAAAATTGTGTTATTATCAGTGTGATAAATTAAAAAATACTGAAAAGATGAACAGATTAACAATGCTTTATGTCAATTTAAAAAGTTATAATGGTTTAAAAGAGTTGAAGATTGATAGTTAAAAATGGATATCTATTCCATATATTTCAAATGCTCAAGTAAAATTTTTTAAGGATATATATAAGAATGTGTTTAATGTTTTATTTTGCATTACAAATAATGTTAATAAATTAGTGAATACTTCTAAAAATGTCACACCTTTTAAGCAGAAAATTAATATTATATATCAAATTTTTTGTGGATGTATGATATCATATATAGGTGAATCGAAGTGCAGTATTGTAATGGTCATACTTATACATTCACACAACAAAATCCAGTTTTGGCAAATTATACAAAGGCTGATCCAGATGAGGGGTTGAGACCACCAATCTGATTGCATCTCAGCTCCACCAATACTCCATGACTTACTACCCTATGAATGACATATATGAGGCTACACTCAGAGTTTTTAATTCACATGCTGGCAGTAGCAAAGGGTGGAGCAAAAGACTCAGGGAATATTAACTAAATTGCTAATATTTTAAATATACAATGCATCTATGGCTGAATAAATAATGCATATATCAATAATTAACACTAATATTAGGAAATTTAACTAAGATTTAGGATGGATTATGAATGACATGCAACACAGTTATTATAATTTAATATATTTTAATTAATAAATATAAATTAAGTAAACCAAAGTGCATTGAATGACACATGCAGGTGTAACAATGATGAAAAAGTTTGGAAATGGTATCTCATCTGATGCATTATATTTAAAAAGAGTTTATTACAATTTTAATAATCTATGGTTTCTAATTATGCCTTAATTTTACTATGCCCTACCTATTAGGCTTTCGACAGTTAAATTGGTGCAAGAATGATGATTTATCACCATAATATTTAATAAAAGATCATTTCATAATACTTAACATGCTGCAACAGACTCACTATGCAGATTATATATGTACAAATCAGATTACATATTCAGATCAATGCTGAAATATTACATAACATTATGGAGGGATGAACTGGAGCTTTGTAGTATGACTTCAGATACTATAGTGTTATATAAATTACTAGAGAAGTGTGCATCTCAAATGTATAGTTACTCAGGGGATTCAGTACCAAGTACTTGGTTTCCATGGACTGTACAACTTGCTGTGAATAAATTGAACATATAGTTTGGTAAGCAAAGCTGCTTATAAATTTTCTGGACTCTCATGTTCCAATTCTAAAGAAAAGTTGTCCAAACTAAGTAGATGGGGTGGCCATTAAAATCAGAAGCCCATTCATATAAGAAACATACAACAAGGTGTAAATGCATGTATGTGCTTCCTAAAGACACATTAGCCATGCTAAACATACTTAAAGTAATCTAATTTCTTAATAAATCTGCACAGTTTATAATATAACTAAAAGAGGGATAAAGCATATCTGGGACCTAAGCAATACTTATACTATGCTTTATAACTAATTATTGCATTTATTAACTAATTACTTTATTAACTTGCAAACCTAATTCTAACAATAATAATAAACTAAACATAATAGCTTAACGAATGTATTTAGATTTTCAGCATGGAGATTTGTATGTGTGTGTGCTAAAGAGCAACATTACTTAATTATGAGAGAGCCTTTAATCATCTCTTCCCTCCAAATTTATTCATAGAATCAATCTCCATTCTAAATTGGGCATAGCATGAATTATAAAATAAATATATATAAAACAAATAAGGAAGGCATGACTGCAGATTAGCATTAATAAAATAATAACTGAATAAGTTATTATTTAACAAGCATTTAGAGTTTTAGAAAGAAACGGGAAAGTTTACAGATATTAATTTTAGCATAATTTTAAATCATATTTTACGGTTTAAATTAGCTTTTAATTTATTTAAAACATTTCTTTAGATTTAAAAGTTTGTTCACATTATAGATTAAATAGCTAGTTTAACTTTTAGCTACATTTTTAGGATTATTTTTAAAGAGCTCTGTGGGAAAAAATTGTTACTGCATCTTCATTGTTGAGGCTTCTGTAACTGATCACCATCATTCTCGACTGAGCTGATCCATTTCTGATGTCTTCCTGGCAGTTTAACTGGTCTTCACCATTCTTCTATCTGAAAAGATTGATCTCTTGAAAGGAGAGCTGGCAAATGGTAGAGCTTTAGCCACCAAAGTCCATTTTCCAGCCGGTCATAGCGACTGGCTGCAAATATTATATCAAATATTATTTTAAAAAAATGAACCAAGTGAACCCCTCTACACAAAATTTAATACTATTTATACCAGGAAAATTGGTAATTTGAGTCTCTGTGTACAACTTTTCACAAAGTTTTCATCAGTAATTTTATAAAACATAAAAATGAAACCTTTGGTCATTTTCTTGGCTAAAGCAATAACGGACAAGCAGGTCAAATCTTTGTTCTAAGTTTTTATTTTTAAAAGACATTAAAATTTTGATTCCAAGTTTAATTAATTGCTTACAGATGGTTTTCTCAGAATTTACAACTTTTTATAAAAACAGCTAACTTTTTTTTAAAAAAGAGTTTAAGTGCATAAACATTTTATCATATATGTGTGTGGGGCTACCACAGGAATTGAAATTTATATACGAATGCATTTAAATAAAGATTTTTTTAAAACTAAGAATAATGCAATTTAAATTAATTTAAAAGAGTTGAATCTAGTGCATTATGGCTTCTTTTGCATATATATGTAGGTAGTTCCACATATATAACAATGTTCACACAACGTAATTTAAATTATACCCTTGTATTAATTTTAAATTTATAAATGCATATACATTATATGCATATAAATATTATGGCTATTGTATGTGTGCACATATACCAATACACACACATACACATAAATATACATTATTTCATATAAAATAAATTATTAGAAGCTTATATAGGTAGATTGGGATGGATTTGAATTGGGGAAAAGGATATTACTATGGAACATAGTAGATGAAACATGATGATGGTTAAATAATACTGTTTCAGTACTGAAAAGAAATTAAAGGAGCATGAATTGTTATATAAGCATGTGAAAAGTAAAAATAATAGTAATTTAATGACTGCTTCAGATTTCTTGGATCATGAAAGGATATGTAAATATAAATTTAAGTTTGATATTGAAAGTGTTAAGATTCTTCATGAAGAGAAAAACCATAATAAAAGAAAAAATAAGGAGGCAATTTTAAAAATGGAATTACAATGAAGATGAATTCAGGATTCATGGAATTTGGGTTGATGACATTTGTTTCTATTTTGTTTTTTTAATTTAATGGCAATTGAGGCAGGTTAAGGAATTAACCAAAAGTATTGTGGATTGAAAGACTGTATATAATAGTTAATTATCATTATATTTAATATTTTTATTATTATTATGGTTCTCATCTGATCCTTCATGTCAGCCACAGGTGGCATGATTTCTAACCAAAAACACATTAATATAACATTCCCGGGCTAGCGATTCTCTATTAATATTGACTTTTTTTTGTTTGTTTACAAAGTCTACTTTCTTCTGTTTCTGAATTATTTTTCCCAAATAATATTTTTGACAATGGGATAATAATAGTAGTTTTTTGTTAATTTTTATTGACAAGAGGGTCTTTTTTGGTGTGTGTTCAAATAGTAATTTTAATTTGTGTTTTTTTTAAATAGTATTACTGTTTTTGTAAAATTGGATTGACAAAATTCAAGAGAAAACAGGTTTTTTTTATGGATCTTTAAATAATAATTGATGTTACTTTGATAGGTTTCCATTTGATTGCAGACAACAATTAGTGGGAGGGATGTTTTTGGGTATGATTAAATAATAATTTACATTACTTTTATAGGTTTACATTTGATTGTCGACAACAATTATTGGGAGAAGTGTTTTTTTCGTGTGTGTATGTTTAAATAAAAATTAAAACCATTACTTTTATCGGTTTACATTTGATTGACAACCGATTTGACTACCTTTCATTTATAAATTATGGTTTTGGTTCTACAAATAAATATTTTTTGACAATGGGACAATAATTGTTGTTTGTTTAATTTTTTATTGACAAGAGGGTGTTTTTTGGTGTCGGTTCAAATAGTAATTTGGGTTACGTTTAAATAATAAGTTACGGTCTTACTTTGATCGGTTTACATTTGATTGCAGACACTAATTATTGGGAGAAGGGGTGTTTTTTTATGTGTATGATTGTAGACAACAATTATTGGGAGAAAGGGTGTAACCGTTTAAAGAATAGTAGTTTACGTTACTTTTAGTGGTGGTGTACATTTGATTGCTGACAATAATTAGTGAGAGGGGTGGATATTTTTGGGTGATGATTAAATACTAATTTACCTTCCTTTTATTTTACATTTGATTTATGACAACAATTTTTGGGAGAAAGGGTTTTTTTTGTGTGTGTACGTTTAAATCAAAATTGAAGTTACTTTTATCGGTTATATTTGATTTACAACTGATTTGACTTTTCTTTTTTTTTTTTCGTTTATAAATTATGGTTTTGTTTTACCCAAAACCTAATATTTTTGACAATGGGACAATAATAGTTGTTGTTTCTTTCATTTTTATTAACAAGAGCGGGTCTTTTTTTGGTGTATGTTCAAATAGTAATTTGGGTTACATTTAAAAAATAATCGGTTTACCTTACTTTTAGTGCTTTACATTTGATTGCCGACAACAATTAGTGGGAGGGGTGTTTTTGTGTACGATTAAAGAATAATTGTACGTTACTTTTATTTTTTACATTTGATTGCCAACAACAATTATTGGGAGAAAGAGTTTTGCATTTTTTTTTGTTTGTGTGTATGTTGAAATCAAAATTTAAGTGACTTTTATCGATTACTATTTGATTGAAAACCGATTTGACTTTTTTTTTTCCCGTTTATAAATTATTTGGGTTTTCCTAAATAATATTCGGTTTGACAATGGGACAATAATAATTGTTGTTTCTTTAATTTTGATTGACAAGAGTGGGTCTTTTTTGGTGTATGTTCAAATAGTAATTTGGGTTATGTTTAACTAATAATTTACGGTCTTACTTTGATTGGTTTACATTTAATTGCCGACGACAATTAGTGGGAGGGTTTTTTTCTATATGATTAAAGAATAATTGACATTCCTTTTATTTGACCGGTTTGATTGCTGAAAACAACAATTATTGGGAGAAGAGGGGTTTTTGGGGCTATGTTTAAATAAAAATTTTAGTTACTTTTTTTATTTTACATTTGATTGCCGATGACAACAATTATCGGGAGAAAAAGGGATGTACGTTTAAATAAAAATTGAAGTTACTTCTTTTATTTTTGACATTTGACGAAGGCCATTTGGAATCCCTCAAACAAGCTTGCCTTTATGAAGTGAACATTTTCGTTGGCCACAACGAGACTTACAAATGAAAGCCGAAAAATGTTTTTGGACCTCAAATCTGCATATATTGCTGCACAATCCAATCTTTTCTTTCAGCAGCAGGATGATTTTTTTTTCTGCTGTAGAAATATTCCAGCGCCAGCTTCCATGTCTGGCAATTCCCATCTTTTCAAGTTTTCTGTTGTTTGAATTAGCCATCTTCTTGGTCTTGGAAAATTTCTCACTAAAACATGACTCAAAGCGTGATCGTTTAAAAATTTTATGCTACACCACCCTAATCAAGAATTTAGGAGGCTTATAGCTTTATGAGGAACAATCATGACACTGTTTAAATTGTTAAAAGGTAACAGTACATCAATTCATCTTAAAAGAAAGGCCCCGATGAAAATTTAAATACTTTTGACACAATCAAATTCACACACACTCGTACGATATTGTTACATAAAATACATAACACAGCTTTATGATATAGTGCATGACACAAACAACTACAGCATTTTCCTCTGCTTTTAGCATCGGATAAAGCCACACCGTTAGCCGCTAAGCCGAGTTAACACTCTTTCTAGATTTTATAATTATTATAATTATCATTATCATTATTATATTATTATAATTAATTATTAACTCCTGATAATCTTGTGGACTGTCTTTCTTTGAAATAATCTATAATTTATTGGTATCAGTCTTATATCTGGATAACCTCTCTTCTATGATCAAGAGGACCAATATTCTTACCCTCCTACAGCTATTCTGAGATCTAATGAACCAAATAATAATAAAACAGATTTTGAAATCCATCAAGTACCTCAAAGACCTCAACTTTATATATAACAAAACAAGAATACAAACAAAGTAGGAGAGAAAAAAAAACTAAATGTACCACCAAAGTGTTGTGAAAGAAAGAATTTTAAAAAATAGAATTTTCCTTCTGAACAAGATTCTAATCCTGCTCAGCCTCATGGAGCCACAAAATTTATGACTGACCTGGAATAATCTATCAAAATAGGACCTTTCCAACTTTGAATAGCATAACAGAGATAAAAAAATGATTGCTGAATGACATATGTAGTACTAGAATAAAGATATTCAAAAAATTACAGGATTTGGAATTTTCATGTTATATATTTAAAAAATAATTTTTAGTATGTGTAATTGTATAAAAAACATTATACAAAAACATGTTCTTTTAATATTGCAAGTGAACAATACTACCTGTTGAAATGTGTGTCAAACCAGCAATGGATTCAATGTAAAATTTATAAAACATGGATACAGCCTTTAAATTGTGAGATTGTCTTTTTGATGCAAAAGTAATTAAAAAATATTACTTCAAATGAGAGTACAGATGCAATCTGATTTAGTTTTCCATTTATTCATTTTCTTCGCCTATAAAAATCTTGCCAAAAACACAATTCAAAAATACCAACATTTTTTTATTCCTTTTCCGCATCCAAATTTTACATCTGAACAAATTTTGATTTTGGGATTTTAAAGATATGTCCTTTTATTTAAAGATAGTACTTTTCATTGCTAAGAGCTTGAGGTATTAGCAGTAGTAGAAACACATCTAAGAGAAAAAGAAGAACCTGTTTTGGAAGATTTGGTATGGCAGGGTATAAATAGAAAAAAGAAAAAGAAAAAAAGGGTGGTGATATAGGTGTTATATCAAAAAAATATTTAAATACTGTTAAATGCCAAGAACATATGTGGTTTGAAATAGGGTTGGAAAAACAAGAATGGATGGTGGATATACTTTATATAGCTACTGGAGATAGTCAAACTATAATGGAATGGAGCAATAGCATATATGAGTGCCTAGTTAAGGATATACAGAGTTTTAAAGAAAAGGGGAAGAGAATAATGGTTATAGGAGATATGAATGGGCATATTGAAGAAATTGATGATGTAGACCAGTGTTTCCCAACCATTTTTGGCTCGCGTACCACTTGGTAGTACATCACGCTAAATTGTACCACTTTGCAAAAATGATTGTATTTCGTGAAATTTGTTATTGCGAGTGTGTTATTTTATTTGCATTATAAATATTATAGAGTGACCATGTATGTATTCACATCTCATAATGAGACAAATTACATTGAAACATGCCTAAACATCACGCAAGATTATAAACTCACTATAACATATTTATATGTATGTGTTTGTTCAAAGTTTCATATTTTTTCCAAAATAATTTATTAAAGATTACATTATTATATTAAAAGTTATTTGGTACATATTTTGTTCAAAGAGATTTCTCATTCCTTCATTTGGTTTTCCTGAATTTGAATCTGTTTTTTCTTTTTTGGAGCATCTTGCTATTGGTTGGGCCATGGAGAGGATAAATCCAGCATGTCCCAAGTCATGGTAAAAATAACCTCAGGGGTTATCAGGCTATCTCTTGTTCTTGTTTTCTTTATATTGTTCAGCATGAAGTTAATAGGATTAAAAATTTGATGATTAAATACTAGCTTACATCTAGTAATCCACAACAGATGATCAAGAATTAATGAGAGTCTAATTTTTGGGTATGATCCTTTTCTGACACATTCTTTCAAATTAAATAATTTAGATTGACTTACCTTGATCCAACTCATTATTTATCTACTATTTTGTCATATTTCATTTACTAATAAATGGTTTTAATAAAAACACAAAATTATAAAAAAACAATTATTATATTTTATCATAATAAAATATTTTTATAAAATAAATTTAAAGAGATCTTTGTGCTTGTTTCGAATAATATAATTGAAATTTGGTTCAAAAGATGCGAGGTATACCTTTAAGTCTACAGCTGCGTTTTATTTTTTTTTAAAATATATGAAGAAAAAGCTCTTCCTACTAATTTTGTACTAGTAAACGGTAATAATTATTTAAGAGCTTTCTCAGAAAGTTGTTCATATTCTTTAATGTTTAACCAAAAATTAATTAGATTGTGTCGTTTGAATTCTACTTGTAAAGTTCTGTCACATGATAATTCTATTAAATTTTATTTATCCTTTATTGATAATAATGTAGCTTTTTCTAAATTTTCTGCATAGAAGGGGTTTGAAATCCAATTATCATTTGTGTTTTCGGGTTTTGGAAAATCCTGTTAAATGTGCTATTATATTTTCTCGTATATCTTGAGACAGACTAACCTTATTTTCAAACAAAAAAATATGTAAAGTTTCGAATACTTCTAGTTGATTGTTTTCGATACTTATATATATTACTGTTTCCAAAAATCTAATTTCTTAATCATACTTTCAATTTTATCATTAACATTAAAGATCGTTATCGACTGTACATATTAACAACTTTACTGTATAATATTATTAATTAAAATAATTTTTATGAATTATAGGGAAAAACGTTTCTATATTTTTATGATTTAATTTTTTTTTTATGTCCACCATTATTGATTATTTTTCGTGTACCACCAACCAGCAACTCGCGTACCACCAGTGGTATGCGTACCACAGGTTGGAAAACACTGATGTAGACAATAAGAATGGACAGCTTTTGAAGAAATTTTGTCAGAGAGTAAATTTGAGCATTGGAAACTTATCTAATATTTATGAGGGACAATATACATGGTCTAGGAATAATATATCCCACACAATAGATTATATATTGGTAGAGAAAGAGGGAATGAATAAAATATGGAAAATTAAGGTGTTTAATAATGAAGAGAGAGTATGTAATAGTGATCATAATTTTGTTGTAATGGAAATGAGTATGAGGACTGGTGTGATGAAATAGATAAAGTTACAAATAGGGTTTTAGGTGAGAATATTTAGAAAAATAAAAGTAATAGAAAAATGAGAGTTAGTAAAAGTGTAAAAGAGAGGAAAAAAGCATGCAGAGAATATAAGTGTGCTATTAAGAACAAAGAAAGTGAAAAAGATATTAATGCTAAATAGGAAAAGTACTTAGAAAAAAAGAAGTTAGCTAAAATAGATAATTATAGAGAGAATGAAACTAAATAGTAAATTATTGGATGATATTAATAAAAGTAAAAAAAAGATGGGAGTAAAAAATTTTGGAATTACATTAAAATGAGAAATTTAGGGGAGAGAGAGATAGTATTACTGGATGAGGAGGGAATAGAGTGTAGCTCTAGAGAAGAATTAGAGAGAATATTGAATAGTTATGTAATGGATATAGAAAAGATGTTAGATGTGAAGGACAGAGGGATAGAAAATATGAAAGCATATAGTAATGGGAATATTGCATTTATAGAAAATGAACTGAATGAGGCAGGGAAGAAATTGAGAAGTGGTAAGGCAAGAGGATTAGATGGATGGGCAGCAGAGA
This sequence comes from Epiperipatus broadwayi, assembly GCA_028023455.1. NCBI lineage: Eukaryota > Metazoa > Onychophora > Udeonychophora > Euonychophora > Peripatidae > Epiperipatus > Epiperipatus broadwayi. The sequence goes on from JAQFVV010012600.1 coordinate 374,977, forward strand.
TGGTAATGAATTTGGGGAATAGGGAAAAAGTAAAGTTACTATCATGTTTTAATAAGATGGCACAGAAGAGAGTTTTTCTGGGTAGTTGGAGTAATACAAGAGTAAGATTATTATTTAAAGGAAAAGGTAAGGATCATAGAAACTTAAATAATTATAGACCAATAGCAGTAACAACAGTTTTATATAAAGTTTTTTCATATATGGTGGCTGGAAGAGTTGCAAAATGGATGGAAGAAAATAATGTAGTGGAGGAAATGCAAGGAGGTTTTAGGTCAGATAGGCGTATAGGAGATAGTTTATTTGTAGTTACACAACTTATAAATATGAGTAGAAATTCAGGTAGACAGTTATATATGAGTTTTATAGATATAGAGAAGGCATATGATAGAGTAAATAGAAATAGATTATGGATAAGTTTAGCAAATCTGAGAATGGATGAAGCTTTAGTGGGTGTTATTAAGAAATTATATGAAAATAATTACTATACATATCAATTAGGGGATATAGAATCAGTTAAAGTTAAAATGGGGTGGGACTGAGTCAAGGATGCCCTATGTCACCTATTTTGTTTTTGTTGTATTGGAGTAAAATGGAGAGAGCAATAGAAAGTCTAAAAAGAGGGATAGAGATACTGTTAACAGGTGGCAAGAGAGTATATACATTGTCCGGTCTTTTTTTTTGTGGATGATGTCTTTTTGTGTGCAGAAAGAAGAGAAGATATGGAAGTTATGCTGAGGACATGTGCAAGGGTGGGTAAAGATATGGGGATTAAATTTAGTGAAGAAAAATCAAATATAATGGTGAATACTGGGGAAAGAGAAGACAAAGATTTCTTATTGGGGAATATAAAGTTAAGTGTGGTGAATAGATATAGTTATTTGGGAATCATCTTGAGTAATAAGAAAAATTGCTTGGATGAATGGGAGAAAAAATTGATAAATGAAGCAAAGAAAAGAAAGGGATTGATAAAGAAATTAACACTGTTTTCATATAATAAATATGATGTAGCTAGAATTGTATGGAAAGGAGTGGCAGTAGCAGGGTTAACATACGGCAATGATGCATTATGTGTTAGTAAAGGGGTATTAGATTGCTTAGAAAAAGGAGAAAGGGAAGTAGGAAGACATGCATTAGATGCTGAGGTATGGACAGTAAAAGAGACAATTCAGGAGAAATGGGATGGTCAAGTTTTTATATGAGGGATGCAAAAAGTAAATTGAAAATGTTCAGTAGACTGCAGTTTATGGATAATAAAAGAATAGCCAAAATAGTATTTAACTGGGTTACAAGTAAAGGGCAGCCAACAAGATGGGTGAGAAAGGTAATGTGGTATGCAGAGGATTAGGATAAAGAAGTTATGTCAGTATACTTGTACAAAAGATGGAATGATTGTGTTAGGAGAATTGTTGAGTGTTATAGTGGGTAGGAGTGGGATAGAAGAATAGATGCATTAATAAAGAATAGGGAGTTGGAGAGATGGAGAACTAGTATGGAGAGTAAAATGAGTTTAAATATATATAAAAGTAAACGGAACATTGGGTCTGAGTTAATTTATGATAATAGTAAGGAAAGTAGTTTATTGTTTAAGGCTCGAACGGGATCTTTAGCAACAAGGGAATATACATTTAAATGGGAAAGTATGGGTGATTTAGTCTACAGATTGTGTAAAGAAGGCATAGAAAATATTAGGCATTTGTTACTTCAATGTAAATGTTTGGAAGCAGAAAGGGTACAAATAATGAAGTTATGGAAGGTTAAATATGAACAAAGTGATTATACAGAAAGTGAGTTATTGGTTTTTATGCTAGGTTTGGGGAAAAATAAGGGGGATTTAGATATGAAGGTCATGGAGTTGACAAAGATTATGTTGTGGAAATGGGATGGAGCAGATTATGGGAAAACTTAGCATGGATAATGGAAAAGAAAGGTAGAGTGGCTAACAGATTTCTCTGGGCATAGCTGCTGAGAGATTCCTAACTCCGTTTAAGGAGAAATCACAGTACATCACATCACATAATGGCTACAAAATCCTCTGTATATTTTAAATACTACTTATTGCTTGTACCTGTTTTCAAATTACTGTAAATCCAAAGCTATATTATTGATATTAAATATTATATTTATAACATTTTAAATAAAAAGAATAAACAAAAATTCTTTGCAGATTTAACTCATTTTGCAGCCAACTTCCCTTCAAGAACTTTTCATCTATCAAAAATCTTTTTACTGCATGATCAAATCTTTTTTAAAAATATAAGAGTCTCCATCTATTGAGTAAAAGTATAAGTTTAAAATACAAAAATACATTCACATAAATATAAAGTTCTTTACATATTAATTAAGGAAACTCATGGCAACTAATTTTTTATATGGAGTGCTGTTTCAGCACTATCACACAGTAATTTGTGTTAAATATTTTAAAAGTTAATTCTTCAGCTCACATAGTACAATAAAACAAGAGCATCTTCCCATTCTAACACCATCTACTGGAAGTTTGAATAATCAATGATTATCAGACACTTTATTCTATTTAAATGTCCATCTTTAGATCAGCTTCTCCCTTTTGCTTTAATCAATAAAGCTTTGTGATTTAAAGTTGGAAGCAGTGCATAAAACATCCAACAAACATCTTTAATTCTATTTTACTACTCAATATGTAAAACATGAAATCAAATTGGCCTAAGGTTTTAAACTTAAGTCAATATGATTAAATAGTTCTATAGATATGATTACAGCTTATTATCTCAATGTATTTTATTACTCTCATTCTTTTTATTAATTATAAGAACCTTATTCATCTGGCTAAAAATTTTAAAAATTACAGATATGGCAAACCAAGAGTAGCTCACTACTTCTGTGCCATCTACTTTAAGCTTGTATCATAAAGTCTCATTGGCATTAGAAATTTAAATGCAATGAAATATCTAATACTCACTAATTATTCAAATTTACAGGAGATGGTGCAGACTAGAAAGCTCCTCTTACTTCATATTTAAGGTTAATTGCGATAAACATATCTTTTTAAAGTTTCAACCACAAATTTATATATTCGTTTTTCAATAATATTTCTAATACTATTCTAAGATTAATCCAGTAGCAAAGTCTTAAATGGTTATTGGGTGATGCTTTCTTTGGTAATTCACTGGCTAATAATTTAAGAAATATCATGTGGAAACAATAATGGCTATAATGCTTGTCAAAGCATTTGAGCAAACACATAATATTATTATTTTTTTTTAAAAAAACTTGACAGTAAGTTATTGCAAATCTTTATTGAAGCCATAATGATTTATTTTAAAAAAATAATGACTGAAGACATTTTTTCTAAATTATATGTTTTAGTTAAGACAATTATTGAATGATTACTTTGTGCAGTTTGGCACAGAGATAAAGTGACATATTTATTGCTCACTGTTTGGTCAATTTAATAGACCTATAATACTTTATCTTACCATTTCAATGTTCAAAAGTCATAAGACCCACAAGAAACTAATCGTACAATTATTTTTATATATTAAATAATTGGTTTGTCTGTAATAAGCCATTTGAAGAATAAAAGCATAACTTTTGTTGTAAAGTTGGTTAATATTTTACATCACAATATAAATGATATAAGCTCGTTATTATCAACCACAATTTGATATCTTAGTTCACTTTTTCTTCTTTTACAATATTATAGTTTCTTCAAGCATAATATTATTATTAGATGCATCCAGATCAACATCAATTTCTGATAATCATATGAATAGCATGTTTCCACAATGGTCTATCATTTATTTTGAGATTTGGCCAGACCAAAGTGAGATCCATAAATTTTAAAAAATTATATCTTTTTCCAGACTAAAATAGTCTATATGATTTGATTCAGGAGTAAAGTGGCATTTTATGGAACTCAAGGTTCATAGGTCATGGCCAAATTCTGTCACTTTTGGTGTTTGAACAACTTAAGATGTCCTGAGCAATAAATCATTTGACTATTTATTTATTCCTAAACCAAACAAGACAACTTCTACCTTGTTGCCAGAGCTTCAACTTGAAGTCAGGTTTTACCTGAGAAAATATCTATTTGTTTATTTTCTTTGCTGACCATAATATTTTAAAAACTCTTTGCTAGCATCACAAATAAAAAGTTGCTATGTTTTTTAGTCTATCTTAGCATCAAACTTTTACATTCTCAGAGAATCACAGAAAATACTATAGTGGAATCAGTGCTGCCATTAGTTTAAAATATTTTTTGGCATTTAAAAAACTTTTTCAGTACCTTGCATTGTAAATTTTCTAAGGATTAGTATGTGGTAAATCTCTTGGTAGTTATACTATTTTTATTGATGAGAGACAAAAGTTATAAAATAGCATTATTAATTCTAAAGTCAGCTGTTGTCATTGTCATTATAAATTTTGTCTTCTTCATAATTAATCTTAATCCCCATCTTTTCACTTATTTCCTTCTTGTACAATTTCAACAATAATTAATTGAGTGTCACTGTTTGGTTTTTTAAATATTTTTACATTTCTAACATTATTTTTCAACTTTAGTTGCCTTTTTTTACTTATTTTAAACTCAAACTTTCATAAAACTTCCTTAGAAATACAATAAATTTAAAGATATGGCAATTAAATCAATTAATAACATTAACATGTCAAATAATAATATAACATTCCAGACCATATTACACTTTCAATATTCTTTTGATGAAATTATTTTTCACACTACTTTATACACATAGATTATAATATTAGAACACTGATTAATAATTCATTCTTCAAATAAACAATACATCCATAATATATACTTTCATCACTACCAAATAATATGTATAATTCCACTTTGAGTGTACTGCACATTTCTAACCATATGTTTATTTGAAAGTTTGTGCTGATGTCATTTTACTTGTAAGTTTATGACAGACTATTTCCATCACCTAAAATTAGTTGTAAAATGTCTTCAGAAAAATTCAAATTTTGTTTAAACTCACAATACGTTCAACTGCTATTAATAGCATAGAGGTTAATATATACCACAGTGTTTCAAATTATATTATTCTCTTCTCTTCTTAACATGGTACTATCCTAATCAGCAATAATGCCAGCATTGGAAATACACCTGGATCTATTAAATTTGTGATATATTTATGATGACATTCTAACTAATTCAGAATAGCATAATTATTTAGAGTCACTTTAAATTCAGTATATTTTGAACCTAAGTTTCTCAGGTTCATTCTATACTAATGCTGTCACTAGAACAGTAATATTTGAAGAAAAAATAATAATACTACATGCAAAATTATGTTACCCACTAATCTGCATGCTACTACTAATAGTTTAGACATTTAATAATTAATTCTGGATGATAGATAACATGTAATTATAAATTCATAATGCAAATTTATATTTCTAGTAAAAACAATAACAATAAAATAAATAACAAATATAAACAAGAAAGTATCTGTTGATCCACTAAATTATTATATCGATTTTTATTTACAACCAATATGTATAATTTTCTGTGCTAAACTCGGGATAGATAATATGCAGATATAATGGTTAACTGTGATTATCGAATAAACAGTATCTAACCCAAAAAGTATCATGTTTTCTTGTAGATAAAATGTTGGGAAATCAAAAGTTATATATTGTTCTGCTTCTTTTTGTGCCTTCATTCTCTCACTTTTTTACTTTACCATCTTCATGCTATTTGTCACCTTTCTTCCCTAATTGTGACAATGGATAATGTGTTTGTAAAATCTTTAATTACATGCAGAATAATTTTGGCATCATCTTTTCTCTCTCTCTCTCTCTCTCTTCCTCTTTGTTTCTTTTAGAGTAAGATTCAACATTAGAGTAAGATTCAACATTCTCCAATGAGTGTTTATTAAAAAATGGCTCACATCATAATTTTACATCGTTACTAAATTAATTTTTTTTATACAATACCTGAGATGTACATATACATGGCTTTATGCTTATTTGTATTTCTGTTGATAAATTTTTCTCTTAGCTGTTTTAGGAATATTCATCATAGTTTTGCACTTCTGACATTTATCCATTCTTTATTTTCACTTTGCATAAATAAATAAAATTATTAAAATTTTTAATGAATAACTATTTTGATATATATTTTTTTAAAAATTCCATTACTTTTCTTTAACTGTATGTCAATTTAAAATATGTTTTAAATAAGATTAAGTTTCATTTTGCACTGTATTTTATTCATTTTATAATAATAAAGAAATAAAAACAATCTGTACAAAAGTCAATGATGACAAAGAAAACCCTGAAGTTGAATTCAAGAAAAACACTTATTTTCATATTATTAATATTTTATGAGTTTTGAAAATGTGAACAAATTGATCTCTCTGCAATCTAATATTTTTTTATTAAATATTATTTTATATATATTAAAATACAATTTTGTTTAAAGTGAAAAAAAAATCTGATATTCCCAGGTACAATTGCCTTAGGAAAATGACTAATGTGGTGCTCTTCTCACGATATTAAGAAATAGAAGGTCAGCTTTTCGTTCTGTATATAAAAAAAAAAATCGATGGCTGTCTACTGCTATTTACAACTGTCACAATGTTTACCTGACATTCCTGCACAAAAACTTTAAATAAATCAACTACTCCCAGAAAATTACTCTTTAAAAAATTAAATATAAATATGATTTTTTTTTAACCTGTTACATTAGTCCCCCCCACCCCTCTATTTTAAGCCTAAAACTTTTGTTAATGCTTTCTAATATAACGTCATTAATGTTATTATCGTTTTTAACTTTTCATTTTAAAAGATATTTGATTATGTTCAAACAGTTCTCATCAAAAATTCAAATATAAAAAAAAGGTCAAATGAAGTATTTAAAAAGATAACCATCAAAGTAAAGTTGTGGGGAAAGTCACGTGACTTTCTTAGTTATAAACTTTTCCCAATCGCAAATTAGAATATAAATATGACATCACTTCTCTTTCAAATCTTACTGTTTTTAAAAATCATCTATTGTAAACTTTTGCTTTTAATCACACTGACTTGAAATTCAAATGCAGAATCAATGCAGGTATGTATCTGGAAGTCATCTTTAACTCATTTTCTACTATTAATCTTTAAGTTTAAAATTAAAAAAAAACCCCATGCCAATATGCTTGTATACTTTTACAAGTCTGATACCAGGTCAATAACTACATTTTAGCAGCCTGTTATATTCTAGCTATAAATATTTCCCCCAGTAATAACATTGATACTAACACAATATCACATGAGATTCATAGTTTAGAGCTTTTGAATTTCAAGCTGCTTTGCTCCAGCTTTGATTCCGTATGTTTATTCATAAAAACAAAAACAGAAACTGTTTGGAAATGGGGATTAAATTGCACTATCTTAATAATTACTGACAATTCGAGCTTACAACAGATAGCATAAGAGTGCAGAGAGAATAATATGCATATGTTATCATGCTTTTAATTTAATGCTTTATCAAAATAAAAGTTTGTGATACTTTGTAATAAATATATCAAAAAAATAAATTAACAGATTTCTTGACTTTTATTTGAATAATGTTATCAACATAATATGATATGTCAAACATTGGTGGTCGAGAGATCAGTGACAGCTGCTTTACAAGCAGTTGTCCTGGGATAGCGGGTTTGCTTCCTGGCTGATGTTATGACACATGAGAAAAAAAAAACATAATATAGTATATATTGACTTTATTTATAAATTCTTAATATACTACTAGTAATTTATTTGTGATTCATATTATATAATTATAATTTCCATAAATTAATGGTGATGATTTTAATGTGTTGTCAGATTTCTTATTTTTAATATTGCTGTTATTAATACAAATGCATTTTACTTTTAAACTTATTATTATTTCTATTAATATTATTACTGTTATTACCTTGGTAATAATGTTTCATTGTAAGATGCTGTTCTATATTGATTTAAAAATTATCAATAAGAATTAAACACTATCACTGGATCTTAGTATTCTATGGCTTAATTACTCTATTTTGGAAAAAATAACAGTAAATACTTCTATTACAATTATTATTACAACTAGTTTTACTGATACTATTCCTACTATTCTTAATAGTATTATAACTGAATTATTATTTCTATTATTAAGTAATAAATCATAGATTTATGCTTGTCCAAATTGTAATAATATTAAATAATGCTAACACACTTATAACATAAAGCTGTATAAATTAATAGCAATTAACCAATTAAAATGGCTTAGCACTTTCGAGAAAATGTATTTTTCATAATCATAGCCTGTTATGACTCATTCATTGGATTATTCTTTATGTGTAATATGCAAGCTTTATGCAAATGAGTCAATTAGCCCATCTTTTTGATATAGCAAAACATGTTTCTTTACGATTAATGGTGAAGGAGTCTTCTGCTATGAAGTAAACCTCCTTTACCTTACATTTAACCAATTTTGCAGAGGCAGATTCGAACTTGTGTCTGGATACTTTTTGATGTTGTGCAAAAATTGAAGTCCATTCTGGGTTAGAATGTGATTTATTATAACTATACTTATGCTGTGACAACCTAGTAGCTATGATGGCTCAAGTTTCACCATAGTATGAGGCTTTGCATCCATTGTAAGGGCATGCAATGTTATACACAGCCTGTGAGGTCTGATGAGAAGCTATGGTGTCTTTAGTGTTGTTAATAAGCCTATTAGTTGAGAGAGGTGCATGAAAACTCAAATGAAACTCTGTAGAGAAAGTTCTATAGAATTTATTATGCAAAGAGGACACGTAAGGCAATAATAGCCAAGGCTTGTTATCTCTAACTCTGTGTTCCTATATTATTAATAAAATGTCTAATCTTACTATAAACTATACCGCATGTGTATCCTGATGTGATTAAATCATTAGTATAATTAATCATGTTAGACCTTTTATCTGCCTTGAATTTGCATAAATGTTAATTTCTAAAAAGAAACAATGTCAACCCAGCAAACTTGTGAGCAATAGGTGTATATGAATGAGGGTGAATCTGTCCACAAACTTCTGGTGGCTTCATAACCATTGTATAGTTAAGGGTACTTCCTTCTCTGTGTACATGAATATCTAAATATTTTACTTCTTGCTTTATATCTTCCCATGTAATGTTTAAATTCAAGGATGTGTGCATTTGTATCTGAGCTTTGATTTGCTCAACAATGTTTACTGGAGCAGCAATAAATAAGTCGTCCACATATGTCATATATATATTATATGATTATTTACTATGTTGTATTTAGATAATACTTGTTTTTCATAATAATTCAAATAGATGCTATCCATGATGCTGCTCATGGGTGATCCCATGGTCCACCTATTGTTGATGTGATACCAATTGTCTTTAAAATTTGCCATTATATTTTTATCCAAACATCTCAAAAATTCAGTGATGAAACAAATGCGGGTTTGAGCCACATTATTACTTGCCAGTTTTAGTTGTATAATGTTGATAGAAGTCTTTCTATTAATAGACCCATATAACTCGGAAATATCTAAAGCGGCAATTTTAAACTCAGGTTTTATTAGCACATTCTTAATTCTCTCTACAAAATCGAAAGAAGATTTGGTAGTATACTTACCAAAGCCCACACTGTCAATTACCCTATTATTTTTATAACTTACTCCAAAATCATCTACCATAAGCCTGAGTAATCAATGGATAATAATGGTATTGCACATACATTATCAAAATACACTTATGAAGTAGATATACACAGATTCACACTAGATGGCTCTGGAAAAGAATGAAGAGTTGTTTTGAAAACACACATTAAGAGTACACTGTAAAATTCATGATATGTTTTGTCACTTTTATTATTACAATTTACTACTACTCACATTACTAAAATAATTTCTTATATGATTGCTGTTTATAGTATTACTGCTAATACTATTGTTGATGTTACTACTTTTATGAAGATTAATAAACTATACTATATCTCCAACTACCAATACACTAGAATATCATGTCAAAACATTATAGCAATGTTTTTTCATTAATTAATCAAGTGAAAGAATAATAAGTCATCGTTGAAAAGATATTATTTACACACAGTAATTTTTATTGATTTCATGAAGAATTTTGCAAAAAATTTTTTTAAATGTATTTATTGTATCATTTGTTAAAAAAACCTGCCTTTTATTTAAAAAAAAAAATCAATTTAAAAACAAATATGATAACCTGGACCAATTGATGAGTGCGGGTTTAGCATGAAATATGTATATTGGTGATTATTTATCTTTTTTACATGTCTGTGGTCATGTGTATCAGCTGTATGAGATAGTGTGGATAGTTGAAGGGTGCTTGAAAATCTGAGTTCGAATCCCCTGTACTTTCAATTTGAAAACATGCACAGAGACACAAAAGTAAAGGAATATTTTTTTAAAAATCCAAAATTGTGATGTTTGTACTTTTTATAAAATCAGAAGATAAATTTTATAAAAATCTTTATATAAAAATTTATAGGGGTTGAAACTTGGAAATGTTCAAATTAGAAACAATGTTTCTATTAATGTAATATTTTATCTACTGATTGTATTTTTCAATTTATCATTAAAGCTATATTAAGCTTTGCCATTCTTCTTCTAATAATTCTTTATAAGAAAAGCCATTTCATTTTTTTTATCTTTTTTTTTTTATCTTTATTGTTTTCTACAACTTCAGCTTTGCCTTTTTCTTTTCTTATGTTTATTTTTTAAGGTCTTATTAAATAAAACTAAAATTAAAGATATAATCAATAGATAAAATACGATTATATCAAGATATAATGAGCCACATTTTTCCAACCTGTACTCACAGACAAGAATTCTAAAAGAGATTGATGGTGAATGCTTAAAAGACTTTTTATAAATAAATAAAAATCACTGAATTTTGTTATAATTTAGATATTTTAAATTTTAATGAATTATAACTAAAACAAATGTATTACTATAAAAATAAAATACAAGATGCTATTATAATAAACTACCTTTCTGAATTACAAATTATGATAATGCAAGTTTCACAGCATTAGTTTCAAGAAAACTTTCTTCATCAGCTGTCCCAATCCACGACCTCACCATAAATCAGAATAGACTTTAATCTTATTCATATTAAATAAATTTTAATTGCTTTATTTTCCCATTGAGTTAATAGAAATATTAAATTCTCACATTCACATTAATATTATTACATGTTGGCAAAAAGGAAAAAAATTGATGACAGTTGATTACAATCACTTACAATCTAGCATCACATTACATTGCATGAGAGCAACCTTATATTATTCCCAATGATCTAAGTTAAGAACTTTATAAGCAAACTCAATACATTCATATGATTATCAGAAATTGATGTCAACTTGATGACAACTAATAATAGTAATAATAATATTAATTCCAGTTGAAAAGCCTCTAAATTATATAGGGTTCAACATTCTCTGATACTTTTCAAATTAACATTAGTAGAATAATTTTATACCTAAACATATAATTTAGTCTTCATTGTTTATCTATCAACTCATCCTATGTTATTGATGATTATCAAAAATTGGTTATGAATTTGGTTTATATTATAACTTGTTTAGATTGTTTTAAAGATAATAAAGAAATGTCATATGTCAGAACTACAAAGAATAAATTGGCAACAAGATTAAAACAGAATTTAAATGATAATAATTCTGCAGTTTATGATTATATGAGTACATTTAAACATAAAAATTTTAAAATAGAACTTTTGGAATGAATTAGATCATATTATGAAAGAATTATAAAAGAAGTAATTTATATTAATGAAATGAAACCTATAATAAATACATTATTAATTTTAAAAAAAGATGATAATAGGTTGATTTAATTAAATAATTATAGAGGATTATTTTAAGAAAGGTATTTAAGAAGAGAAAGTAATGAAAAGTTAAGATTGTTTATTAGAGGAATTTTAGGTATGAGTTATTTGCATCTTTATATGTATTTGGGATCCTTATAAAATATTTGTATTTATATTTATTGTTTTTTTATGTATTTTTTAGTTGTTCCTTGATAAAAACTATAAAAGAATATAGTCAAAACAGAGTATATTTTTGTGCATTATAATAGTTCATATTAAATCAAGATTTTTAAAGAAGTTTATGTATGATTTGTATATTAAAATTAATGGGCTATTTTCAAAATAGAAGACTTTGTTTGGTTGATACTTTTAAATTTATTCTACAGTTTCTATGTTATTTGTTAGGCAAAATTATATAGAATTCATTTTGTTTTAATTTACTAACTTTATTTCATGAGCAGAATCAGCCTAAAAAAAATGAGGCCTGATGCAATGTTTTTATGTGGGATGGTGTGTGGGTGTGTCTTTTTACATCATAAGAAATACAGATTTTTTAAAAAAATATCTTACTTGCAAATAGAAATATATTAAAATCGCACAAATTGATATTTATAATGCATAGATAATTACTTATTCATTATAAGTATGATTTTGAATAGATATTTGAGAAATAAAATAAAATACATATAGTGCCCAAAAATATTTTATTTCCTCAAAGTTTTATTGTGACTCCGTCATCCTAATTTTTTTGTGTGTGTGAATTACAAGTCATTCGATTAAAATGTTAAAGAAGAGAATCATTCTTGACATATGCTAATTTGACATTAACATAAATAGAACATTGCAAAACATTTAGATATACATATTGGATGTAACTGAAAAGTCCACATTACTACATAATCAATGATTCCACAACTGTATTAGTTTGATTGTGATATTCATTGCAGAGACTGCAAATTACAGTGTTATGGCAACCCCCCCCCCCCAAAAAAAAAGGAAATGTATTTTCACTTAGCATGTAATAAAATGTTTTATTTTTTGATTTTCACAAAAGACAGATTATTTAGGCCCAAGAACTTGATAAATGTGAGACCTTACACTGTCACACTGCCCTCAAGCCAGTTCTATTCATGGGTTTAGGGTACTGGAAATTAGCTTGCACAAAGGCATCTTTTATCTACATAGTGACACTGGACTCTATCATTTTTTTTTGTGATACACCAAATATATCAGATTTATTTGTATAAAAAAAGAAAAAGTTGGAAAGGTATTAAAATGTAATTTGATTAAAAAATCAAAATATTTAGGTTCTGAACTGAATTTGAAATGACATATTTTCTTTATTGCTCATTCTCAAATGTGGGTCAATTAGGAAGGCAGTTAAAAAAGTTTAAATACCTTCCACTAGTGATAATTTATTAGAAGAGAAAAGAAAAAGTTATAGTACTTATGTATAATCTATCAAACTAAATAGAGAACCAACTATAAAAAAAAACTCCACAGAAACAACAATTGCTATTATGGGATTCAATTGCACACTTCCTATTTATAATACATTGAATTCATATGTGTTAATACCTATCATTAAAACATTATATAAAGTCATATGTAGTGGTGGGGAAAATAAAATCATAACTTTACAAAAATATATTTTAAAAATATTATAATATTATAACTATTATAATATTAAAAATTAAAAAGCAATAAATAAATAAAATATTTTTATTTATCATTAAATGTAAAAATATATATAAAAAAATAAAACACAATAATAAAATAAAATACAATATAAAAATTTATTTTGATATTTTGAAAACATTTTTTATATTGGAGATTTTTTTTATAGATATATTGTAAAAATTTAAAAACAAAACAGATTGTATTTTTGAATAGATTCTTAGTAATTTATTATCTTTGTAAACTTGCTACAATATTAGGCAAACAATCTTCTGTATATAATTCATGTAGGATAAAATATATCTATTATGAATATCTTTGAACTACTGTTTTGTCACAGGGTCACAATGTTTGCTGGTGTAATTTCCTACTACTGTGAGAATTTCTCAGCATGGGTTAGAGCAGTGGGAGAATGATAGACCCTGGAACCTAAAATCTTCAAATTATGTATAGACCTTTCACTTCCGTTATTCAATCTTTTTATAAACTACCCCCAAAAAAAAAAATCATTCAATTATTACTATTTTACTATGTGGATTTAATTGGATTCAATTCAAAAGTTGCTTCCATGTGTCAAAAATGTACCAGTGTAAAAATCTTTTGGAAGCAATAGATGCTCTTTATTGAAGTACCAGCTAGAATAAATAACACACGATTATATTATCTTCTATGAAAAAGGAAAAGTATAAAATATGATAAATATGAAAATATCAACTATAAAAAAGATATGATTATTAAAAGAAAGTAATGTTTCCTATGCTTCTATAAGCAACATATTACAAAGCAGTTGCATAGAAAAAATAGAATGTGACAAATATCTGTATTCTATAGAGCTGTATATATATAACTCAATCTTCACATATATAAATATATGTGTACAACTATTCTATTTGTGTAAATCAATGAATTTAACCTACTGCATAAAGGAGAAATAATATATGCTTTGATTTATATCTTAAATAAGACTGTAGTATCTATTACTTTATTATTTCTGATTAAGGTGACTGTCAAAGTTAGCTTCGATCTTTTCCATCTGTTATGATGGTTAAACTCTCAATGTAAACGTGACAAGAGCTGAATTGTGAAAAAATTTTATATTATTAGAATTCAAAGTTAAAGCTAACATTTTAATTCATCAAACTCTTCCTGTCAGGTTCTAACCTTTATTGTTGAAGCAATCTTGAAATATTTCTTCACAAAGAAAGCCCTATTACTAAGAATTTTAATTATGCTGTTACTTCTTTCAAGTTTTATTTGAAGTTAAAAGAAGTGCAGAATTCTTTTGCCATAACTATGCAGTTAAAAAAAGTAAACAGTCAACGTTTATTGATTTTAATATTATCAATATTAATGACAGCATATAGAGACGATGAAAATTATGCATAATTTTGCTTTGCATACAGAAGTAACAACTTGGTTTTCAGCAATCTATTTTATGTTAAATAGCAAATCAGGAATCTAGATGATAATGCAGTAGTAGAGAATTGCCATCTGGTGGTAAATAAGATCAAACTAAGACATTTTCATTATTTACAATAAACATATTTTTAAAAATTGATAATTATTATGGATATTTTTTTCAACATGTTTAATATTTTTAAAATTCTTTTGTTGGTTTCTTCCCCTGATTTTAATTTAAAAAATTTTTTTTTGTGACATGCTGGTTTTAGAGATTGTCTTCGTGTCATCTTGTTTTTTTTTTAGGACTGAACCAAAATCTTCATCCATAATGTACACATGAAGGAACTACAAGTTCACATAGAGAACATATTTTGGTCATCACCAATTATATGACCACTAATTCATTAAATGGACAATAGATAATACTCTCAATAAATTACAACAACTGGTTTCTGGCTCATTCATTTTCTTTTTTAAGCATAAACAATTGTTTCTTTGCATGAATTCATTCATTCATTATTATTCTTATTCATATTCATATTATGCTGTCAAAGTGAATAACTCAAGTCTAATTTATGTGTAATTGTATAACTCTGAAAGTGGCAACACATTTATATATTTTAATTCAATAGCTATATGTGTAATTTTAAATCTGGTTCAATACATTAATACCTGGACCTGGAACAAATGTGATTTGGATATAAAGTCATAATATTTTAAGACATACATTCAATTAATGTAACTGTTCAGAAACCAGTCAGAAAACGTTTTGACATAGTTTTCACGTATTCACTGGCTAAATTAATGCTGGTATAATTAAATATAGAGATCCACTATTATATTTTGTAAACTATCACACAAATATTTATATAAAAAGTGTATTAGACAAAATTTTAAAATTTTACACAATTATAGCATTTTCCCATATAAAATATTTACATCTGTAATTATTATGCATATAAAATGCAATTTAATTTTTTTTTATTAAAAACAAAAAATAATATATATCTCATGACTTAGTTAATGGTATAACACATGCATAAATAATGTTAATTCATAATGCAATCACAAATACTACAAATATCAGAAGCTAAAAAACACCTATGTAAATTTGTAATAGATTATTTAGTCATATGATTTCTATTCTAATAACAATTCTCAGGTATCACTCTAAACAAACAACTACATCATAAAATACAATAAACAAATCTAAAATTAATTGCAGTAAAATCAGCCTAAGTTCTGTAAATGAAGTTCTTTGACACATAAAGCTACAATATCATAGAGAAGTATCAAAATTAGTAATGTAACTCCAGTGATAATGTGTACACACAGTAATAATAATATTAAATCACTGAAATAAAAAAATGTAATGGAAAAAAGTAAATAAAATTGCTACTCAATTTGGTATGTTAAAAATGTAGAGATAACTCAATCAATGAAGATATCACAAAATCATGATATTGTTCCTATAAAGATAAAAAATAGGATAAACAAATGAGTATCTTTTTTTTTTATATTTTAGTCAGTTAAACATGGAAAATATATATTATGTATATAAAATATATAAAAGGACTGGATGATGAAATGCACATCTAATGAAATGTGATATCTATCGATGTCAAAATCTCTAAATCTGAAATTATAAAATAATTAAGTCAGATTTTTAGTTAATGATTTTGTATGGTGTTGAAACATGGACTATTTTATTTCTAACATCAGAAGATTAAAGATTCTTGAGATGCAGGCTTTGAGAAAAATAAAAGTAATTATTTGGATAAAAAAAATATAATGCTGAGGTTCTGAAGAGTCTTGGAGAGTCAAAATCTCTACAGTTGAGACAAGAAAGTTGCATTAAAAGATATGCTGGAAAGGAAAACTGATGCTAAATATTCATGAAGTAGACCATGCCTTTCTAACAGATGAGTACAAATTTAAATATTCAGGATTATACTGAGTTATAAAAAGTGGCTGAAGATGGATTTCCCTTACTTCAGATTTATATTATCTAATTTAGAAAAATAAAAGACTGAAATAGAACTTTCAAATTGTTCTATATTATCTTTTTTAAAATCATAAAACACAATTTTTTTTTCTCTATACAGTGAAATAGAGTGCTTGAGTGACAGACTTGAAATCTAAAATTCCTGGATCAAAATTCAATCAATTCTGCTGCTTAAATGTCATATAAGCAACCAAGTAACTACTCTAATTTTTATTATTATGTTTCAATGATAAACTTTATTTATCTTAGAAAATTGCAAGAGTTTTACATAGTTTGGGTTGCTGTGTTTACATGGGCAATCCGTAGTTCTAGGGTTACATATATAAAAGTTGCTTTATTTCATTTACACATAAATTTCTCCATGTTGTGGATTAGTTACAAGGGTTTTACATAGTTTAAATTGCTGTGGTATACATGGGCAATCTGTAGTTGTAGATGCACATAGATAATAGAAATGCTGTGGATTTGTAACAAAGGCTTGGTTGTGGTTACATAGGCAATCCATAGATGTAGATTTATGTATGTAAAAGTTGATTTATTGATTTACACAAGATTAGATGAATTTTACATGTTCTGGATTGCTGGATTTACACTTGCAAACCAGGTTTAGTTTTATATGTGATTGGGTTGCCTAGGTAACATATGTGAGAGACTAGTGATTTTTATGGGAGGGTGGCAATTGTTTGTGAGGTCTGCAGACACTGATATTAAATCATTGTCAGTTATTTTTGACTTTTTTTCTTTGGGTGATCAGGTTTCCACTTGGTTTCATTGGGGATGTGTTGGTATGGATAGAAGGTATGGCGTGATTGTTTTCTGTTACATTTGAGCAGATGAATATTTCAGAGGGCGATCATGCTAGAACTATGTTAGAATTGACTGCAATTGTTGAATTGAATAGGTTGGTCAAATTCTGGATCTTACTATGTTAGAGATGGCAACTGAGTAAGGCTTTTGATGAGATTTAAATATGAGATCCATGAATAGAGGATCCAGATTTCCAGAGGAAGTAATTATTTATAATTGATTAATTGGAGTTTATGGTAGAATGATCAGCCTCTGTAGCTGGGGTTGGATGAGTTAGAGATGAGGCTGATGTGGTTTAAGGGTGAGATTCATAGATAGAGGGTTCCGATATAGGGAGACATGGTGAAAGCTGGGTAGGTGATTAGGTTTGGCATTGGAAATGTCTTATGTTTTTTGAAATTATCATTAGTAACTTGATTTAAATTGAAAATTTGAATGAAAAATATAACACAAAATAGGAAATAAATTATCAGTTGATTGGAAATTGAAAAAAGTATATAACGTTAGTTAGTTTTTTTAAATATTATCTTGTTATCCTAAGGTTTTGCGTACTTCATAGGCATAAAAAACCAGAGCTTGTTAACTTGGTTGTGAGCAAGTGAACTGACTACTGGTGAACTTAAGATCGAATTTTTATTCCTAAACAAGTATCAATGATGACTACAATAACATTAAAAATAAGAAGCAAATGCTTGACTGATCATTGGACTTCGAAACTTTGCGCTGGTATTACAGTAGATAGGCACCGGTCATGTGATGGCTTTTTAAAAAATTATCGTTAAATAACTAGATTTTAATTGAAAATTTGAATAAAATGTGCAACATAAAATAATAAGTTATCAACTGATTGGAAATTGAAAAAGGTATACGAAGATAGTTATTTTTTTCTTCCGTTATCCTAAGATTTTAAATACTTTTTAAGTATATAAAAAACACAGCTTGTTAACTTGTTTGTGAGCAAGTAAACTACTTCCCGGGAAACTTGAAACTGAATTTTCTTTTTCTTTTTTTTCCAAACAAAAATCGGAAATTACTACAATAAAATTAAAAATAAATTTATGTTTGACTGAACTTTGGACTTTGAAATTTTGAATTAGTAATATTGGCGGCAAGCTTTTCTGATCATGTGATTTTAATTGAAATTTTGAATGAAAAATGTAACACAAAATTATTAATTAGTTATCAACTCATTGGAAATTAAAAATATATATCAGGAAGGTTTCTATCTTGTGACGTCTAGGTTTAAAGTACGTTTGGAGTGTGAAATACTAGAGCTTCTTAATATTATTGTAAACAAATGGACTGCATTCTATAGAACTATATTATCATTAACAACAAAATAATTTTCTAAAAGAATCAACAATTAATTTTATTTTAACAGAATAATAATAAAAAACATGATGCACCTGCCACTACTGGTCTAAGATATGCTTACAAAAGCTAAACTCATAATTTACTTTTATCTTTCATCTCCTAAGTCAGATTCTGCTAAGTTCGAATTTTATTTAATTCCATCAGTTGGTTATATTAAGTTATAAACATTCTACCAAAAATTACACCATAATTTCAAGCAAGAATTGACCAAACATTCCTTTGATAATAAACTCAAATCAAAGTTCCCAATGTTATCTGAAATTCTAAATAAATCAAAAACAAAATTTAACTTTGGAAAAAAAGTTTATATTTACAAAACATAAACTCTTTGGTTCAAATTATTATTTAGATTTAAAATATTTTATAATCTCAGAATTACTGATTATATTATTATCTAATATTAAAATAGTAGCACATTTAATTGTCATGCCTATAGTCTGGGGTTTAAATAAAGATCAAAAGAAATTACTATTTAAAAAGTTTAAGATTTTACTCATGGGTATCATAGCCAACTTAGATGACCATCTCTCAGATGTCAATAAAAAAAAAACCCCATCAAATTCCATTATCTAGCAATTGCTAAAAACCATTCCGTTATGATGGCTTTTGCAAAGATTTTTGTCTGAAACATGGTCTATTTATTTGTTTTCAAATTATTATTTAGTTTTTAAATGTTTTATAACCATCTGAGCAAGTGATTGTATTGTTATACAATATTAGAAAAGAAGCATATTTCCTTGCTGTGCTTAAGATCTAGGGTTGAAATCCAGATAAAGAGATATTATTTTTGGGAGACAGGTTTTTTTCATATAGATAACTCGTTTCATAGATAACCATCTAGAATTGGTCAATAAAAGGATATCTTGGTAATTTGTTCCTCTATGCAGGCGGTTGGAAAAGCTATTTTTAGTAGCTGTTTATTTTTAAAAGGCTAATTTATTTTTTGCTGGAAAAAAGATTACCTTAATAATTAATTAAATTATTACTTGGAGTAGGATTAAATGCAGTAGGAAGATGGTGGCAACAAGAGCTTAATGTTTCTAGGTTAATTACTATATAAGAAACGCAAAAAGAAAATAAAAATAAAGATTATTTAAGTCAAATGAGTGGAAACATTGTGTTTAATCTGCCTCTTGGATGATCAAATGTAACATTATCTCCTTAGCAAGTCAGATAACTTTTTTTTTTTAAAAAAAAAAAATCAAATAATTTTCATATATAAATAAAAGTAAATTTTATTTCAGATTTAAAGAATTTTAAACTGATATATTTATTCTATGACAAACTTATTTTATTAACTCAAAAGAATTATTATATTACGATAGACAGTATCTTAACAACATTGATGAAAATAGTTTGTCTTGCTTCTCCCCATCTTTACCCTCTCTCTTTCTTATTTGTTTAATATAAGATATTCATTTAAATTCAATATAAAATTATATAGTCATAAGAGACAATTACGTCAGCACTTTTTCTGTTTTAAAACTGATTATCAATATAGCTAATTTCTAAGTATAATAAAATTAGACTAAACTATAATTAATCTACACTACAATTTCATCAGCATCATTTTATGATTAAATTACAGCGATGAAAATCTGTTATTATTATAAAAATATAGTTTTCAATTTGTTAAGCACGATATGCATGCTTAATAAGATTATGTCTGGTTTTTAATTTATTAAGAATAATATATTTATATATTATAGACAGGGTATGAGCACAGACTTTCATATGACCCACCACTCTCCACACTATCTCATAACACTGATACACTTGAACACACATATGTTGAAAAGATAAATAATCATCAATATACGTATTTCATGCTAAACCAGCAATCATCAGTTTGGTCCAGATTGCCATCTCTATACATATATGCTACAAGTGCTCAGATATATATTAAGATAGCAAATCCTCCTACTTTAATGGACAGGCTTCAATCTACTTCACACTCTAACTCTTCAACCGTCCATCCAATTGAAAATCTGATGATGGAACGCTCAAAGGCCACCCTGAGGCTGATATTATTGTCACACCCATGTTGACCTAAGGTCAATCTGACCCCTCATGTACAGGACATAATCCATTAAATATATATGCAAGGGATAGACAGACATCTCTATTATGTAATAGCTGAAATACACAGGCTTATATATACCTGTGTCTATATATGTAATAGACAGGGTATGAGCACAGACTTTCATATGTCCTGTACATGAGGGGTCAGATTAACCTTAGATCAACATGGGTGTGACAATAATATCAGCCTCAGGGTGGCCTTTGAGCGTTCCATCATCAGATTTTCAATTGGATGGATGGTTGAAGAGTTGGAGTGTGGAGTAGATTGAAGCCTGTCCATTAAAGTAGGAGGGTTTGCTATCTTAATATATATCTGAGCACTTGTAGCATATATGTGTAGAGATGGTAATCTGGACCAACTGATGATTGCTGGTTTAGCATGAAATACGTATATTGGTGATTATTTATCTTTTCAACATATGTGTGTTCAAGTGTATCAGTGTTATGAGATAGTGTGGAGAGTGATGGGTCATATGAAAGTCTGTGCTCATACCCTGTCTATTATATATATAGACACAGGTATATATAAGCCTGTGTATTCCAGCTATTATATATATATATATATATATAGCAACATTGTGTATACGTCTTGTACATAAAGTGTGTACAGAACAAATTTAAACAAATCATTGGCCATGGCTTGATGAGTTGTTTTATTTGACATAAGTATTGAAATATGGAAGAGATTAATTTAAACTCTGAATATATATATATGAGTGTTTTATTACTCAGGAGTTTGAGTACTGAAAGTGCAGATATTAGAACCATAATCCATAGAGCTCGACTTCCAGAGTTATCACTCCATTATATTACCATCACCCAGGGCAACGGAAACTTTCATATGATACCATTACATCCTTTAAAGCATACAGAGTGAGATAATAATTGTAAATAAAATAATTATTTTATGTTTTATATTTTTTATTATTATCATTAAATGCATTAGGTGTTTATAGTTAAATATGTACTGCATAAAACTAGGTGTGCTTATATAATTAAAAATTATGGATAAAATGACAACTCATTATTTGAAAACAAGGAATTTCAGAGCATTCAATTTTGCATTGTTAAAAACAAATTTGCACTTTATGAACTCGATTGCATGAAATGTTTTTAAATATGTATGTTATTGGAATTCAAATATTTTTTTGTCAAGCGTTGGTGGCCGAGTGGTCAGCACAGCTGCCTTACAAGCAGTTGTTCCGGGTTCGCTTCTCGGCCGATGCTTTTACACATGAAAAAAATATATATTTCTTTTTTAAGACAACATATTATATCGATTAATTTATTAAAAAGTGACTAAGTTTAATTTGTCAATGTATTATATAGTTCTCAATAATCCAAATACTATTACTACAAAAACTTCCCACTATAAAAACAAAATTTCAAAGATTATCATTAATTTTTTATACTAAATAAATAATTTGTATACCAATTTACAAACAAAATTAAGTAGTAAATAATTAAATTCATTGTTATTCTTTTAGCCCACATTTGAAACGTTTTGGCCAATTCATTATAAATAACATAAAATAAATAACTATAATTTAATAATCCGAATTGCAGTCAGTTACTTATTTTATTTCCTGTCTTAGAAGAATTTGGTTTTACAATAAGATAGTAACATACTTGAAAGATTAAAATTCACAAATCCGAGTCAGTTACTTATTTTATTTCCTGTCTTAGAAGAATTTGGTTTTACAATAAGACAATAATATTCTTGAAAGATTAAAATTCACAAATCCAAAAAGTGCCTAAAACCAAGAGATTTTAAATTAATAGTGTTTACCTGTATTCAGTTTTTTAAAAAAAGATCCCAATTTAAAGACGTTTTCATGGGATTGTTTGATGGAAAAGATTAAATATAAAACTGGGATATAAATGAGGAGTATGATTTAATAAAACAAGTAAATCTTACTTTCTTTAATCACTTTACGACTTACAATTTTGATTGCCGAGCAGTCGTCTTCATAATTTTTCTATCTTTCCACTTCAATAATTCATACAGAAGATTTAGGATCAAAGAAGAATACAATACTTCATAGAGAATATGGTTTAAAGGGATTTGAGCTGAGAAATCACAGAAATGAATGGTATTAAAAATAAATCTTTTTTAAAAAAATAAAAATCAATAAAAGTGCTTTGCAAATTGTATTTAAAATTAAAAAAAGAAGTGGTTTATTGCTTAGGAATTCACAAAAAGTTTGAGCACCAGAAATGACAGTTGGGCTACATTTCATAAGCTTTAACCCATAAGTCTGCTATTCTATATTATCAGCAAACAATTTAGGGCAAAATTGTACTAATTAATCTTAAAAAGAGTTTTAAACAGCAGGCAAAATATTGTACAATATTTTCTGTATTAAACCATCAAACTATTATATGCTCACCAATTAATATGCTTACAGAAGCTGTTAATAACAATAGCAAATTCTTCATGCAGTAGTGCCACCAAGTGGAAGCCCCAGTAAACAATTTATGCAAGAAGGCTGGGGATATTAGATGACTAGGTACTAGATAGGGATTTCATGCACACAACTTCTTGCATCCATTGATTACTAGGCTTACAATTTATAGAGAGTTTGCTATTGTTATATCTTCTGTATTACATAAAAGTAAAATTTTGGTAAAAATTATTTAGAATATATTATAGATTTACACTAAATGTCACATATATAAAATAGCTTCAAAATAGATTGAGAAATTACAGCTCTATAATTAAAAAGATTAGAGTATCACAAGAAAAACATGAAAATTATTAATTATAACAAAATGATTCAGTTGATCATATTTAATAACTTAATGCTTTTAAAAAAATAATATACTGGAGCAACTTATTGTTCCCAAAAGGAATTTCCCATGGGATTAGATTTAAAGATGTGATGAAAGTGATTTTATATTGGCCAACTAATTAAATAGGATTTCATAGCAATATGAATTTGTAAACAACTCAGTAATAATGAAAGATGTAGGTACAAAAGTTATAGAAAAAGCACCAAGTTTATATATGCTGATAACAATATGTCAGGAATTTTTAAAAGGTTGGCAACGATTTTTGCCTCTTGGAATTAATAATTAGTGACATAAAACACACAGATATCAATAGTTTCATTGAAGACTTCAAACAGCAGAACTGCAATGAAATGCCTAAAAAATAATGAATTGTCCAAGCTATTATATTTCCTCTGATTTTCTATGGAGAACTGCTTTTAGTGAAGAATTTTAAGAATATCATGGTAAGATAGATAAAATGTAATCTTTTTAGATACTATTAAAAAATCATACTGACCTTCATAAAAGAATAGTAAAAAAGGGAGTTTAATCAATGAACTTATCTAATTGCCATGTGATGAGATTTGAGTGGTCTTCCAAATCCAACTAAGAATAGCCAAATACCCATTTAATGCTCAATATTTGTCAAACTGGATATGAGATGCATACCTGAACCATAAATACTAAACCTTGTTAGGACATATTTTCAAGTCCAGGCTATAAGTATGGGTTGTAATTATTATTAATTATGCTTTCCAATTTCTGGATGAAGTTTGAGTATTTCATCTAGATAAGACTAAATGAATATACATTTGGTTACCAAATATGGATAATTAATTGAATGAAAACTGTGATCATTTACTTAAAAAATAAATCTTAAGCTTTATCAGATCCTATTCAATTTGGAGTCTAACATAATCTGCAAATAAGAATTATTATTAGATCTTTATTCAGCTGAGACAACAAAAGCTAATAGAGATTATCTTATTTTATTTACATTCTGGGTTATTAAATAATTAAAATAAATTTTATAATATTTGAAAGAGTGATTATAAAAAAAAAAAAAACAGAAATAAAAATATTCATTAAACCCAATGCTGTATTCTTCCTAAGATCATATTTTAATGTCATTAAGTTTTTTTAGTATTATTTCACATAACAATTAGTGAGAAATCATATTTAAGAAAATCTTATTAACATCATTCATTCCATATTTTATGACAGAAGTATTAGAAAAAGGATTTGCCATTAGAACATTTCTATATATGCATTTAGAAACTGTAAATTATTCTATTTCCTTTACTCCAGACTTAACTGAAAATTAAATTAGGAACTTTAGATATTTTCTTCCTAAGTAAACCAACAACTAAAGATTTGTAAGGTGTGTAGATATAGCACAAATCTATTTAGATATATGAATTTAGTACAAACTTGTATAGGGACATAGCACAAACTTGTCTTAATGTGTGGATATAACACAAACTTTTCTAGGTATGTGGATATAGCATAAACTTGTATTGTCATAAGTATATAGCCCAAATGCATTTAGGTGCATGGATATAGCATAAATTTGTCTAGATGTGAGAAAGTAGCATAAACTTCTCTAAGTGTATGGATATAGCATGAACTTATTTGAGTGTGTGTATATACATAAATTTGTTTAGATAGGTGGTCATAACACAAACTTGTCTATATGGATCGAGTATGAATTTGTTAAGGTTGATGAATATAGCAAAAACTTGTCTAAATGTATGGATACAGAAAAATTGTAGAAACATGTTTGGATATGGGGATACAGCAAACTTGTCTAGATGTGTAGATATAGCATGAATTCACCTTAATGTGTGAATATAACACAACCATCTAGTATTTACTAATTATTTTAAGCTTTAAAAATCATTTAAGGGTAAGATTAAAGTAGAATGAATTGTTGTTCCTAAAAGCATATCGTTAATATAAATAGAGAAAGTCATATAATGTAATGTTGATATATGCCATTCATTTAACTTTTCTATAAAGAGCAGATTAGTAAAATAAAAGCAATAGTCAAAAACATGACATGATGTACAATATTATTAGTAAATGAAAAAAAAAACTATTTTACTACAAAACTGATGTAGGAGATGGATATATCAGACAATATCAAAATAATATAATAAAAAAACAAAATTCTTCAGAGAAATGTTAAGAGAATAAACAAAATTATTTATACTAGCAAGAAAAATGATTTAATTGAAAAAATATTAATAATGTAAAGTCACAATGTGTTAAGCATAACATGATTAATTCATATTATGCATTTTAAAGTTTATAAAAATCATGTTCATGGAATAAAAATATGATTTTATGAGACCATTCAATAATTACTTTGCATGTAGTGTCATCATTGGTAATTAAAATTTTTACATATGTTATTTTCATTTAATTAACAGGATAATAGAAGTAAATATATACTTATTTATGAACATAAACTAACAAAGTAAAATGAAATCCTATCTCCAAAATTCCATCTACAAATTATATTTTATCCATTGTTACACTAATAAAAAAAAATCAGCCAATCTTTACAGAATATGTTTCAAACTCAACTGTCCTTTTTAACTATATGATGGAAGATAAATCTGGACATCAAACATCACAACTTTATTTTTGTTTAAATACCATTATCGTAATACTTTAGGAGTCTTATTTTAAATATTTTTAAAAGTATAAAATTATAAGATCCCTCTAAGTCAGGCCAATCTGCTAGTATAATTAGATTTTCATCATCTAAAATTAAGATGAAAATTATGATATACAAATATTATATAGTAGTGAATGAGCAGTAATCACTCATTTTTATTGTTGATTTAGTAGAAGTGATGAACATTCTATTGAGTGCAAAAAATATCAATTTTATTGGGATATTTCATTTTCAACCTGTTAATTAATGATACACCATAATGACTTTTTATGCATACAATTTTGACAATACTATATATTTTATAATAAAAATAAAATATTATATGACCCATAAAACTAACATTCTAAAAAAACATTTATCAAACTGAGAGAATATAAAAATTAACATAAAATGCAATAAAAAATGAAAAAAATTAAACATTTTTAAAGTTATTAATTTAAAATTTATTTATGCCTTCTCACTAGCACAGTGCTATAATATTAAACAGTGATGTTAACTGCAAGAATACTCTTGCTCCAGCCACAAGATAAAAACTTTGAGAAAATAAGAATGACCATCTTATTTTCAAACTCAAATGCACTAATATTGCCAATCTAGTGAATGATTTCTATATTCATGCTATCACTTCTAGACACTTATGTTTGGCTCATATAAGGGCATTTGAGTTTGAAAATAAGATGATCATTCTTATTCTCTTAAAAGACTTATTTTGTGGCTGAGGTGCAGTTAACATCATTATTAAATATTATAGCATGGCACTAGTGAAAAGGGGTGATTACATTCTGAATAATTACAATCTAACATTGAGCTAGTAAAATTTATTGATTATTTTTAATTTACTCATAAATTATAAATTTTAATATATAATTATTAAAATATTTTTTTTATTAATCTTGAATTATTCTATATAAAATTTCAACTTAAGGATATACCAGAATATTTACCAATAATTATTAATTACACTTTTTTTTCTTGCTGTAAAATCAGAGTATTTTGTTGTTTCATTGAAATCGACATCCTAGGTAGAAGATATCTATTTAAAGGATCTTTTTTCCAAACAAAGTAAAAATTAGATTATATCAAAAGCCTTATTTTGTGGCTGGGGTGCAGTTAACATCATTATTTAATATTGTAATGGTCAAATCTGTACATTCGCATATTAAAATCCAAAGTTTTAGTAAATCATCCCAAGGCTGACCAGCATAGAGTGGTACAAACCATGTTGTCTGATATAACCCCAGTTTTTTTACCAATGCTCCAGGATTTACCACCTTGCAGATGACACATATGAGGCCACAGCAGCATTCTCTTTCATCACGTGCCAGCAGTAGAACATCAGTAAAGCACAAGACTATGGGAAATAGACATTCTAACTAGTATAGCTATATAGACGATGGATGTGGTGGAACAGAATTATAAAATATGGATTGTGATTCTTAACTAATGATTAATTAATCAATAATGACTTAACAATGAGCAACATTGAGAGATGAAACAAAAGTTAAATTTAAAATTAATTTAATAAAACCAAATAATAAAATTAATAAATGAAAATAATTATTACTTTGTGGTTATATATATTGTCTCACTCGCAGGTGACTAAGGGATACAATTTAACATTTAAGTTTTGGGTTCACATGCAAGTGATGATTGAGGTTATAATCATTTATGGTTTACATGTATCCTTATTTTACATATATATAGGATATCTTAAATCACTCGCAGGTGATATTAATTATTCTGGTTACAAATTAGTTAAATTATTATATTTGTCATAATATGTATATCACTCATAGGTGATGATTTTAATATGAGCATTTACAGCGTTTCCAATCATGCGCAGGTGATTGTAGTTTGGGTTACAAATAATTTAATTTACTTTGCTATATATATATCACTCGCAGGTGATGAAGAAATTATACACTTAAAATTACAGTTTCATGAGCCTTAAGATTACTTTATAACCTAGTTAATTTGCTCATGATGATCTATGCCTAGTTTATGCTATATAACAGGATTTAGACCTGCTTTAGAGCTAGCACAAGTAATTATAAACATTTATAAAGAATATCACATTTTATTAAGTATGAATACTTAATATTCTCTATATTGCTTATATGCCTGTGAAATTAGACTCGAATTCAGATCAAAGCTGAAAAATACAATTATTATGGTGGGATGAACTGATGCTTGGCAGTTAGACTTCAGATACCAAGGCATATAGAAATATAAAGTCTGAGTCCCTGCATTTCAAATGTGCCTTTTCAGGGGATTTGTACCAAGTACTGGTTTCCTTTTTTGCCGTATTCATTGCTGTGGAAATAAGAGATCTTTTAGTCTGGTGATTGAACAACTAATTAAACTATGGGAGTCTCATGCTCCATTTCTGTGGATGCAAATTGAGGTGGGAGTAGCCAACCGTCATCTGGAAGAGATAGTTGTCCGAACTAAGAGAATAATGGTGTAGCCCTTACACATACACCCATTAAAAAAATATACACAGCAACAAATATATATGCCATAGCGTTTCTTAAAGACACATTCGCACCACTGACTACATTATTATATAATAGAAATTAGGACGCTAAACAATAGTTTCCTTCATGAAACTACCGTATATCAGTTCATTATATAGCATCTATAATTATGCTATTAAGGAAAGCTTATGAATTTAATTTCTAAAGCTATCTATATAGGCATTTATAATTCTAAGGAGGAGTACAGCATATTATGGAGAATTACGATATAAAGTTATAGCCCTATGCTGTATTTCATCACTCCGGCTAAATATTAGTTAAATATTACCTCTAAAGCAAATCTAACTTAAATAGCTGTACACTTTTAATTATCTCTTAAATAAGACATTTTGTCCCTTTCAAAATAAAGTTTCTTTTGTGTGTTAATATATGCGATATTACATATACGTGCGAGGAGATTTAATCGCTCCTCACTAAGCATTTAACTAAGAGTAAAACTCCGTTTTGAACAAATATAGCATAAACGAATACATAATTGAAAAATAATAAAATTTGGCATAGATTTAACTAAAAGAAATGTAAGTTTAAAGAGGAGATTTCACGTAAGTGAAATCTGAAGTTTGGCTTTGTTTTAGCCTAGTTTAAAAAGGAAATTGAAACGCAATTAGTTTACATCTGATTGACTCAGTTCAATACAAATTTAAGTTGTGTACGAGAATTAATAAAGGCAAATATTATCATTACGTTAAAATATGTAAAAGCAAATATCATTAAGTTAAAATATGTAAAATAACTTAGAAACTTAATTATCATTTTAGACTAAAGCATTTAGAATTATACGTAACAAAAGTTATGATAAATAATTTAAAATCAATCGATTTAAGCAAGTTAAAACTAAATAACTTTTAATAACTCAGAATAAGGTAAATACATTGAACTAAATCAATCAGAAATGAATCAGCAAACCAACAAATAAATCAGTAAATAAATTGAGTACATAAATCAATAATTAAATAAATCAGTTATTAACTCAGTATGTAAATCAGGCAAGATTTTAAGATTAAAATAAAGAAAACAAAATTACATTTTAGATGAGTTTAAAGTACATTATTATTATTATGGCCATAGATTTTAGATTGAGCTAGCTTTAGGAATTAATGCATTTTAGTTGAAGAATTAGTTTTAAGTGGGGAGGTTATTACTGCACTCTCTTCTTTCGACTGGCAAGTTGTTCCATGTCAAAGGGCTCTGACAACTGGCATCTACCTACATCTTCCAGCTTTCATCCTATTGCTCTCCACATGGTAGATCTTCTGGGATTCGGACAGCAAGGAAGTCGCTATTCTAGCCCACTACCATCATCATCACCAATTTTAACATAATTTGTCAATGAGTTGACTTAAAATAATGTCCAAATGAGTTAAAGATGGCTGCAGAGGCTTATATTATCAGCTTACCCCCCCTCCTCTGTCATAGTAAGTTTTTAGATCTGTTTTGCTAATTTTCTCGCTGTATTCCAAGAATCGTGGAATCCCACTGTGTTTTATTTCTTACAGCTGGATTTTTACATCTGGTCACCCAGGATAATTTATTCATATCTTATTCTACAATCTATTGTTACTTTTAATTTTGTAATTAGGTCAAAATACAGCGAGAAAGATTAAGTTTTATGAGGTCATCTTTTTGGAAAACAAATCTACAGATGGAAAAGATCTAGTTATATGTGTAACTCAAACATTTAATTTAGCGATATATGCAGAATTATACAATACTTTCAAATATTACTTTTAGAATAATTATTCTAAATAAAGAAATTTATAATGCTTTAATTCTATTAACATTATTCTTTCCTGCATATATGTAGTCTCTTGTTACACATACAACACATTTTTCATTTATTTACTACTAGAAATATATATGTGTGTATATATAGATTTTTACACATACAGATACAATTTTTACACTGTAGGCTAAGATATACGCACACATACATGACTAATACCTTTAGGTTTAAATTTAGCCTGATTTTAATACAATATTAACATGATATACGAGGATTTGGTGATAGTTACATAGATAGAAATACTACTATGGTATATAGTAGGTGAAACAGTAGGATTGATAGATCTGACTGTTTCAATATTATAGCATTGCACTAGTGAGGAGAGGTGATTACATTCTGTATAATTACAGTCTAACACTGAGCTAGTGAAATTTATTGATTATTTTAAATTTATTCATAAATTATAAATTTTAATATATAATTATTAAAATATTTTTTTTATTAATCTTGAATTATTCTATATAAAATTTCAACTTAAGGATATACAAGAATATTTACCAATATTAATAACACTTTTTTTTTCTTCAGGTAAAATCAAAATATTTTGTTGTTTCATTGAAATCTACATCCCAGGTAGAAGATATCTATTTAAAGAATCTTTTTTTCCAAACAAAGTAAATATTAGATTATATAATAATTTGTGTTCAGGTATTTAATAAGATGAAAATATATATATACATTACTAACTAAATTTGAGATAATTTATACACACATGTATATAAATATAGAGTCCATGTATTAACATAATATATATATATATATATATTTACAGACTAATATTTAAAAATATAATGATTAATATTGAACTGATATATTCAACTTTATGTTTAGAATTAAAATTAATTTTACATTCAGAAGAATAAATTTGAATTATGTTATTGAGGCAATTCATTTTGATATAACAAAAATATAATTATTAATATTTTTCATACCCTAGAAGTCTCTACTATTTCATTTTAAAATTCTTATTTAAAAAAAAAATATTATTTATGAATTCTCTGTGATTATATTTTTATAAACTAATATCTAAAGTATACTCATTAATATTGAATTGATAAAATTAATTTTATTTTTTTGTAATTAAAAATAATTTTATGTTCTGAAAATCACTTCAATAAAAATAAAATAAAAAATATAATTAATATTTTATATACCTTGAAATCAATATCTTTATAAAAGGGCCAAAAGTAATCCAAAACACAAATCCATATTTCTGAAACATCAAAACACATTGGGTTGAATATTTGAGCCTACATCAGTCAGAGTTGTGTGCATCAAATGAAACAACTCCAAGTGCAAGATAAAGGAAACAAGGTATATCACCAATAACTCTCCATAAGTAAAACGGAATCCTGCTTCCTTCGTTTCTAAAAAGTGGGCTATCTCATTTTTTTGGATACATTTACAAAAATTTACATCCTTTTTATACCCACCACTATTGCTATGAATATGACATCATAAGCAGGATATCAAAAGCGTTTAGCTCAAATTAAGATGCATCTAGATGGAAGCTTTTCTTTTTTAGTATTTCTAGTGTTTAAAATTTAATTAAAATTCTTATACATAAATTCTGTACTTTTTAGAAAAGAGAAATTATAAATTTTATTTTAAAAATTCTAAAGAAAAACAAATTATCTACAATATATCATGCAAGTGCTTTTTTTTCTATGTTTATTAAAAAACAAAATAATTTTATATATTTAAAACTCTTAATTCATTAGTAACTAGAAGTAGGTAGTTTTTTTTTTTGTATTATAAAATCTCATGTTGGAATAATCATAATAGTTTGCTATACAATAATAGAATGAGAAGACTGGTTCTGAGATAATGAAGTCCTTAGAATAAAACCTGCTAAATAAATTTGAGCTTTAAAAACATTTCTGGAGAATGCAAATTAATTTTATTTATAACACAAATGGATGAATATTTGCAAAGACTTTTCAAATATGATCATTTGTATATAATACAAACATAACGTTGCATGACCTTTCACATGCGTATTAATATGCTTCCAAGATAAATTATTTTAATTCTACTCTGAAGCCACCTAGTCAAATATTCCGTCATCAATGGATACCCATAGTGCTATAACTGATGAAGGAAAATTGTCAGAATCAGTTAGTCTGGAAGTGGGGATTTTATTCCACTATCATAGTCTTCAATAGATGATGGCTCCAGAATCATCATTGTCATTTGCAACCATTATCAATTTACTACATAATAAAGGCACTCCAAGTTCAATTTATTTTCTCTGATATTCAGCTTCTTTTCTCCACAGCATCCCCACATGCTTTCTTTATTTCATCCATCTATCTCACATGTGGTCTCTTTTTAGGTATTTTACAATCTTTTGGAATCCGGTTTAAGATTTCAACTGTCCATCTATTATCATCTCTTCTAGCAATATGTTCAGCCCAACTCCACTTTAATCTTTTAATTATTTTAATGATGTTAGTATTATTTGTTTGTTCTCTTACCCATGTGTTTTGTTTTGACCCACTTTTGTTAATCCTAACATGCACATCTCCATGTTTCTTTGAGTGGTCTGAAATCTCTGTATTGCTCTTCTGTTAAGTATCCAAGTCTCAGATCCATAAGTAAGAACTAGTAAAATACATTTATTAAAAAATTTTCCTTTTGAAACACATAGATATATTTACTTTTAATATTAACTTATCTATGATTAATTTCATTTATTAATTTATATTTTAGAGTAGATGAAGATATCTATTAGCATTTGTAATATTTTTAATGCAACCTTTAAAATTTTGATTTACTAATTAATGTTCAAAAAAAAATCTCAAATGCTTTATTAGCCTGCAATGCAAAACAAAATCTTCAGAATTCTTTAGTGTGAATGGTTAGCAGCTTAAGAAATAGACCATATTGTACAATCTTGATAGTTTTTAGAGAGAAAGATGGATTTGGATATTGAAATGCCACTCAGATTTCAATGTCTTACACACCAATTGGTATATTCAATGATAGAACATTTTATTATAGTGATATAACTATTTAACTAAATCAATTGTAAATAGGGCTATTATTCTAGAAGTAACACATAGTCTTCTTAATAATATGAAGACAGAGATGTTTTTTCCTTTAAGAATGCTCTATAATGTTTTGAAAATAAGATATCAGGATCATCAGACTAACTGGTATGTTTTCAGATTACTGAGTATGATAATATTCAACCTACAATTAAACAGATTAGGTGAGGGAAGGAAATGAAGAGAAATAGATTTCCCCGAAAAACAGTATTTTAGGTTGAACTAGGCATAACTCTTGTGAGAGAAGTATATACCACTTATGTTGTACAGAGTACTTTAAAGACTCTCTAAAGAGGAGAATTATTGATTGGTTTGACTAAGAAAGTGTGACTGAAATAATCTAATGCAAAAGAATCTTCAAATAAAGCCTTTTAAGATAAAGTTTTGTTACAAAAAAGATTAAGAATTATTGCATGGCAAACAAAGTTCAATAAATGAATTGAATAACAAGAATGTAATTGCTGTATACCCCAGGGTTATCTCAAAATACCAACTTGGTCGCATCCATAATAAAGAAACCTCCACCCAGCAAAACTTAACAAGAATTTATTATACTCATAGTAAATATATGTATATAACTAAATGAAAAAAAAACAAAACGTTAATCTTAGAAGATAATCCATATTTGTAAAACATCTTCAAAAATGTGTATGTACTAATTCTATACACTCACACTTAAACAATTCATATCACTGGGTCTATTTTAACAGAACTTCTGCACACATATACTTAAGTATGTCTGTAGTTTTATACTATGCGACTTATACATAATTAGAATTAATTAGCACGTATTTAGTAAAAGTTCAGTGCATTCTAATTATGTAAATTTTCTAGAGTGCATGCGGTGAGGGATATGTGTGCTATTACTAGCAGTTGAATGTATTTGGAATATTTAAATAAAGTTACATTTTTCTAAAGACATTCAATACTTATATTAGATGATGGAAATAGTGCAATATATAAATACAACGTATCCAAGCATTGTGCAATAATAATTTAAACGTGAAATATCTTTATTAATAATAAACAATATCAATATATATCTGCACACACACTATATTATAAAACCGAGCTTTATTACATAAAATAATCTTGCAGTTTTGCAGATTTTCTACGATTTAGAACAGGTCTAGACAGAAATAAATGTTTTCTTTATTCCCACTCAGTAGTTTATTCTACTTCCAGCAAAGGTTGTTTGAAAGGGAGAACCTACTACTGGTAAAGGGTCTAACTCATTAAACGAGTTATTCTGTTTTGGTAAATCCATATTGGTTACATATTGGTTAACTGCTTCTTATTGGTCCCAACTAAGCCGGATGGTTATACTGCTATATCTGCATGCTCATCCTGTTTTATAGAAGTATGTATAAGTGTTGCTAACATTTATTTTATCTATTGACTCAGGATAAAGAATTCTCAAGAGGTTTATCTATCTTCCCATTTATCTACCATTAGGAATCTTAATTGTAGTTATTACTACAGGAAATCATTTTTATTTTCAAAATGTCCTGTATCCAGACAGCATTTCCAAGTTTGTTGGTTTTTCTTACATGCTTTGGTTTTGATGTATTATTAGTAAGTATTAACACTGACAAATGTGTTAGGAATTTCTAATACATTAACATCTTAGTAGGCATCCTTTCAGTAGATATATAAGGAGTGAAATGTTGGTAAAACATAAAATTGGTTAAAGCTTCACTAATATCACTACATGAAGTCTAATTTAATGCATTTTTCAAATGGTATATGGCTTACTGCACTAGGCCATTAGACTCTGGGATGATATGATGGTATCAATATATGATTTATTTCCTAATAGTTAAAAAGTCTTTAAACAGAGTAGCCACAAAGCCAGTTTCATTATCAGAAACTATAGTTTTAGCAAAACAATAGTATATGACTATTTAACTGAAAGATTTCATAGTATTTTCCATGCTTGTACTCTTAACATCTATATTCTGTACACTTTGAGTAAGAATCTATAAATATCAAGAAGATATTTTGGACTGGCATGAGCTAAATTGAGTGTCTGCCATGGTTTATTTGCTTTAATCCAAGCTTTTAATTTGTTTTCAGCATTAACTGTCTGAAAAATCTCACTATTAATATTTGGTCATGACACTATAGCTTTCATACACGTGAAGCTATTATTTCTTCTATCTTCCCAAACTTTTTCTCCCTATGATTTGCAATACCATTACGATTTGTCTTTATTGTTCTTCTTTATTTGAATTTTTAGCAGTAGAAACAGTTCCTTCCTGGAATGGGAGTAAGATTTCACTTCACTATATAAAGATATTAATTTCACATTAGATTTCATCTTGACCAATACCATTACTTTCCTATGTATTTCAATCCCATTTCCATTAACATCAGTGGCTATGAACTCCACTTTCTCAATAAAATGCTCTTTTTAGATTTCTCTATTATTTTTGTCCAATATTTTTGTGATATTAAGAACAAACTCCCATCATTGTCAATTTCCATATTGATTTTTTGCACATGAATACATACTTTCAGCAAAATATATTTATGGTCCACATCATTTATTGTTTTTACAACAGTTTTTTTATCTCCTTCCCACAGATAGATGTCCATGTGTAAATCTCCCTATTTTTTTTATTTTATATGACAAATACATGATAAATATTCAGTTTTCCCACATGTGTGGCATTTTTCATGTTTAAATTTAAAAAGTGTTTTTTAACATGATCCTTTTCATCACAAAATTAGCATATAAAGACTTTTGTAGGGTTTTGATAACTTATGGTTTCAATGTTCATTTTATAAACTGTCAATTAAATGTTGACATATCTCTTGTACTGAAATT
Source organism: Epiperipatus broadwayi (assembly GCA_028023455.1). Classification (NCBI taxonomy): domain Eukaryota; kingdom Metazoa; phylum Onychophora; class Udeonychophora; order Euonychophora; family Peripatidae; genus Epiperipatus; species Epiperipatus broadwayi. The sequence continues at coordinate 411,801 of JAQFVV010012600.1, forward strand.
CCACAGTATTTTCCATGACTAATTCATGGGTATGCATTTATCAACTGCATGCTTATATGTCAATCCTGGTATGCTGAGGAGAACTTGCCATAATTTGCTAACAATCATACACCATAGCAATTGACCAAGAAGCATGTCATCCAGTTTAGTACTAAATTTGCACTCTATTTCTTACTTCTTACAATACTGTATCATATTTTAGATATTTCTCATTTGTTCTTGCTTCCAGTTTTTGAAACACAAGCATGCTACTCACTTAAAAGTCATTTGTTGAAAAAATGCATTTAATTTTTCTTTGAGTTCCAAGTATGCTATTTCTTCTGGGGATTACAGTTTGTAAAGTCTCTTTGCTATTTGCAAAAAATCCTTTCCTGCCAATCACATCAGTGATGCTGCATTTAGATTGTAATCCTTTATCTTGTTTATCAGCACATATTTCTCTATATGTTCTACATACAAGCACCAACCAACTGCTTTGTTGACATCAAATTCCTTCATAACATTAATTTGTAATACCACTGTATCAAAGTTTGCCTATTTCACACATAAAGACAATGTAAATCTTTCAATCATTATTTTCACAACTTTATCTGCTGCAGCTAATCTGCCATTACTTATAAGTTCTGTGGAATGCATCAACTGGGTGTTTAATTTGAATAGAATCTTCTGTTGACTGAGGATATATATATATATATATATATAAGGCATGGGTCCCATGCCACCCAGAGCGTCCCCAGGTTGCGGATAGGGGCATGGCCTTCAGATATGAAGGTTAGCTGCGAATAAGCAGAGTACTGTAAATAAGCAGTCGCTGACAATGGGACAACATTCACTATCAGGAAGTGGTGAAGGAGACAGTGGCATGTCTACTTCTATAAAGTGCCACAATTCCTATGACGGTGGATGTATAATGGCGAGTGTTGACCGCCATTAAATAAGTCAACACCCCGCTGGGTGCTGGGTCAGCAACGGCATTTCTTCCAAGTCAGCGGAAGATCACTAGAGGTGACAACGATGAGGAGGAAGCGGTAGTTGGATTTTCATTTTATGGGATTTGGCTAGTGCACTAAGCCTATTATAGAGGTTATTGCTGGGCAAAGAAGGCAACGGGAAACCACTTTGTCTTATAATTCCCTTGTTTTATTATGAGTATGTCTACAGAAATCATTACGTTTGGTGTTGAGACCTTAGTTAAGAATAACTTTGGTGTCTTGCCCGGCAGGAGTGGACATGAGGCTACTCAGGTCGTCAACCTGCGAAATCCTCATAAATATAATTCATTGAGAGGGGATACACTGAGAATTGGAACGTGGAATGTTAGATCTTTGAGGAAAAGTGGGAAATTGGAGAATTTGAAAAGAGAGTTGAATTTGAATAATATTGATGTAATGGGATTAAGTGAAGTGAGGTGGGAGGGATGTGGAGAAGTAAGTAGTGGAGATGTAAAGTTGTTTTATTCAGGTGGTGATAGATCAATTAATGGAGTTATCATTGCTGTGAGGAAGAAAATATGGAATAGTGTGGCAAAGGTTGATGGTATTAATGATAGACTGATGGTGATGAGAATAAATGCAAGTCCTAGGGATTTGGTAATTGTACAAGTTTATATGCCAACTAGTACTCATGATGATAGTGAAATTGATGAAATGTATGAGAAGATAGAAGAAAGTATTCAATGTGAAGGAAAAAATGCATGTATATTGCTATTGGGGGATTGGAATGCTGTTGTGGGGAAAGGTAGGGAAGAGAAAATTGTTGGAAATTATGGTATTGGGAAAAGAAATGAAAGGGGTAGTCGACTTGTACAATTTTGTAAAGAGAATGGGTTTGTCATTTCAAATACTTGCTTTAAAAATCATATTAGAAGATTGTATACATGGAAAGCTCCAGGTAACAAAGAACGTTATCAAATTGATTATATACTGATTCAGAATAGATATAAGAATGCTGTTAAGGGTTCACATGCTTTGCCAGGTGCTGATATAGATTCGGATCATAATTTGGTGATGGCTAAATTAAAGTTAAGTTTAAAAAGAATTAAAAGAGGGAAAAGATACACAAGATGGGACTTGGATAAATTGAGACAAATGGAAAAAGGAAAATTTGGTTTAATATGTGAGGGTGAATTTAAAAGAATTGTTCAGGATGGGAACTATATTAATGGCTCTGATGAGTGTTGGAATAGAATTAAAGAGGGATTCTTGAAAATAGCAAAAAATGAAATAGGTATTATTCGTAAGTAGAAAAGCTAAAAGACCTTGGATAACTGAAGGTATGTTGGAAAAGATGGAAGTGCGGAGAAGGTGGAAGAATATAAATACTGAGGAAGGGCAAAAGGAATATAGGAAATTTAATAATGAATTAAGAAGAGAAACAGATTTAGCAAAAGAAAAGTGGTTGGAGCAAGAATGTAAAGAGATAGAAAGGTTTCAACAGATGAAAAGATATGATCTAGCATTTGATAGAATACAAAGTATTTCTTGGGAGAAAAAGACATGGGTAGCAAGTGAGATTGCGGATAAGAATGGAAGAAGGTTAACCGATAGTAATGATATATTAAAAAGATGGGAAGAATATATTCGGTATCTGTTTAGTAGAGGAAATAATTTAATTAGTTATGAACTTGAAAATGAAGAAGATGTTGCAATGGATGATAGAGGTATGGACATACTGCCAGATGAAGTAAGAAAGGCAATCGCACAAATGAAGAATGGTAAGGCTATTGGATTTGATGCAGTACCTATAGAATTTTTGAGAGAAATGGGAGAATTTACTATGAAGGAAATAGTTGGACTTTGCAATTTGATATATAATAGTGGAGTTTGGCCTGAAGATTTTTTAAGAACTATAGTGATTCCAATTGCTAAAAAGAAGAAAGCTGTTAAATGTGAAGAGTATAGGACAATAAGTGTATTGTCTCATGTTTCTAAGGTGTTATTGAGGATTTTAACTCAAAGGATTTATGGGAAGGTTGACTATTATATTGCTGAAGAACAGTTTGGTTTTCGGAAAGGGAAAAGCATGAGAGATGCTATTGGTATTGTTAGGACAATTGCAGAAAGATATATGGAAAGAGATAAAGGAATTGGTATATGTTTTGTAGATTTAGAAAAGGCATTTGATAGAGTAAGCTGGAATAAACTGATGTCTATCTTAAGAGATAAAGGAGTATTCTGGAAAGAAAGACGATTGATATGGAATATGTATAATGGGCAAAGAATAAGAGTTAGATTTGGATGTAATGAGACGGATGAAGTGAATATAGAAAGTGGAGTTAGGCAAGGATGTAGTATGTCACCTGTTTTGTTTAATATTTATTTAGAAGATATGATAAATAATTATTTGGACTGTGGAGGAGCAAATGTTGGAGGGAGAGTAATAAAGTGTATAAGATTTGCAGATGATATGGCTCTTATTGCTGAGGAAGAAAAGGATCTTCAGAATATGTTGAATAAATTGGAAGAAGGATGTATGGCATATGGAATGAAGATTAATATTGAAAAGACTAAGTGTTTATGGATAGGGAGAGATGCAAAAAGACTGCAAATTGGAATCCATGATGACATGGTGCAGCAGGTGAAGGGATTTAGATATTTGGGTTGTTGGTTGAGTGAGGATGGAAGAAGTGAAGATGAAGTTAAAAGAAGAATAGCATTGGCAAAGGTGACATTTGTAAAAAGAAAGAAGATATTCTGTGGACCTATGGAAAGAGAATTAAGGAAAAGATTAATTAAATGTTATGTGTGGAGTGTATTAATGTATGGTTGTGAGACATGGACATTGAGTAATAGAATTAAAAACCGACTGGAAGCTTTTGAGATGTGGATATGGAGGAAAATGGAAAAAATCAGTTGGGTGAATAAAATAACAAATGAAGAAGTTTTGAAAAGAGTTAATGAGGAAAGAAGATTGATTGAAAGTATCAAAGAGAGAAAGAGAAACTGGATTGGACATATACTAAGAAAAGATTATAGTTTAATGAAAGATGTTTTGGAAGGTATGGTGAGTGGAAATAAAAAGATAGGACGGAAGAGATTGACATTATTGGATGATATACGAGATGGAAGGGGTTATGTGGAATTGAGGAAGTGGGCAAGGAAGAGAATGGAATGGAAGAATGGATGAACTGATGTAGTGACTACTCTCTGGACCTGTCTATTGGACAGACTACTATTGATGATGATATATATATATATATGTTATTCATGGATTGTTTTGCATACTTATCATAAAACTTATTTTTAAGTAAAACAGTATCTACTATTGTAAAATCATATCCTTGCATTGGACATATGAAACAAATGAACACTGCTTTCTAAATGGGTATTTTAAAGTGAACTTCAGTATCAGTTTTAGAGAAATGTTATCTCAAATACATTATAAAGAAGAACAATGGTAATTTTTTTCATTAGAATGATATGGCAGAAAATAGATATTGAGAAGCTGTAATCAAATATGGTGTTAAATCATTTTTAAAAAAAATTCTGAGAAGAAATTAAGACAGCATTTGAAAAATATTCAATATTTTGGTGTATGACTACAGTCAAGAAGCATGTTTTCTTGATTTTCAACTTTTTAACAATGGATATACTATTTGCAATGAATTTTTACCTAAATTTGGTAATTTTATATCCTATTTAGATTGCTTTTTGAATACACATTTTACATGTTCATCTTTAGGTGAAACTATTACTGAATCATGTCTGCAAAAAACATGGTGAGAATGGAAGTGTTCTTCTTATTCAGAGAATTATTCTAATGTTAATGCTGTTTTGGATTCCTCTGTGATTGTTAAAAAATTATCATATTTGATTTTGGAAGACATTTTACATAATCTAAAATTGTTACCGGTCATTTACAATAGAATATCAGATTTATCTAAAACAGTTTCAAAATTACAGGCAGAAGTTGCTTCACTAAGTGAAAACTAGGACTGTAATAATGAAGAAATAACTTGCCTTTCTAATTCTTGTATTTCAAGTGAGAATAAAATTCCTTTATTCAAGGATAAATTTGATTCCTGAAGCTGTTTTATTTAAATTATGAAATTAAAATACGATTTATTTTTCCAAGAAAATGAAAACTTGCTGTTAATTATAACAAAAATAGTGAATAGAATTCAATATTGTAGATGTCAGCAATAACTTATAAATGCTTTTTACACAAATGTAATTTTGATGATTCTAGTTTGTGATAGTTCGGTTTAAGTTATGTAATTTTCAAACAATTTTCAATAAAAATTGCCATAACTATCTGTCATATTTTGCCCATGAAAAGTAATAATAATCAATGTATCTACATTAGTCAATGTTTAACTCTTTACAATATAAGGCTTTTATAGACAGTGAAACTAGTTACAATAGGTAGGGCTTTGCTTTCTTTCAAAATGGCTTAGTTTATGTAAGAAAATATTCTAACTCTCCTCAAATTTTAGTTAGGAATGAGATAGAATTGGAATCATTCTGAAATTCAGTTATTAAGATAAGATCTGATATAAACAATGAGGATTGCCAATTCCTCATCAAGCTTTGTGATAAATGCTTAGCCAGAGAAAGCATTTAAAATATCTCTGTCAGGATCCCCCTCCCCAAACCTCTGACCATGGTTCGTGGCTTTGGAACTCCTCAGAGAGGTGCTAGGATAGGTTCAGACTCTAGATCTAAAAATACCATGACTTTTATTTTGACTATTTAAGATCTGATATAATTTCTTGGTAAAAAGATTTTAATTTGTTTGATATTCTTTATTCAAATATATGTAGTGTCAAATCTCATTTTGATGAATTTATAATTTATTTAGGCAATTTTTCGTTTCTGTTATTAGGTTGTATAATTTTGAGTGAAATATGAATTTCTTTACAGGAAAATAAATTATATAATTTAGATAACTACGAGGCTATTCTTTATCTTGTATTCACTATAAAGTATTATGACTTTTATAAAAATGAAATTAGATTTTCCTTTTATTATTCCAACACTTATTTATGCAGAATGTGTTTTATTTACTTTGAGACTTCCTCAGCTTGTTATTCTATCTTGGCTATATATATATATATGGATCGTGCACAAGTAAAATTTTGGGTTTGTTGCTGCACTTTATAAGTTATCACTTTTAGATCTAATTTTGGCAGTTAAAAAGGGTGATCTAAATATTAATTTAATAAATAATACTCATAAGTCTACCGTAGATTATCGGAATTTGCATTGTAGTTATAGTTTTAGTTAAAACTTTTTCTTACCCACAAATATAATTCACTATTCTTGATCTCTATTAATCACATTTTTATTAGATTAAATCCAGTTTGTATTTTAAATGGCTTCTTTATAAATCAGGTCTCACAGATCATTTTGCAATTGAATTAAAACTCATGAGTTGTATAGATAGTATTGATACTTGTACTACATTGACAAATTAACATTTATTAAATTGAATTATTTATTAGCGAATCAGAAATGGGATACGCTCTTTGCACTGAATAATGTTAATGCCGCATTTTAAGTTTCGTTTAGAATTGACTAGTAGAAATAAAAGACGATCGGCTTGAATAGCCAATGCTTTAAAATGAAAATAAATCTAATTTTAATTTTATGGTGTGGCTTCGAAAGGGTAGCCAGATAATAAAGTAGAACGGAAAATATATTCCATTTCACTAAGCATACGCACATACGTATGCAAAAGTATAAAAATAAATCTAAGAAATTTATTAAAATCCTCAAGTGGCGCATCAGTTACTTTTAAAAAACTTTAATATTGAAATTAAATATGATATTAGAAAGTTAAAATTTCGGTATTATCGGGAGTTTTTCAGTGAGAACAACTTTTCTTTGAAATGGAGAATAATCACTTCTTTGATAAAAAAATGTAATCGAATTAAATTAAGTATAAAGAAAATTTAATAGGATTTAAAAAAAAATTATAGAAGATATATAATTGACTGTTGTTTTTTTTTTTTTTAAGTGACATAGCATCGGCCGGGACGCGAACCCGGACAACTACCTGCAAATGCAAGGCAGTCGCGCTGGCCCCTCGACCACCAATGCAAGACATAGTTGACTGATTTAATATATATATATATTGTTCAAATTGTGCCGATACATAATGCTCCAAAACAGACTTTTATTCTTTTCTTTTTTCATGCCCGGATGTTTCTGAATTTCAATTGTCTATTTTAATTGATAGTTTAAATAATATCCAGTCTTCGGGATTAAATGGTTTTAACACCTAAGATTCTAAAAGATAATAAATTAATTTTATTAATGTTCTAGTTCATTAATCTAACTTAACTTTGTGTATTGGAACATTTACTGTATATTTGAAATTCAATGTCATTACACCTACGTACAAAAAAGTGATTCCAAACTTATGGATAATTGTAGGTTCGATTGCTATTATTTTTAAATTATTGAAAATGGTTGTTAAGAATAAAATGTCATTTTCAATCAAAAATAAAGTATTATCTGATAATCAATATGGTTTATTCCTTATAAAAATAGAAATAAATTAAATCAATAACCAATAATCACAGTCTTCTATTTTAAAAATAACCCATTAATTTCAATATATAAATAAAACATATGCTCTTCTTTATAAATCTTGTTTTATTATATGAAGTATTGAAATAAAAATCTTGTTTATGCTCCACCTTCCAGTAGCAAGTTACTAATTGCACATTATTCAAACAAGTGAAACTCAATTTAGAGAGAGAATTATAAGGCTGAGCGCTTTCGGGAACATTTAGATCCCATATTCGTAGCCTATCTTAGGAGTGTTGGTTTGAGTTGTGATTTTTAAAAAACTGGGTAGTAATTTATGCTAATTTATTCCAAATGTATTCAATGTCTTCATATAGTCCACTTTCTTAAGATGAAAAAGCATGATTCCTTCTGGTTTATTGTATTGTCGTCATTTACAATGAAGCACGCTCCTTTTATTTTGCGCTTACTATCATTGCACTCTGTGCAGAATGCCTTTGCTATGGTGGGTTCAAATATATTGCCCATGGGTTCTTTGATGTTTGAGGAATATAGACATACTTTCACTGTTGTTTAGTGCTCTCCTATATAAGTAGTGATGCTGAGAGGTTCTGGTTGCAATGTTGACATGAGTCTCTTCACAATATGCCATTTTACATCTGTTGCTTGGGCATGCGATTTTATAAACTGCTTGTGCTATTTGATCAGAGGGTATTTGATCTTTGGTATTGTTTATTAGTCTATTAGTTGAAGGTGGTGTATGGAATCCTAATGTGAAGGAATCAGTAAATATTTCATTCAATTTTCAGGAAATTGACGGTATGTAAGATAGCAGCATTCTTGCTTTTTTGTTTCTAATAGAGTCTGTTGTTAGTTTGCTTTGAAATTTTCTAATCTTTTTGTTGATCATGGTCTGTGTGAATCCAACACTTTTCAGTTCTTTAGTATAGTTAATGAGGTTCTTTTTGTGGTCTGATTCAAATCTACATAGTCTGTGATTTCTGTGCAGGAATAATGTAAATCCTGATAATTTATGCATGTTGGGTGAGTTTAATTTTGGGTGTATCTTCGAATTTCCATTGGCTTGACTATCATGGCATATGTTAGTTGGCCAGAGTCTCTATGAACTTCATTGTCTAGGTATTTGATATTGTGCTGGAGGTCTTCTGCTGCACTGTTTAATGTTAAAGTAGTTTGTGCTTGCAGATCTATTTGAATATTCCTTATTAGTTCCTCTGGTGCTGCTATGAATACATCATCAATGTAGTGTGTATATATTATGTTTGGTTCAATAGTGTTGTACTTAGTTATTATTCATTTTTCATAATAATTGAGGAAAATACTAGCTATAATCCCACTTGTTGGGAGGCCCATAGGTCATCTGTCCTTCATTTTAAACCATTTACCATTAAACATAGCCATAATATTCTGATCCCATCCATTGCAAAAATTCAACTATTAATCTCAGATGTGCCTGTGGGCAATTCTTGTTTATGAGTTGTTTTTATAATGTCATCAAGGTTTTGAGATTAATTGAGCCATAAAGCTCTGTTATAGTAAGCGATGTGATACTAAATTCTGGTTTGATTTTAGCCTGTTTAATTTTATCAATGAACTCAAAAGATGATTTAATTGAATAGGTACCAAAACCTATTTGTTCGAGCAGCCATTGATTTATCATTTTTGCGGTACTGACATAATACACTTTGTCGAAGTCTACCATCACTCTTAATGGTGCATTTGGTTTATGTAACTTAAAGTTAACAAAGAATCTTGGAAGTGTAGACGCGGATGGATATACGTGATAATATTGTGCCTTCGAGAAGGCCTTGTTACAATGTACTCGAAGTAAAGAAGCAATAAATTTCTCTTATATATAATTTATTGTTAAAATTGGCTATCTCCTCAAATTTCAAGTTGTTAATTTGATTATTAATTTTGTCTATATAATTTCCTCTGTTTATAAGAATAAATCTATTCCCTTTGTCTTCTTTAATACAAATTATATTATTGTCCGCTAAAAACTTTTTTGTGCTGCCAGAGTAATCACTGGATCTAGAATGCTTGTGCATAAAATCCATATCTAATGCCTACTCATGCAATATCCCCAGACTAGTTTCTAGCTTGTGGCTTTTGTCAGTGAGAAGCTTTGGGTCTGAGAGCACTGCACCTAGATCTTAGTAACTAATGCAATCCCTCCAGCAGTCACCTTTTATCTCTACTTAACTACAAAATTATGAGACTTAAATTGAAAACAATAATATTTTCAATCCAAGCTCATTAGTTTATATAGTCATATAGGTCTGAACTCAGTTCAGTACCCATACATTTTGGTGTCATTGGTTCTTTAATAACCATAGGCACCACTATTCTATTAGGCAGGATTGGTATTAAACCACTAAACATCACATGATCACCATTTCTTATGCTTTCTCAACAGGTAAAACTCTCCATACAGTAGTACCACTCAGTGCAAGCCAGAGTAATCAATGGATGCCAGAAGATTTGTGCATAAAATACCTATTTAGTGCCTTCCTCTATATTCAAATTTGACTCACTGAATATTATCCATATTATGTTTACACAAAATTTTGATGATACTAACCTTTAAGCTTAGAGTCATGCAATATGAGAATGAGTCACTTCTTTTGACAAGGGTACTGCTAAAATATGTCTCTCTATCTACAAGAATATATAGAAATTAAGGCTACAATAGTCTCTCTTTATCCACAACATTTACATTCTCTGTCATATCACATAAAGGTTTATGGAAAAGGGCAAGCTGTATATTGTGTCATTTTAACACCAACACATGAACACAAGTGTAACTCTAAGTAAATTCACATTTATATACATTATAAATCTTAATAGTAATTAGCATATTTAAAACAACATATTTTTTGCAACAAATTATAACTGGTAGAAAAAAGCAGCAATTGACCAATAAAATTACTGAAACTGGAGAATTTATATATATATAAAAGGAACATGAAAATATATTAAAATGATGCATTAAAAACAATTGAATATCTTGAATTTTGTAAAATGGTATGAAAAAGAGTTGATAATAATATAAGAATATATAATTGTAAATTAGCAAGGAAAGCTATAAAAGATAATAAAAGTCTCAAAAGTATAAACAACATTTTGGTATTGGTAGGAAACTTAGTCTGCTATAAAAAAAAAAAAGATAAAACTATTATTAAAAAGAGATATGACATCATAATATGGGTATAGTTATATAAAAAAACAAGTACATCATACAGCTATTATAACTTCTGAATTGCCCAGGATTTTAAATGGAGTGAGACATGCAATTAAATTTATGAGAAAGGGAAAAGCTAAAGGTAATGATGGAATTATAATCGATAACTTAAAAGAAGCAGATGAAAAAAAAATATTTTTTTTTGGCAAAGATATATATCAAATGTCTAAATGATAAAGATGTAACAGATGATTAGAAGAATGCAGTATTAATGTTAATAAAAGGTGATAAAGAAGATATTAGAAAGCACAGACTTATCCATATTTTATCAGTTTTGTACAAAATTTATAATTCATCTATAGATAACTTTAGATTTCAACCAAAAGAACAAGCTGGATTTAAAACTAGTTTTAGTATAGTGGATCATATCCAAGTATTGAGAGAAGTTATAGAAAGGACTAATGAATATGAATTGCCATTATGCTTTGGATTTATAGATTATTAAAAGGCATTTGATTCTATAAGCATTTCTTCAGTGATTAAATCATTGGATCATCAAGGTATAGAATCAGGATATTGACATATTCGAAAAAATATTTATAAAAATGCAATAGTAAAAATTAGATTATATAATGATACTAGGAATATTAACATTAAAAAGGATGTAAGACAGAGTGTATCCATATCTCTAAAACTTGTTACAGCAGTGGTGCAAGAAGTATTTTGAGATCTAAAATGGGAAGTTAAAGGAATAAAAATAAATGGAGTTTATTTAAGTCATTTTGATTTTGCAGATGATTCAGTTGTTTTTGCAAGTAATATTTCAGAGCTTTAGGAAATGATGCAAAAGTTATCATATAAAAGTAAGAAAGTTGAACTAAAAGTAAACATTAAAAAGGCTAAAGTAATATTCAATAGATTTTCTCAGAAGATGAATAGATGATAAGTTATGATCAGATTATTACTACAGATAAAAACATAATGAAATTAATCATAGAATTAAACTTAATTGGAGTGCTTTTGATAGAAATAACTTTATATTAAAGGAAATATGCCTATGTGGTTGAAAAGAAAGGTTTTTTAATAAATATATCTTACCAGTTCTTACTTATTGATCTGAGACTTGGACACTTAACAGAAAATCAATATAGAGACTTCAGACCACTCAAAGAAGTATTGAGAGATGCATGTTAGAAGTAATAAAAAGGGAGTAAAAATGAAATACATGGGTAAGAGAACAAACTAGTGTTACCAACATCATTAAAAGAATTAAGAGACTGAAGTGGAGTTAGGCTGGACATATTGCTAGAAAGAAATAATAATAGATGGACAATTGAAATTTTAAACTGGATTCCAAGAAATTTTAAAATATCCAGAAAGAGACCACATGAATATGGATGGATGAAATAAGAAAGTGTGCAGGGGTGATGTGGAGAGGAGAGGCTAGAGATTGGAGATGGATTGAACTTCGAGAGATCTTCATCCTTCAGTGGAATGATAATGGTTGACAGTGATGGTAATTTTTTTCAACTGCTTAATAAACATAAACTGCCATAAAGTATAATTTCAAAGTTTTATTTCAGAGAATCGCCTTTTAAATGCTTAATCTTCATTACATGCGTAGGTGCTTGTATATATGTATCGACGTTGAAAATATGTATAACGTATGTGTGTGTACATACTGCTATGCATTGTAAACAAAAAAATTTAAAAATATAGAAAACAAATATTTGTTTTTTATTAATATATATATATAACGTATTTACTACTTTTTAAATCCGGGTTAATTAAAACTGCCTATTTGAAAATTGTGAACACGGGAAGGAGAATACCGTACTTTTGTTTACGTTATAAGACGAGGCTTATATAATATACCAATAAAATATGATATGACCTAGATTTCAAGAGCAGTTCTCTAAGTCATGATTGACAAAGGAAATAGTAGAAATCAGTCCAGAAATATTGATGTAATACTACTACTATCTAGAGATCATTAATCATTTCAATTTAGGCTAGATAGCACTGGGGTCGAGTAAAAAAATATATTGTATAAATATCTTTGTAAGTTTTTAATATGTAAAAATTCAGACATGTAAGTAATAATTTTAGATGTTTATATAATTTTACTAATAGATTAATTGGTTTTAAAAGGTAAGTGATTTGTATATTTTTTTCCCACAAGCAAAATTCAATAAGTTATATTATTTATAAAAAATTTGAATTACATCTTTAAGCTAAAGACAGACTCAATAAAAATTTCCTTGATTAGTGTTTTATGTTTTCATCCTATTGAACATTTAAAAAAAAAATCGCTATGGGCAAACGCTATTGACTTTATTGAATCTTGAATCTCTAAGATCAGAAAATTTGTGTTATTAATATAATAAACGAATTACATTAAAATTCTTTGTTAAAATCACCTGTATATGCAAATGTACACACTCTTACATAAATTCAATATATAATCATTATACCAGATTTGACTAAACGAAATTCAGTATTCTCCCATTATGACCAATATTCGTTAAAGTACAGTTTTCTAAAGAGCACGCAATTTTTAATTCTTTTTCTTAATGTACATATATATCTTATCTGCTGATCACGTCATCACCAGATTGTTCTTTTGTTCTAAAAAAATTACGTTTTATATATATCATAATTGCAACATAAATGAGACGGCTTAAATTTAATTTGGAACATAACATTGACATTCTTGTTCAGATATAAAACTGTAGATTTATAGTTTGAGAAGGATAAATTCGTTTTGATAATGTGAAAATTTCACTAAGTGATATAATATATATAAAGTTTATGATATAGCTTTAAAGTTAAAATGTTAGAATAAATTGTGTTAAAAGGATGACAAATCCTCAAATTACCACTGATGATGATCAAGTGGAATTGCAATGACAAAGTGATTTAGTCCTTAATTAGCTAACCTGCATTTGAGTAAGTTTTACTGTGTTCTCAATAGCATTAAATTTCAGACAATTCCACACATAGATAAATCTCTTATTGCAAGTGAGACTTCACTGCTACAGAAAACCAAATTCTCATTATGCCCATGTTAGGCTAAGGCAACGTGCCTGCTTTTCAGTTATTATAAGATTATAAATGATAAGCGAACAGTGTGTCATGGTAAAACATGTCTTATGAGGATTTGGTTTATCCTGTTGCAATGTAGTTCTAGTTAGCAATATACGATTTAATCATATATGAGATTGTTTTGAGATTTAGGTGTTCTAAGAATAGTGAGCAAAATTTTTATTATTTGTCATATATGTTATACTAGAATAAATGTTACTTTATATTTATTTCTATTTTTCACCCAATTATTCTATTTGTCACCAGCATTATCATTTTCTTTTATAACTTTTTTAAATATTGAGCTATTTCTAATTTCTACCTTCTATTATTTCATTGATTTTTTCTGCAGTTATCTTGAATTCACAGTCTTTTTTTATTTTTTCATTTATTATTATTATTTTTTCATATCCCTACTGATATTCCCTCTACTTTCTATCTTGTTAGACCATTGTCACTAATTCTTTATACTATGACATGATCAGCTGTCTTTTAGATTTTTGATAGTTTAAATCCTACTATAAAATACAAGTCTGTCTCTCTTAGTTTGATTCTTAATCTGTGACTATAGATCTTTTGAAAAACACTACCAATAACAATACAATGCAGATATAACTCTAAATTTCTTCATCCAATGTTAAAATCTTAGTCAAAATAGATATGTATTAAGACATACTTATCTTTTTAAAAATGTTTAGTCTATATTTTCTATACCTTTTATTTATTATTTTGCTATTTAATTAGTTTTTTTTTCTTTCTTTTATTCTCCTTAAAAAATCTTTTGTTATTAATATGCTAATCTTTCACAATAAGAATTAAAATGCCAACCTATAAAAAAGCTATAAAATATTTTAAAAGAGAGAGAGAGAGAGTACAGACTATAAGCTAACAGAATATGGATATATAAAAGATTAACATTATAGTCTTATTGATATTCATTTAAAATATAAAGATAAAAAAATTCGTATTTTTCTAAAAAAGCATAGTGGTAATTCGAATTTAAACTTGAACTCAGTAGTAAATCAATCTCTTTCTCAAAAGCTTCTCCTTCCCAAGCAATACCACTTTTTCTAATATTGAAATATTCTATTTTTTGTCTTATATACTGTTATTAAACAAATAATTCTAAAACATTCTTCCCTTTCCCAATGTAAATCAGTTCAAAACAAAAACTTCTTAACAAAACACTCACGACGAAAAATAGACCAAACAACAAGGAAGGAAGAGATTATTGTTATCAAATCATCTTTTTGGAGATAGTATCTCTTAGATGAAGAGAGAAGTGTGAAGATTCATTCTAGGTCAGAGAAAAATATTCTATAGACAAAAATAATTGTCAACCAAAAAGTTTATAAATGTAGTATTAAAAATATATATGACAGTATTTTCTTGCTTAGAAGTCCTCATAAAAATTCACATGATGTTCAAAAACTGAATGAGACACATCTGAGCCAATCCATGGAATGTTGGCTCTAGAGTTTGCCAGTCTATCACTTCACTAAACCATGCAGTGCACATATACCATGCACCTGCTCCCAAAAACAGATCCCACAAATATTTCAGATTTTTTTTTTTCAAGTTTCCCTATATCTTATTTAGAACTCATAATTATTTTTTCCTTTAAAATTTATCTATTAAACTGAGGTCAAGGTTCATAGATCATAGTTCAATTCTGCCACTTCTGGTACTTGAGCTTCGTGTGAACTCCCCAGCAACTAAACATTCTATTATTAATTATATATTAACTCTTTTCTGCTTTGGCATCTTTCTGCTCCTGATAATTTGATCTATGAATATTGTTGTTTTTTTTTTACTTATAAAATTTTGCTATTTGTTTTCGGTAAGCAATATTGTTTTCATATAAAATAATGCTCTAAATTTAAAAATACCATTTTGGTTACCATTAGCTTGCATTGCTTGTATGTAAAATAACACATTTTCATGAGTTTGTGCTGCATTTGTCATTATGTGTCATAATTATGTTCAGATTACTTTGTATAAATTTTATCAGCACCTTGTTTGTTTTGAAAATGTTATTAAGACAGGCAAAACTCTCCAATTTGGCCTAATAGGATAGTGGTGGCAATGGTTATTAAAAAACCAAAGACACCAAAATGTATAGGTACTGAACTGAGTTCAGACCTATATGATTCTATAAGCTGATGAGCTTGGATTGAAAATATCAGTGTTTTCAATTTAAGTCTCATAATTTTGTAGTTAAGTAGAGATAAAAGGTGGTTGCTGGAGGGTTGCATTAGATCCTAAGATCTAGGACCAGTGCTCTCAGATCCAAAGCTCCTCACTGATGAAGGCCACAAGCCAGAAACTAGTCTGGGGATATTGGATGAGTAGGCACTAGATAGGGATTTTATGCACAAGCCTTCTGGCATCCGTTGATTATTCTGGTTTGCATTGAGTGACACTACTGTATGGAAAGTTTTGCATGTTTTAATAACAGTTATGAGCAAGCATAAAAAATGGTGATCATGTGATGTTTGGTGGTTTTGAAAATGTTAATTTTATTATTTAATATCTTCAGTACATTTTTGATGGCTCTATATAAAACTTAAATCTGTTATGAAATATGTTTATGCAAACAGCACTCAATTCCTATAGTTCCAACTAATTAATATATTATTCTTTTTTCAATATGTGTTGTATCAAGTTTTTTTCTCTTTTTTACTCAATGATAGTCACTATCATTGTAATTTACTATTTCTTGCCAGCTTTTCAAGTTTAAAACTATGCTATAAAATACAGACCAGCATATTTTTAAGGTTCTTAATATATATAAAAGCAATATCAAGCATATAATATGAGTTCAAAAATAATCAATATTTCATCATATATCTTATATATATGATTGTCTTAAATGTACTGGATCTCAAATAAAAGCTCACACATGTAAAATGCATAAAAAATAAAGCCAAGTTTCAGAAATTCTAACCATGATTTAAAAATATTCTATTTAAATTTTGTTATAAACAATAAAAAAAGAAAAAACAAATAAATTTCTCAGAGCTCCAAATAATCTTTTTTTTATCCCCCCCAAAAAAAAAAATATATATATATATTTCACAATTAAGTGAATTATTTAAAGTTTTTTTTTTAAATAAAAACTCATGGGAACTTTATTAGTATTAGCCCATCTATTTACTTTATTTGGTAAATATGTATATACAAAGGTTTTTGTCGTATAAATAACATGGGTGTGATTTGGGATTGAGAATTTTTTTTAAAAAGTATATGACTCTTAGTCTATACACTATCTATCTAATGTTGATTAACAAAAGGATATTTAGCTTTTTTTAATTAGAGAGTAAAATAAATATAAAAAAGGCTCAAACATTTACCACATCATGATTTAATACACCGCACAGGCTAAAACCTGCATTTATATATGTAATATAGGCGGGATTCGAACTCAGACTTTCACACGACCCACTACGATTTGCAATTCCGAGGAATACAAACTTCTTCATCATCCTTTTATAAAGAGAGTAATGGAGAGGCCTTTCCCATGCAGTGCGTTATTTAAAGATTAATTTATTTTTTCACTTTTACATTTATATAAAGCTGTTTTTGAGGGGGGTGGGAGTAAATTACTCTAATTTTTGTAAAAAAACTGTAGTCTTAATTTTATTTCGTATTATTATAAGCAATATTAAAATTTATGTTACTGTTTATTATTTAAAATGACCTTGTTTTATAAAGCTAATGGAGCACTTCAAAATAAAATATAATAATGACATCTACTATATGCCATAAAAAGTATTTAAATAAATTTTAATTTGTGTTAAATGGTTTAAAATTATCACTTTTATTGCAAATATAGAGGAATAAAAATTCTTAAGTCACCTCGGACTGTATAGTTTGTTTTTATCAAAATACTCGTTTTTGATTTTAATATTTAATGTAGTCTAAAAGCAAATGATTAATATGAAAAATATGAGTTCACTTTTTTTTTATTTCAGAAAAAGTTAACTATTTATGAGTGAGGTTTAGAAAAAACTTTTACCTGTAATATGTAACTAATAAAAATGTTTAAAGCAATTAATTTATTTGTAGTTAAAATAATAACAATAATAATTGCGTTAGAAATATCTCAAATCCTTTACGTATTCTTAAAATTAAACAAAAATTTTGTACAAGACATAATAACTGATATGGGAAAAATCAAGTGATGTTCAGATAGGAGAAATGATAAACTTGAGTTTCTAACCAGAAATATTTAATTCTTGAGCCCATTGCATTGAACCATGCAAAGGGTTGGATAATTAAAATGAAACAATAAAGCTAATAATTTTTCAACAGATTTTTTACAAAATTAATATTAATTTACTAAAATTAAAGATAATTAGTAAAAAAAAAATGCTAAAAGACCAAAATGCTCCCAATTTAAATACTTATTAATAAAATTATCCATTAAAATTTCAAAAGGGATTTTAATCTTCCGCAATAAATAATTTAATTTGTATACATATTTTCAAACAAAATTTTTAAAAAAGTTCATTATATACCTATCTATTAATAAATATAAATTCAATGAGTCGTCTGTTTTTTTCTCTCTCTTAATTCAATAACTCTATACTATAATTATTTTTTAAAAAATTACATTCAGTTTCCAAATAAATAAAGGAAATGGAAATAACTAAAAAAGAAACAATAACTTTTTCAAAATCATTTACATTATATATTGAATTGCTAAATCGAAAACAATTTTATTTTTAAAAAATAATTTAAAAATTAAAAGAATTAATTAATATAAATAAATTATTATTTAAACTTATAAAAAATTTTGTGCTGATGAAAAAATAAATGTATATTGTATTTTAAAGTTTTATGTTGTTAAAAAATGTACGCACTATATAGGGAGTTTTTACACCCAAATACAATGTCAGATGATAAAATTAATATTTATTTACCTTTTTGGTAAGATTCAGTTTAAAATGAGGGAGTAAAAGATCTATTATTGAAATCAAAAAAAGTTCATAAAACAAAAAAGCACTGAAAACAGAGGTTTTGCATTAATAATACTTATCTGTATATTAAAAAATAGAGTTACAATTTATAAATTAAACAGTATTAAACTAATCTTTTTTATTTATTTTTTTTTTTTTAAGTGTCATAGCATCGGCCGGGACGCGAACCCGCAACCCGGGCAACTGCCTGCAAGTGCAAGGCAGTCGCACTGACCTCTCGACCACCAATGCAAGACTAAACTAATCTTTTGAAGATGGAAAATGAGGAAAACTCATCAAACTAAATTTGTGCAGCTCATTATTGTATTAAAATGTCTAGACTATTGTTGAAAAATTTAAATTTCTTTTTATTAGTCTATATGGCCTTTTTTTCAGTACCACATTTTTACAATGCCATTTATAGTTTCTAAAACAGTGTTTTATAAACCCAATAAGTTAATAACCTTTTTTCATTAGAAAAAAAAACCCTCTAGATATTCTTTGAGAATGATTATTAAAATAAAATTAAAAAAAAAGCTACAATTAAATATAAAAACTAACATTACCATGTTATGAAAAAATATATATTTTTTAAGAATTCATTAAAGTTTATAATGTAACTCTAAAATTGAAGTGCTAATATATGTATTAGCGAGTCTTAGCCATTGACAAGTTACCAATAATGATAAGATTAAAGATTACCATTTGTTGGTTGCATAATATTGCTTAATTATATAATAATAATCAGAAAAAGCAAGTCATATATAACCTGACATTACTTTTATAAACTTGTATTTACAAAAATGTAATACAGAGAATATACCAATAGCTCAAACAAGCTTTTAATTGATAAGTGTGGTAAGAGAAAATATTTAAAATCTCTATAAGTGCTCTTCACTGAGGTGAGCCATAAGCTTGAAAAAATTGGTCTGGAGTTAGGAATGTTCTGGATAGAGATTTTAAATATTTTCTCTTACTGCACTTATCAATTAAGAGCTTGTTTGAGCTATTGGTACACTCTTTATATTAATTATATAATATACTTTTTGGTCAAAAATACCATTATATACACACCCAAAAAAAAACATATGATGATTTTTTTTTATCTTACAGTTTCAACTGTTAGCAATCTTCTTCAGAGCCATAAATATTTTATTACAATTGTTAAGATAAAGTTGAATAGTGATAATTAAGTATGAACATTAGAATATGATAATGATATTAAAAAAGTCAGCTATATCACTCTTACTAATCCTATTTTCATTACTTATCACCAGTCTGTTGTTTTATTGCTATTCTTCCAAAGTCTTAAATCCTCATGATCCATACTAATGCCTTAAATTATTTATGGTCAATAGCTAAACAACATCACTACACATGCCTTGATTCAGGGATGGCACTACAGAAAGCTTGGATAGAAAACTTATCAGTTCCCCATTCATTTTGACACACTGGGTATAAAAGATACTAATGTTCTTCAAACCTGTAGTTTTAATGCATATCATAGCAAAGAATTATTTGAGCCATAATTGATTTATTTTTATTAGACTATGGTGGCATATAAATCTTAGCTATAGTTTACTGAAGACTGTGCTATTTTTGCAGTTTGAAAGACAATGTAACAGAATGTATTTAATGTTTTGATTGCAACATTTAAAGATTCTGATTTAGTATTTAATGTTCCTGAAGTTCTTTATCAGCCAGTGACAAAGAACAAATGTTCAGCAACTTTTAGTTATGGTAGTTATCAACGTGAGAATGTAAATCAATCTAAATACATTTGGTAGATTTATAAGTAAAAAGATGGACTTAAATGCTGAGATATAATGTAGACTGCAATATGTTTCTGCTGCTTTCAATAAGCTAAAAGATAGTATATGTCATCACAGGGAGATAACTATTGTAATTAAGTTAGCTATTTATAAAGCTGTTATTTTATCTAATTTACTGTACTGACGTGAGACTTGGACACTCTATCAAAAGACAATATAATGACATTAGAAAAGTTTTTTTTTTGAAGATGCTTCATAAAATTCTAAAAATACAATGGCAAGATTGTAAAATTAATCAATATGTTCTTAACTTACTGGATGTAATATTACAAAGTCCATTATTGTAAAGTCATACCTTTATTGGATTGGGCATGTAAAATGAATGAATATTGGAATATTTTCTTAAAAAGTATTTTATGGTGAACTTGAGCATGGTTTCATAATAGAAGTAGACCTCCATACATATTATAAGAATTATTTCAAAGACATTTTAAAGAAGTGCCATATTGATTGTTCCTATTGGGAAGATGACTGAGAATAGAATACACTAATTGTTACAATTAGACTTGGTATTGCAGTATTTCAGAAAAAAAAAGTTTTTCTGCTAATGAAATTAAAAGACAGCATTGCAAAATATCAAAGACAAAAATGATCCAGTATATATATATATATATATATATATATATATATATATATATATATATATATATATATATATATATATATATATATATATATATATATATATATATATATATATTGTTGTTCATAATTTGGTTTGTACAATCATTGCAAAATTCATCTCTAGAGCATGTTTTTCTTTCCTAGGAATTTGGATGACTATATTCCTTTATGAGTGGCTGCAATATGTGTTTATATAAATCTTAACAATATAAAAGAACTTATTTATAATGTAGCTTAAAATACTAGGATGATATACTAAATTGTTAAAGAGATAACAAAAAGTGAAAAACTATATAGGATGGTGATCAGATGTTACTATATGATTTATACCCTATGCAGTTTGGTACAATTGATAGAGCATCCAACCTGGGTTTGTGAGGTCCCAGGACTAATTCTGGCACTTCAACTTCTTATGAACTCCCAAGCAATAAAGCCATATGTGCTTTTTTATTCTCCACAGTTCAGTGCAGTTGGTAGAGCATCTAACTTGGAGTCAGAAGATTGCAGGATCAATTTTGGTACTCGCAGGTTTGGTGCTCAAACTTCTTATGAGTTGCCGAGCAACAAAGCCACATGCCTTTTTTTAAATATGTTATTTCTATATTTATTAACTATTTAATCTCAACTTTCTTTCTGGACAAAACCTTAAAGAGATGAGATGAAGTAAATAGATTGTCAAATAAAAAGAAATTAAGATAAAGATGAATAGTGATATCAGGTACATACTGGTTTATCCATATATATTTCTTCTTTGACTGCTAATCCTATCTCTAGGAAAGAAATTAACATTCACTCAAAAAATATTTAGTTAATAATAATATAATTATCTAAAATAAATTTTATTAAGGAGACAACATGCGATGATGGATAGAAAGACGATTAATTATTGTCGCTTGGCCAAAGAGCTCTAATGTTACCCTTTACTCAAAGCTATCTTTGAGAGGAGAATGTAATATATTAACAAAATTTAACATTAACAGATACATAAGTCATCAAATTTTACCATTTATCAAATTATTCCGCTATAGATAAATATACGTGGTAAATTATATAAGTGAAAATACTTTCTATTATTGAATATAAAAATATAATCATTATTATAGACACTTTTATTTTAAATAATAAATAATTATTTTTACATACATCAAACCGATTTTCGTTCAAAATGAACCTTTTCAAGATGTTATAATAATTCAAAAAGTCACGTGATTTGTATATTAACTTAGCATACATCTATTGTTCAAATTTACCTTTAAAAATGTCTTTACATTTTCCAACTTTTATTTAATGACCACTTCAAAAGATGCTATATTACTAAAAACATTTAGTACTTCTTCAGAATTTTCTATAGAATACTTTCCATACCCCATATTATCTGCAAGTTTTTATAAATTAGATTACATATTTCTTTTAATATATATATCCATTAAAATCCAATATTAATCGTACAGGCATATTTTCTTTATAGGTTTTTATATTTCCAAACAAGTGAACATTTATAATAATAATAATAAGAGTGGAGAGAGGTGGGTGGTGTGAAAGTCTGTGCTCATATACCCTATATTACATATATATAGCCACAGGTATATAACAAGCCTGTGTTTCAGTTAATAATAATAATAATAATATTTCATGTCGTTAAATAGCAAGAATAGAAGTGTAAAGAACAAACAATTTTGTAAACTCTTATTAAAATTATATATATGTAAGTGAATTCAGTATTGGATGGAGATGAAAGCGGGAGTTCAATAATTTATTTGCAAGAAACTCTAATTTTATCTGATGGGAAAAGAAATCTTCGCAAATAACAAATTCAAATAGACTATTAAACGCAAAGAATGTTTTTGTTGGGGGGGGGGGGGCAACAATAACAGAATTTCAGTATGGTAAAGCATATTAAAAAACAAAAATGTATATAAATCATATAAAATAATGCAAAGTCATTATTGTTCTTTATAAAAAAAGGCTGTCTTATAAAAATATTCTACAAAACTGGAGATAAGAATAATTCCCAAAGCTAAATAAAATAAAAAAAAAAATCAATCTTCAATAAAGAACAAATAATCAGCAAAAAAGATGAATAAAAATAGATATAAATTCTAATCATTTAAAATATAAAGTTTGTGTGTTGTATTCTTTTTTACAATTATATGAAGAATATAAAAGAGAGAGGGAAAAACAACTCTCTTCTATAGTAATGTTTAGTGGCTTTTCCCAAGCAAAAAAAAAAAAAAAAAACACTGATAGTAATGAATTAAAAAAGTTTTGATAAAAATAAGTTAAAATAAAATATACTTATATATTCAAAATGAAAAATATTCAATAAATATACTTTCTGAGTGAGACTGAACTGCTTTGCAGAATAGCAACCCAGAGATTTCAGACTACATATTCTTGTTGGGTGTAGCAAGAAGGGATTGAAAATAAAATATCTTTTGAAGCAAACACAATGAAAGTATTAAGATATTGAAATTGAGCTGGGATGCTTATATTGCTAGAAAAAGTAACAATAGATAGTTGAAATCTTAAAGTGGAACTCATATGACTGTGAAAAACCTAGAAAGAGACCAGTTAATGAGATAAATAGATGAAATAAAAAAAATTACTGAAATGTCGTGAAGAAAAGCTGTATGGATTAGAGAACAAAATACACTTGGAAATACCTTCATTTTGTAAGCAAATTATTAAAAAGAATGATAATAATTGCTTTAAAAGAATGCTAATCTTTATTTTAATTGTATATTTATATATCGTAACTAATATTTCAATAATATGAAGTGGTTTTAATCTATTTTGGAATAAGTGGTAGACTTTAGTAGATTCACAAAATTGTATTAAAACAACTAATTTATTAAAATGATTAAAGAAAAAAAATTATTGAGGAAATAAAATATAAAATAAGAGAGTATGTACTAAGAACAAAGATGGACAACTTATGGTGCATGTGTCAAACATAGTGCATTATGAAATTAAAGTTGCCATATTGGATCTCTGATTATAGAAATAAAAAGTAAGTCTATATCTATAAATTTTTATTAGTACTCAAGTAAAAAAAGTATAATAATTCAAATTCAGCAAATAATGCTAATAAAACTTGTTTTATAAAGTAAGGTGTTCAACACTTGTGTAATTATTTATTCTTTATAAATTTTGCCCTTTTGATTTTTTATGCAATTATTTTCAACATAAAATTAATAAAAAACAAAATGAAATCATGATTAACTAATACATATTAAAAAATGTTCCACCATTTATATTAACAAACTCACATCCAAAAATTAAAAACCTGGTGAAAACAAAACAAATATAAAAGTAATAAAGTAAAAATAATAAAATAAAAGACATCCATAAATTAGTGTGAAACAACAACAAAAAAAGGGGTTTGATAAAAGGCAGGTAGGTTTGACATCATGTAAATATTTATTTCAATAATTTCTGTACAAAAGCAATGGCATTGAAATAAAACTATAATGAAAACATATAATTAAAAAGAAATGAATATTAATAATTTTACAAATTCAAAAAAAAATAAACAAATGAAGAAACTAGACTGTAAATTCATTTGCGATTTAATTTAACAGAACATTGGATAAGCTTACTAACGAAATTTTGATATTGTTTAAATAGGTCATTATTTTTGTTGACTCCTTAATTTTTTTAAAAAAAATAATGATCTCTATAAAATGGAATTGTAACTAAACTCTAAATTATTATTAAATGTAAAAATAACTTTTAGCTCCCCCCCCCCGCCCATTAATATCCAACAATTAATAGGATTAAACTTGATTTTTTTTCTAGTATATTATTTATTACATTTAAAAAAACTAAACATTATTTATCTACAATATATTAAATTGTATACAAAAATTGAATAGTAAAGAAAAGTTTATATAGTAGATGTAAATTCATGCATGAAAAATTGATTCATTGCTGAAATTACTGGCCATCCACGACTTACAAGTAGATAAGAAGATTTGGAAAGCAAAACAATAGAAAGATGATTTCTTGTATGATACATGAAATCTTAACAGATATAATACACACACTTACTCTTATATAATAAGGCTCTTATGTAGTATGCCAGACAATAATTATGGATGATTAGTACTGGTTTAAAAGCAGAAACCATATTAAATTAAAAAACATTTAAATAAAACAATATTAATACAGAGGTTACTTATATATTCAATTTCATTATCATATAATTTAACCTCTAAATACATAAGCATATAAAGTTTAACTTCTATATATTATGTTAATTTTCTACATCCTGAGTTGAACTCAAGATCCATTATTGCTCTTTGTAAAAAAATACTGTCATTTTTTTTTTTAAAAAAAAAGAAGAAAAAACATTTTAATATCAACACAATTATCGCTTATTCAATAGACAGAATGATTACTAAAAATATTTTTGACACTTTACATTTTGAAGTAAGCCAAGTTATTCAAAAGTATAGAAATATCACCATCAATTTAAATTAATTATACCGAGAGTGAAGGATATTCCTTTGAAAACAGCATTTAAACATAAGACTTAAAAACGAAAATTAAAATTCCTTTTTAAAGAGTGAAATTTTATCATTTAAATCTCCAGGAAGAGATCAATTATTTAAAAAATAAAATTATAAATGTCAAATGTGGAAAAATATTAAGTAACC
Source organism: Epiperipatus broadwayi (assembly GCA_028023455.1). Classification (NCBI taxonomy): domain Eukaryota; kingdom Metazoa; phylum Onychophora; class Udeonychophora; order Euonychophora; family Peripatidae; genus Epiperipatus; species Epiperipatus broadwayi. Next base: position 437,637 of record JAQFVV010012600.1, read on the forward strand.
ACCGTGAATTAAATGTTATAGGTAATGAATGCGAAATGATAGTTTCCCCATTATGCTAAGGAGAGCATATCCTACGATATTATTAACAGCATTTAACTAAACATTGATTTTCCATTTATTAGCTAAGTCACTGAAAATGTCACTTGATTAAAAATAAAATTTTCATTGATTGATGAAATTAAGAAAAGTATGTATGCTAAATGAATTTGTTTTTTAAATAACTTTATTTTAAAATCAAGTTATGATGGTTTTATTCCCCCCCCCCCAAGATGTTTTGCATAAAATGGAATCATCTTTGAACTACAATATAAAATAATAATCCAAAATACTATAATAATAATTTATAACGCAATATGAATATGCAACTTTAAAAAGCTATTCCAACAAATAAATAAATAATATTCATTGAGAGAATAATATAGTGTTCTTTTGTCAGACCATGATTACTTATTAAATATTTAAAACACATGAACATAATTATTGCACGTTAGACATGAGTTTAAAGCAGGTTAGATATTAGTCCAAAATGAGCTGCAAACATATATCAGAATGCATTAGAAGTAAAGGCATTAATGAAATGTATAGCAATACTGAAAATAACTGATTGAACAGTATCTCTTGTGAATGTGAAGTTCACTGAAAAATCCAATTTTTGGTTAGGGTAAAGCACTGGCTTTGTGTGATATTTCTTCCTGTTAGGAGTAAAATCCATTACTAGTAATAATGGCTTTCTAATAATATTGCCAGCATATTAACATCCATATCTGCCAAATTATGCAGTCATCTTATAAAAAAGATTTTAAAAATTTCAAGAAGATGCGTCATTCACAAAAGATAAAGATTTTCAAGAAAACTCCAAGATCAGAAAGTCCATAAAAAACAACTAGCTACAAATCTATTTCTATCTTTGAGAAAGAATTACAAAAGTCTAAGGTTTAAAAAGGGAAAATAAAGTCCATCATGATAATCCTGTTAAAAAGTTTTCTTTAAGAATCATCAAAACATGTAGAGAATTGATTGCATCTAACAAGAAGACAATCAGTCAATAAGACAATAAAATAATTAGCAAAATCAAAGCTAAAATACCAAGTAAAATATCATCAATCATTTAGTGTCATTAATTTATCCAGTCTAAACAATTTATCAGATAGAACTTTTCTTAAAAGTCTTATACTTAAGTTTCAAACGATCAATCAGTTAAAACCACACCAATTGCTCGACTCCAATTGATTATAAGATAGCAAAAGTTACTGTAGAACTTTAATTCTATCAGGGTAGCAGAGAATTATAAAGAATGAGACTGATGATTTCTAACAGAAATTTATAAGAATTAAAAATTAAGATGTACAGAACCTTAACATTTAAAAAAATGATTACATTCAACATGAAAAGTAATTTAAAGTTTTCTCAAAAATCACCAAAGCAGTATTTGACTTCTTATAATTAATAAATAATCAGGTTTTAATAAAGAAATGTATTAGAACTTTAATTCTTTTTTGAAAAATTTCATGCAGAAGGATACTTGTTTAAATTCGCTATTCATGATTTTATTTAGACAGCATTTAAACAGTCTCTATGCTCATAAGTGCATTGCAAATTTGTAATTAGCACTTCTAAGTGAATGGTAAGTATATGCTTTAGTAGATATTTTTATTAATGAATGACATGAATTAGCAGAAAAATGTAAAACTGTATCTTTCAAAGAATAAATTGCAGAATTCGGTTTACACAAAATGGTAGCACTTGTTTAAATTTTATTATTTTCATATCGATTTTGATTATTTGAAAGATGTTTTTATTTAATAAACATAAAATGTATTTATTTTAATAATGATATGATGTTTTTAGAAGAATTTCATGAAAAAGAAAAAATATGTTATTTCATCTAATATAAAAAAACAAAATCTTGCAACTGTTACTTTTTTTCATTCTTTAATTATGTATATTTATAAATATTTATTTTTCATACAGCCCAGTATTTATTTATTGTAACATATTTAGAAATAAACCAATCTTCACACATGCACTGTTTTACTATAATTTAACCTGCACTCATTCATAAGCAAAGATTTTGAAGAACAAGTGAATAATTTGTCCTACAAGCTTATCTATATATAAGCCAACTTTTGTTTACCATGTATAATCCAAATCTTGAGTCTATTATGTGCCTGATTTTTAAAACTATTCAAATTGTACAAAAAGTAATTATTTAATTATGTTAAAAATAATTTTAATAACAACTTTGTTAAAAAATTGTTCTACTATGATTAAAAAAGCATTATTCAAACTTAATATGAAAATTCATTTTGTCAAATCAAATTTTCTTCCATATACATATGTAATATCAGTTATACCATTATTATTTGTACTTGTCTTATAAAATACACAATTTCACTGTTTAATAATTGGACCAATGCATTTTTAGTATTGTGTATTATACAATCTTAAATTATTTTACATGATCAAAAAATCTATTTTATTTATACAGGCTTTAATTTTATATATTCTAGTGCATATTTAACTGCTTTATTTTTTCTAGTTCATTTATGTGACTTTCTGCACTAAACCACATACCTCTAATATTGGTTGCAACATGAAAAGAAAGTTGATATTTCTTTGACCCTCAAAATATTAATTACTTGCATTCTGGTCAACAATAAGCAAAAGAAAATGAGGGAAATGTAAATTTACTACCAATACAGAAATTGCAATGAATAATGAGCACTGGTATATACAGACTTAAAATGGGTGCATATATAATAAGTTTCTTGATAATGTATAATAGATTAGCATTGCTATATTTTGACACATACCACAGAAAATGCATTAGGCTAGATATTAAGATCAGCATTAATACTAATGTTCCAACAAATTGCAAACATAATAAAATATGATTAATAATCATTTAAATATTTATTGAAATATTATTGTTGAGAATACAAACTCTATAAAAAATATGGCACTTTTAAAGCAAATTTGTGTTTTATTTACAACACTCCTTAAACTTAGCAAGAATATGGTGACATTTAACCTCTATTAATAAGCTAAAATAAATGACTTGATCAATCAAACTTATGCAGTTTAGTGCAGGATACATACTCACCCACATATAGTAAAACAGATCTCATTTCAGTCATTTGAATAACACTTTTATATTTAATTTGCCATGCTTAAATATTACATCTCCCAAAAAACTAGACCTGTGATTATTTATTTAGGATAGAAATAGGATAAATATTTGTAAATATGTGCCCTCTTCTAAATATTTTTTTTTAATGACCACTTATATCATTTATATAAGTTGTAGAAAATTATGTATATATATATATACATTACAAGCATAAAGCTAAACTAGTCAATATAAAATCAAAACTACCCCAAATCTAAAATTAAACCAGACCAGCATAAAAATAATATTAAAACACAACCTAAGGTTTTACTGCTACAAGCAGACTTCTCAAGTGTAAAGAACTACAAAAAAACCACACATTATATATACTATTAAAAACTACCCACAAATCCATTCACTTCCCATCCACCCTTAATATTAAAAGAACTCTTAAATAAGTTAATTGCTTCAGAATAATAAATTTTCAATAATAAAGACTCTTTAATTCTTCTTTTGATTTCATTTCTCTCAAAGAAGACAACCTTAGCTTCATCAAAATCAATAGTGTGGCCTGTATCTTTTTCATGGACATACAAAGCAGAACTAAGATATCTATTTTTAACTCTACTTTTATGAACCTTTATTCTTTCATTTAAACTCAAACTACTCTGACCTATGTAAACCTTCTTACAAAATAAACAAGGAATAAAATATACCACACCAGGAATAGTCTTTCTATCAAAAACTTCTTTTGTATTATTTAATAAATTATTCAATGTAACACCCCTTTTCCAAGCAATTTTCTTATTTCCAAACAATTTACTATTTCTACACACAATTTTATAAGAAGACAATTTAAATGGCAAAGAAATAAAATCATATTTTTCTTTAACCTTTACATCCTTACAAATATTACTATTAAATAAAATACTTTTAACAAATTTATCAGAGTATCCAACACTCAAATAATCTTTATAAAATTGATATTTCTGAAACAAAGCTACCCCACTAGAATTATTTAATTTAATATTCCTATGACAATAATTCCTTAAAGCAGCTACTTTATGAGATACAGACTGATAGCTATCAGGTTTAATTATAGATCTTAATTCTTTACTTTTAACTAAATGACTGCACAATAAACAATTAGTTTCTACATTTCTAATCACCAAAAGATCTAAAAATTTTAACTTACCAAAATCTAACCCCCCTCCTTCTAACACAAATTTTATAGAAGGATCAAAACAATTAAACTCATTTACAAATTCCTTCAATTTATCATTCTCAACTACAAATAAACAATCATCAACATATCTGACAAATAATTTTACATATAAACAATTCTTTTTAATAATAATTTCCTCTTCCATAAAACTAATATAAACTGAACATACTAAAGGAGAAATAATATAACCTATTATCCACCCTTCCTTAATCTTATAAAAATTACCTCTATAAGTAAAATACATAGAATCTTCCAATAACAAAAGCAAATCTTTAATTACCTTAATTTTATTTTTTGATAAAGAACTTTTCTTAATCAATACAGACAAAAGAACATCAATACTGCTTAACCTATTAACAGACTGATACATATTTTCAATATCTAAACTTCCAAATACCCAATTACTTTCCATTTTAAAATTATTAATCTTATCAAAAGCCTCAAAAGAAGAAGAAACTGTGTACTGACCAAAATCAACAAATTGTTTTAAAAAATTATTCAAGAATCTAGAAATACCCTCTACAACACTACCTGTAAAATCAAAAATAAATCTTAAAGGAAAACCATCTTTATGAGTTTTAATATTCACAAACATCTTAGCTGATGTAAAATCATTAGGATAGCATTTTAAATAATCTACTCTATTAAAAAATTTTAAATTAACCATTTTCTTCATAATATCTATCAATTTTCTTTTAATCAAATTACCTGGATTTTTATCTAACAACATATATTTACCATTATTTAATTCTCTATCCATTTTCTCTTTGAAATCATCTCCTTTCATAATAACAAACCTACCAGCTTTGTCTTCACGAGAAATGATTACATCATTAGCAATTAACCTATTTTTAAGATGTTTAATCTCAGCAGGATTAATAACAAATTTTTCTTTCCTTTTTAAACTTTTATTCAAAATCGATTGAATACCAACTTTCTGCTCATCACTCAAATTACTAGATTCAATAGACGAAATTGTATCAAAAACTATATTTTTTGAATGAAATGGAACAAAATTAGGGCCTTTACCAAGAATATCTAATTCTCTATCATTTAACTTCAAATCCGTAAGATTAACAACTCTATCCTCAGAAACCTTATTCTCATACCCTTTATCACTACAATAAACTTTATTAACTTTCCCAAACAACCACTTTAATTTTCTTTCATATTTTTTACAATAGAAATTTGACCTATTCTGTCTAAATTGTCTCATAAAAAAATTCAAAATTGAATAATTAAAATCTTGCCTCCTTTCTAAATAATATCTATTCCTTTTATATAGATAAATAAATTTATAAAACCTTACAAAAGTATCTTTTAAAAAACTATTCAATATATATGTTTGTAACTTAAAAACTAAATTTTTATTTTGAATCAACTTTTTATTTCTACTAAAATTAATAACACAACACCTAGGAAAAACACTAAATTCCCTACATTTTTTAAGAAAATAAATCTGCCAACGTAAAGACTCTATCTTATCACTCAATTTAGACAAATTTTTAATCCTTCTAATATCATTAAATGGAAAATTATTAAAAATTAAACTCCACAAACCCATACTAAATACCCAAATTACCAATACCCTTATAAATTAAAACCCAATAAAACCTACACACACTTCTATATATATATATAACTAAATAAACATAAATATACTCTTTCAACCCAAACTCAAACAACAAACATAATATACATAAATGACATTCAAATATACCAATAATTAAAAACAAAAACAAATCTATCAATAATAAAATGTCAATAATAAATATCAATAATAAAATATCAATAATAATAATAATAATAAAAAAAAATCTTTACACTACATCAGCAAAACTACTCTTAAACTCAAAAAACTCATTAAAATGTAAACATTACAAGCATAAAGCTAAACTAGTCAATATAAAATCAAAACTACCCCAAATCTAAAATTAAACCAGACCAGCATAAAAATAATATTAAAACACAACCTAAGGTTTCACTGCTACAAGCAGACTTCTCAAGTGTAAAGAACTACAAAAAACCCACACATTATATATACTATTAAAAACTACCCACAAATCCATTCACTTAAAATTAAAAGTTAAAATTTTTAGATCTTTTGGTGATTAGAAATATAGAAACTAATTGTTTATTGTGCAGTCATTTAGTTAAAAGTAAAGAATTAAGATCTATAATTAAACCTGATAGCTATCAGTCTGTATCTCATAAAGTAGCTGCTTTAAGGAATTATTGTCATAGGAATATTAAATTAAATAATTCTAGTGGGGTAGCTTTGTTTCAGAAATATCAATTTTATAAAGATTATTTGAGTGTTGGATACTCTGATAAATTTGTTAAAAGTATTTTATTTAATAGTAATATTTGTAAGGATGTAAAGGTTAAAGAAAAATATGATTTTATTTCTTTGCCATTTAAATTGTCTTCTTATAAAATTGTGTGTAGAAATAGTAAATTGTTTGGAAATAAGAAAATTGCTTGGAAAAGGGGTGTTACATTGAATAATTTATTAAATAATACAAAAGAAGTTTTTGATAGAAAGACTATTCCTGGTGTGGTATATTTTATTCCTTGTTTATTTGTAAGAAGGTTTACATAGGTCAGAGTAGTTTGAGTTTAAATGAAAGAATAAAGGTTCATAAAAGTAGAGTTAAAAATAGATATCTTAGTTCTGCTTTGTATGTCCATGAAAAAGATACAGGCCACACTATTGATTTTGATGAAGCTAAGGTTGTCTTCTTTGAGAGAAATGAAATCAAAAGAAGAATTAAAGAGTCTTTATTATTGAAAATTTATTATTCTGAAGCAATTAACTTATTTAAGAGTTCTTTTAATATTAAGGGTGGATGGGAAGTGAATGGATTTGTGGGTAGTTTTTAATAGTATATATAATGTATGTTTTTTTTGTAGTTCTTTACACTTGAGAAGTCTGCTTGTAGCAGTGAAACCTTAGGTTGTGTTTTAATATTATTTTTATGCTGGTCTGGTTTAATTTTAGATTTGGGGTAGTTTTGATTTGATATATATACATGTATATTCTTTATACAATATATGATTATGCAATTATATATAACTATTCAGGCAAGCAAACAAGTTGTTTTTGAATTTTAAGCTGCTAATGGGGAAAAAAGAGTAAAAGCTGACTGCTGGATCAAAGATGCATTAGATTCAAAAAATCCAGATGCACTAAGGTTTAAGCTCCTTACTGAAAGGGTTTATATTAAGAAACTAGTTTGAGGAGGTGGAAAAGACAGCACTGAATATGATTGCATTAACAGCTAGTATTTATTACCAAGCTTTTATTAGATGTCAGTCCTGAAATAGAGTTTTCTAGCTTTTAACTCTCTGGAGATCAGGATTGATCTGAGAAGTACAATTTTTTTTCTCAGATTTGCTTCATATATCAGGTGCATAAGTTCTAGGTCATGACTAGTTGTAAATTTGTATGTTGACTAATATTAAACCATAACATTTAAGCTACCAGATTAATTATAGCATGTGTTTTGATTATGTGTGTTATCCAACAGTTAATTGTTTTATAATATTAAATCATCTATGTTTTTTATAACTGTTTTACAATGCTTATATTGCATTGTAAAATAGTAATAAATAACATAAATGATATAACATTATATGATGAATTTGGCAATGCAATAAGAAAGATAAAGTTAATTGTTTCTGAGACATACTGTGATTTCTGAAGTCAGTTGTGATATAATTGTAAAAATAATTACTATATTGTAAATGAAAATAAATAATATATAAGTGATCATCGATTAGTCAGATGTAAGATACATATTAATGCAAAACTAAAGAGACAAAAAATATTAAGAAAAACAATATTTATAGTTGATATTCCTAATCTTCAGAAACATTTTAATGAATTTAAATTAGAACTTACAAATCTGTTTCAAGTATTAGTAGATTTTGAACATGATTCAGATTTGAATGAAATTAATATGAAAATAACTGATACACTTTTAAAAACTGCAACAATGATAGCTGGTAGAAAAAAGCAGCAATTGACCAATAAAATTTCTACTGAGACTAGAGAATTTATGAAGAAAAGAAGGAATATGAAGATATACAAAAATGATGCATTAAAAAGGCTTGAATATCTCAAATTTTGTAAAATAATGTGGAAAAGAGTTGAAAATGATATAAGAAGATAAAACTGTGAACTAGCAAGGAAAGTTGTAGAAGAGAATAAAAATTTCAAGAGTGTAAAACAACATTTTGGTATTGGTAGAAAATTGATATCTGCAATAAGAAAAAAGATGGAATTATTACTAAAAAGAAAGATTACATCATGAAATGGATAGAACACTTTTATCAAGAATTATATAGTAATAAAGAACAAGTCCCTCCTATATCTATTACATCTTCCAAATTGCCCAGAATTTTAAATGAAGAAGTGAGACATGCAATTAAGTGTATGAAGAAAGGAAAGGCTCCAGGTAATGATGGAATTATAATTGATATATTAAAAGAAGCAGGTGAAGAAATAAAAAAAAAATGTGGCAAAGTTATATACCAAATGTCTAAATGATAAAGATGTACCAGATGATTGGAAGAATGCTGTATTAATATTAATATTTAAAAAAGGTGATAAAGAAGATATTAGAAATTACAGACCTATCCACCTTTTATCAGTTTTATGCAAAATTTTTACCAAGATAATTACAACTCATTTACAGAGAACATTGAATTTCCACCAATTAAGAATGAGTTGCCATTATGTTTTTGGATTTGTAGATAATGAAAAGGCATTTGAGTCTATAAACATTTCTTCAGTGATTAAAGCATTGGATCATCAAGATATTGTCATATTTTAAAGAATACTTATAAAAATGCAACAGCAACAATTAGATTACATAATGATACTGGGAAAGTCAACATTGAGAATGGTATAAGACAGGGTGACTCCATATCTCCAAAACTTTTTACAGCATTGCTGCAAGAAGTATTTTGTGGATCAAAATGGGAAGCTAAAGACGTGAAAGTAAATGGAGATTATTTATGTCATTTAGATTTTGCAGATGATGTAGTTGTTTTTTTGCAAACAATGCTTTAGAACTGCAGGAAATGTTGCAGGAGTTATCAGATGAAAGTAGGATTAAAGATAAATGTTAAAAAGACTAAAGTAGTGTTTAATGGATTTTCTCAAAATATGAAAATAAAGATTGATTATGATGAGTTAGAATAAGTTAACAGTTACAAATACCTTGGCCAGATTATTAATACAGATAGAAACATAATGGATAAAATTACTTATAGAATTAAACTTGGTTGGTGTGCTTTTGGTAGAAATAACTTGATACTAAAAGGAAATATGCCTATGTGTTTGAAAAGGAAGGTTTTTAATAAATGTTTTACCAGTTCTTACTCATAGATCTGAGAATTGGACACTTAATAGAAGAGCAATAAAGAGACTTCAGACCACTCAAAGAAGTATGGAGAGATGCATGTTGGGAGTAACAAGAAGAGATTGTAAACATAATATATGAGTAAGAGAACAAACATGTGTTATTGACCTCATTGAAAAAATTGAAAAACTGAAGTGGAGTTGGGCTGGACATATTGCTAGAACAGATGATAACAGATGGACAATTGAAATCTTAAACTGAGTTCCAAGAGATTGTAAAAGACCCAGAAAGAGACCACATGTGAGATAGATGGATGAAATAAGAAAGTGAGCAGGGATGACATGGAGAAGAGAAGCTAAAGATCAGAAAAGATGGATTGAACTTGGAGAGACCTTCATCCTGTAGTGGATTGATAATGGTTGATTATGATGATAATAAATATAATAAAAGCAAATTTGCAGAATTTTTAATTTTTATTGCACTTTAGCACATGCTATTAAGGAGTGCATCTCTAAGGTAATATAACATCTGGTGGAATCTTTTAACCATAATCTCTGCAAGGTTAATGGAAAGAGTGGGAAATGTGAAATATTTATCCAATTTTCTAAATAGAAAAGAAGTTACACAAATATTTGGAAATTAGAATTGGAAAAAAAAAGAATGGGATTTATTAAAAATCTGGCATGTTTTTCATGTAATATATATGAGTTATATAGAATTATTTAATTTAAAAAAAAGATACTGTAATGGGCACATATGTACGTTACATTATTTTTTTATTAGTAAACATAAAAAAAAAAGTTCGCCAATAAAAATTTCTTTTTTAAGAATTAAAAACTGAAAATTAAAAAATCATCTTAAACTCGTATATATAAATCGCACAGATAAAAAAAAATTATTAAAATAAAACTTTATTAAAAATAGAAAGGTATTTTAAAAACAAAAACTTAAAAAAGATTTAGAGATAAAAATATATCTTTAATCTTGGAATTCACATTAATTAATCAGAAATGGAAATGATTGTTTTAATTAGTTAAATGTAAACTAGCCTTGGGCATTTAAATGTAAAAGCATTGGTCAGATAGGAAAACAATAGAAACAAATAGCCAATGAATGAAAAACAATGGAATCGGACCTCAGCAAAAGGACCATATCATCATCATGATGTAATGTCCATTGGATCCTTCAAAGTAATATAAAAGGACAAGTTTGATTTTATGATGATAGATTATTTACGATGTGTCAGATATGTGTTAGTGCGGAAGTGAAGGAGAAGGGATGGAAAAGACGCACTCTTCAATCCCTTCAGTTTTGCCAAAGAAAAAAAGAGAAATGAACTATTATTTTCTACATTGAGGACCAACTAAACTAAAAAACCTCCGAATGAATAAATAAAACAACGGCTAAATGGATACCAATCTTTTTAGGATGGTGTGGGAATTCACGTTCAAATGGCAAGGAACATATAAAGATGAACTGTTTAAAAAAAACCGTAAGAACTTTATAATTTATGAACATTAAATTAAAAACTTTCCATATATAAAAAATACAAATAGAATCCTATCTGACCAACGTAAATTAATATTAATAATGTTATTTGATATTTTTTTTATTTAAAATCATTTCCATTTATTTATTTTTTGTTCTTTAAGTTTTATTATGATTTCTGTTTTCCGTTAAGTAAATTATATAAATGTTAAACTTAAGTCGGGCGTGAATGGCTGTATAGATTTGTAAAGTTATATTAGGAGAGGGTAATCTTAGGTTATTTGTGTCATAGTTGAATTGGGTCAATGGATGGGATATATTGGTGTGATTAGTAGATGTAATATCAGATTCGCTATGGGCAGAATCGTTTCATACGCCGCACTCACCCGTTTGCCTATGGAAGGAATTATAAGACGGAGAACGCAGTTCCTTTCTATGGAGTTTTTTTTATTGCTCTTCTTGTCAGATAGATGTCATATTCCTATTTGACGAGAGGCAATTTCTTCTCTTAACTTTTTGGTGCTGCCGTATTTCATATTACATTGAATGCATCGATATATCAGATAAATTGACGCCAGTTTTGGCTGCGAACCTTTAGCCTAAGGTTAAATAGGGATAGAATGTTTTATTTTCAAATGCAAATCTATGTAGTCTATTCATACTCGACACTAAATAAAAATGCATTAAATTTAAGTTGTTTATAGATGCTTGCATGGATTGGTTATCGGTTAAGTATGTTTTGGGTTTTCATATTTGATCAAAATATATAGACATTCGATAAATAATGATACCTTACAGTGAGTATCTATAATGTATTTATTCGGATGTCTTTTAAGTTATTGGTGACAATGCAAGTATCTTATGGTGAATACTATTGGGTTACTTATAAATTTCCCTCTGCAATTGTCGGTATCAATGATTTTATATTTTGATCGTTTATGTTTATTTTGAAATGTTTTTAACCGTTGTAATCTATGTAACCAATCTATACTCAACATTTTAAAACAAACTTTTATAAACTCCTCTGTGCGAACTTATAAAAAATTAAAATGTAAAGTTGTAAAAATTAAAATGTAAATTAAAATCAAAGTTAAAAATGTAAGTTAAATTTTAAAAGGTAAACTGATGCTAAAATAATTTTAAATCTTATATATGTGCGTTAATAAATGTTTGTATGTTAATTACTGGCAGTGGCTTATTTTATTCTTTTTTTATATACTCTTAGATTATATTATTTAATCTCTGCTCTTCCACTGAGCTAGTGACATGGGCTAATGACCGGAACCAAAATATAAAAAAAAAAAATTGTTTTTTTTTTTACTTACGTATCTGCCTACTTTATAAATTTTTCTAGGTTCAAATGCCTAGATGGGGCCCTGTAGTGCAGATCGCGTTAAGATCATAATCTCCAGATCGTTACAACTATATGTAAGTCAAAAAAAAAATTTTTTTTTTTTTTACATACCGGGCACATACGTACGTTTACAATACTTTCTTTAGCATTTATATTGTCAGAAAGTTTTAGATAGAAAACAAAAGGATAACCATTGGATAGCAAATTGTGGACACCAAATGAAGCTATTCAAAGTGAAATGGGGTAAACTTTGTTTTTAATAAGAGAATTCAAAAGAAAATTTAAAATGTTAAGAGTTTTAATATATGAATGAAAATAGATTAATAAAATAGTTTATAATTGGATTATATTGAAAGAAAAACAAACACTTCAGATTAGATTTTATAATATGCAAAGTTAATAACAATTTTCATGTTTTATATAAAAATTGGATGGGTAGAGAATGTATTAGAGAATTTGAGAAACAAGGATTGATAAGTTAGAGAAAAAGAATTACATTTGTAAAAAATACATATGAATAAAAAAATTTTATGACAATATATAAGAATAAAAATTCTATTAAATATGAATGGGTTCATGATAACACTAAAAAGAGTTTATTTTCATTCAATGCAAAGGTAGAAGTTTTAGTTACTACAGAAAGGACAAAAATGAAATAAGAACTTGGATTGAAGCTGTAGAGATTTGAGAGAGTATTGAAAATGTATTTTTTGGTGTGTAGGATGTTGAAAGGATGTCAGGATAAATTGCACTGTGAATACAGGAAATTTAAAGATTAAAAAAAAAAAAAAGAAATAAATAAAAATGTTTAAATTTTTTTATTGAAGCTTTTATAATAAAATTTACAGAATATAATGATAAAATTAGGGAAACTCTTAAAACGCCTTTTATTAAAATGGGGTAAGAGGGAAAAAAAAAGAAATCAATCAGGACATGAGAAATGTTTGGCTAATAACAAGTATGAAAAAGATAAGCTAACTGGAATAAATAAAGAGTTTGGAGTGAAGAAATGTTTAACTTGAATAATAGTTTCTGGGTTATACAGCCTATACATGAAAACATTATTTTAAAAAGTCACTTTTTATATCATATTATATCATACATTAAAAAGCATTGTACATGTATAATCATGCTACATTTTTGCATTTATGTTAAATGTATTTTATACATTTTGCACTACTATCCATAGGTTTCCATATCTGCATGAAAGGTTTGAATCAAATGGCATGGGTATGACAGCTGCACTTTGCTGGAACAATAAAAATATAAAAAGTAAAAAAAAAAAGCTAAATAAATATTCTCAGTAAAAATTTAACATTTGGTGAAATGATATTTTAAAAATAAAATAAAATATAGTAATCTTACTCTTTTATTTACAGCTATCAAAAACTCACTCCACTCACAACTTTGACACCATCCACCTCAAATAAATAAAATAATGATTATTACTAAAGTAGAGATTATTTCTAGCACAGCTATAAACTTTAAACCTCAGTTAAAGATTAATATATCTGATTTATTTTTTAAACATGCAGACACATGGAGTTATTCACCTTTCCCATATGTAATATTTTTATAGATATATTAAACAACCTTCATACTTCCACATTCTTTTTAAATTCATATAAATAAAGATACAGTAAAAAAAAAAAGACCCCCAAGATGCATTTCATGCTGAACCAGCACTCACCAGTTAGCCCAAGTCACTATCTCTCAAACACATCTCTACTATATGAAGAGTATTTATCTATAGTAAATTACTCTATGATATTGATGCTACAATTTTTCATATTTGTGATAATACCATATTCTATATAAAAAATTGTACCAAAAACTTGTCAGTTATATTTTCACCAATCACTAATACTAAAGTACAGCTTCAAAACTTATCAAAAATATATGAGGGAGGATAGAGGGAATAAATGCAAATTTTAAGCTCATTTATCAAAATAAAGAATATATCATAAATGATAATTATATATACAGAAAGATTAGCAAACATATTTTGCATTAACATGCATTTATATATAAGGCATGTAACAATTTCTAAAAATGTAGAATGTAAAGAAACAAGTTATCATTATAGCATTTATTAAATTCTACAGCATTTAGAAATTTACTTTCATTGAAGTATAGTTAACAACAATTGTAAAAATCTAAAATCAAATGCAAACAAAAGAAACTGCCTTAAATTCTATTGTAATGTACACACACAAATGTTTTTAAAATAGATAGTCAGTTTACTTAGTTGAAACAGTTTGCAAGATTAGATTATCACACACTTCCTAGGATTAATCTTCAGGTTATTTTTTATTTAAACAGACTGAAATTAAAATGAAATATAAATATTCATTTTTATCACCAATTTAGACAATTGCATAAATATATGCCATTTCCATAATTTTACCAAATTATCTTGACCTCCAAAATCATCGGGACAGTCTGCATAAAATTTTTCAAGTCTGTATTAAGTCATACAAAATAATAAAATGCGTTGTAGCATTATTGAGCCAGAAATCACTGTAATGTGACTTAATTACTGGTGATCTTTTCAAAAATTTTAATTATACAAAATCGAAAATTTTTTTAAATTTTTTTTTTAGTAATATAATAATAAAGTCATTACAAATTAAAAGATAAAGCAAAATGGGCTTAGAGATTACAGAAGTGTGATAAGATCTTCCACCTCCACTTTGATATATATTACAATTATTTGTATTTATAAATATTGGACTATTCATATCATCTAATATTAAATACCATTCAAAACGTTGAGATATACTATCCTGTGAGCTATTACTAACAGTTGAATGTAATTGGAAAATTTTAAAAAAGTTATTTTTTTCTAGACATTCTATATTTAATATTTGATGATGGAAATAATCTAACATATAAATGCAACTAAAATGGCATCATTACAATTCAGGAAAACACTAAATATTTGGATTTTTTTGTTTTTATAGTCAATATGCCCATGCCTATATAAATAATCCAAATTAATTTGGAAGTTTTACTCTCACCAAATAATAGCTAGATACCAATTTATTAAACAATAATAGCAATATGGCTATTTACCAATCAATTATTATTAGATATTAAACTGAAATGGATTTGAACTCTCTGCTTGTAATCTAAAAAAAAAGTCTAGTTTGCCTGGTCAAACTTGAATCCTAAGCTACAGATATATTAAATAACTAACTAACTGCTATGTTATGAGGTCTTTCTAATGATGATTAACAACTTTTATAAAACTAAAACATTTAGTATTTTTACAACCTCTCATAACCTGTAAACAAATAATCAGCCAGGATTAAATATGAATTCAAATATTAATATGTTAATCAGACATTATTACCTTCGGAATGCAAATAAAAAATTGCTCCTTTTAATAATTTCATCTTTTTAAATAAAATGTTCATATTGATAAGATGGAAACATAATAGATGAAATTAATCATAGAATTAAACTTGGATGGAGTGCTTTTAATAGAAATAACTTGATACTAATGAAATATGCTTATGTCTTTGAAAAAAAAAAGGTTTTTAATAAATATGTTTTACCAGTTCTTACTTATGGATCTGAGACTTGGACACTTAATAAAAAAGCAATACAGAAACTTCAGACCACTCAAAGAAGTATGGAGAGATGCATGTTGGGAGTAACAAGAAGAGATCGAAAATGCAATATATGGGTAAGAGAACAAACAAGTGTTATTGACCTCATTGAAAAAATTAAAAGACTGAAGTGGAATTGGGCTGAACATATTGCTAGAAGAGATGATAATAGACGAACAATTAAAGTCTTAAACTGGTTTCCAAGATATTGTGAAAAACCCAGAAAGAGACCACATGTGAGATGGATGGATGAAATAAGAAAGTGTGCAGGGGTGATGTGGAGAAGAAAAGCTAAAAATCGGAGTGGATTGCAAGACCTTCATCTTGCAGTGGATTGATAATGTTTGATGATGATAAGTTTTTTTGTCTTTTTTAAATAAAAAATGAAAACTAGCACTTATATTAATAAATTTATTTTTCATAAAGATGATAATTTGTTAGTTGTTGAAGAATGTGTAACTGTTGCTTACAGAATTCTGTACTCTCATAATATTTTTAGGATAAGCCAATAAACATCACATGACCACCCCAGAAACTAGTCTGGGATATTGGATGAGTAGGCACTAGATGGGGATTTTAAGCACAGGCCTTCTGGCATCCATTGATTATTCTAGCTTGCTGTGTGTGGCAATATGTATAGTGAGTTTTGCATGTTTTAACAATATTTTTAGGATATATACTTTGTCATGTATATTAGTATTATAGGGAAAAATGGATTAAACTCATACAGCATTAAAGTGGCAGTAGTTCAGACATATGTATAATAGCCTATATAGTATTTTTCTTGAGTGGAAGCAATTTTTGAAATAAATCCAGAAACTAATACAGCGTCATAACAGTAGTCCAATGATAGTAATATTTTGTCCTGTCAACTGAATAAATTATACAATATTGTAAATTTGCTTCTATCATTCAAATACTCTAATATTTAAGAACTTTTATTAAAATGATCATTTATCAGTAAGATAAGAGTAATATTTCAACACTCTGCTTTATATTATTATTTATATTTATGTATATAGTTATAGGTGCTGTAATTTCAAAATGAGCATATCTATTGATAAATATTGCACAGTTGATTCTTTTTTGATAAGATAATATGAACTCTTTTATTAATAATGAAATAATAATAAATATGAAGGACCAAAATCAGAAATGAGAAATTTTATGTACAAAAAATTAAAACATGTATCTGGCATTTCAGTATTAGCTATTATGACATGCTACCATAGCTAACAAGATATAAAGAAATAAATAAATCATGGTGTTGATTATGTATCTTTTTTTTAAATAAAAAAATGCATGTGGGATTCAGTTAGCTTTAATAACTTAAAAATGAGATTAAAATTAAAAAAAGATAAGTAACATTGCTAAAACATTTACAAGAAATGATTTCCTTTGAAATATTTAGTTTGATACATGTTGATTTTGCTACACAACCAGCTTTAAGAAAATCACAATGAAAGGGTTAATGTTTACTTATGATGACTTTTCATTTAGGATTGCATCACTTAGTATTTCATAGTTATGAAGAAGATGACCATTCTTGCAAAAGAAATAGCTACATTGATACTGTCCACTTGTCGAGCAATTATGATCAGATATTGTCTTGTCATTTAGATTCTAAAAACACATTTTCAGGACTTTTGAAAAGAATATAGAATAATTTAATAGTTTTCATTATTTTTTTTTTTATAAGTCAGATTATAAAAATATAACAGTATTATCAATTATATTTAAATATTATTAAATGTAAAATTTTATGAATGATTCATAGAAATTCTATAACATCATCACATTGGCTGATCCAACTTTAAAAAAAATGATGGCAAAAAAAGTTAGATGCATAAATTTATGATGGTACAAGGTTTCAAAAAAAGATAAAAGCAATAATATTTAGAAGTTTTTTTTTTGTTCATTATTTTCACACTATCCAAAAAAAAAAATCATAAATCAAAGACTGTTAAAATCTTCTTTAAAACAATTAATAATGTTTTAGCATCCTTTTTTTAAAGAATTGTACAAAATGTGAAAAAAAATGTAAAGTAAATAAAAAAATTAAAAGATTTCATCTCTATGTGTAATGAGGTGATCATATAGTGAATGAATTATTAAACTACCTTTTGAACATCAGAAAGATATGAAATTCTTTTAGAAAACCCTGATAAATGGCACAAAAAGTCATTTAATTTGTCATATGGATATTTAACATACTTAGACAAATATTAAATATTGTATTCAACAATATGAATATACATATTATCGATAACATAAATATACATATAAGAAGGCAAAAGAGGATGATACAGTTTATTCAGCTTTCTATATTCATCAAAAGTATTACTAGGCCAAGTATGTTGTCCATGAGAGTTTAGTATTTTAATGTATGAAGCACATGATAAAAAATGTAAGATCAAGGAATTGTATGCTATAAAAAATTCTTCTGGTATAATTAACGCAAAGTTAACCAGTTTTCTGATTAGTTGTTCCTGGCCAATGTAATGAAATGTTTGAGTTTATGGCTTAGTAGAGTATAACGATTTTTATATAGCCTTAATAAGGACTCAAACGAGTTGAAAATCTTGACAATAGTGTTTTATATTATTTTAATGTTTATCTTATACAATAGTCATATTGTTATATTGTGATTTAATAACATACTTAAATTATTTCAATTGTTGTTTTATCTATTTTGCCCCATATTTTTTCTTTGATTGAAATAAAAATGTTATTCAATATTATTTAATAAAATAAATTAATTTATAAAAACAGTTATATGATAAAGTTTGAAATTTCTAGAATAGGTAAAAAAAAAAAATTGGGAAATATGATTTTAAAAAAATAATTCACTTTTTTAAAAATTTTAAAGTCTAATCAAATTTATTTTTTTGTTTAATTGAATATTCCAAAAGTATTACGAATCTATTGCTCAAAAATCTCTGTGAAATAATTTTAGAAATTTAAAGGATATTTATGATAGATATTTTGAGTTTTCGAGGATAAGAAATGAATTGATAGACATCCAGCTTAGATGATTCAAAAAGCAAAAATATTAATAAACTTCTAAAATATATAAATGCTGCAGATTTAAATGTCATCGTTTTCGCAAATAGTATTTATTACAATTAAAAATCATGTCTGAAGTCCTACTGGATAGAGCATCTAATAAAATTAGCATTAATGTTGACAGAGACGTTTTTATTAACCAATTTGCTCAGTAATCATAAGGAAGTGCTTATATAAAAAATAATCGAATAAATAAGAATTGATTTAATTTTTTAATAAATAAATATTTAATTAATTATATAAAAAAATTATTCTCTACTCTCACCACATCCATTGTCTTCCATGGTTTATAATTCTTATTTGTTTGTTATATCATTTCATTTCGTTCGTATTATTTTAAAAAAAAACCGTCTAATCAACGATTCTTAACCTTTTTCCTCTCTCATACATAAAAAAAAAAAGATTTCTTGGAAAATAATTGAGGTAGTAACTTGATCATTGTGTCAAAACTGACAAAATATATTTGAACTGCCATTTCTGTAGAAACTATTCATTTATTTTTAATTTTTTACTGATTCTTTTGGGATTAAACATAGCAATAAAAATAATGAATTCAACATTTTATTATAGGAATAAGTTCTTTAGAAACTCATCACAGGCATTGCCTACTTATTTGGCTAAGTAAGGTGTATAATTTAATAGTATTAATTTATTGTCTTTAATTTTACATCGGATATGCTGCACCTTCCATATACAGTGACACAACCCTGCTTAAGATAAATAATAAATGCTATAATTTTGACGTGATGCTAGCGCAACAACAGAAATTAAGATTGACTAATCTCTTATTAAGTTATTATGCTCAACATCCAAGGCAATCACAATAATGTTTGAAACTGGGTCATTTTGCGAGACTCATTCCTATATGGAATTAACTATAAAACTCTGGTACCATATCTTCCAATTTAGGGTGATTGACAGGCTTAATTATATCAAAAACATTTTAATTTATTGCTGAGAACAATTACAGATTACTCATAATTTTTAATAAGATAATTGGTTTCAATATATAAAATTATAAGATGATTAATTCACCGACTATTATTATAGTTGGTTACGTATAAAAAAAAATGTTTATGGTATTTTTAAATTTTGTTTAAAGATAATAAAAGTAGATTCTTAAAATTAAGACTGCCAAAATAAATAAAATTCTACTGAAATGAACTTTAACCTTTTAACCCACATTTGACCTCCAAACATATTCACGTTAACAATGGTGTGAAAATTCCTTTCATCCTTCACATAAACAAAAATTGCTCCAATTTAAAAGTCAGTTCCATTAATTTTATGATTAATGGATGCATTTGGATCTAATTACCTTGGCAACAGATTAAGCTTTCTTAAAACACTTTTGAGAAAGAGCTCTGACTAATGATAAATAATGAGAGACGGGTTGAAACCAAAGCCTCGTAAACCTCTATGTCGGATATTTTACTCTTAAATTACGAGACAGCAAACACATTCAGAAATTTACCCAATTACAATTACGATATTCCTTCGACCTTACAGAAGATATTATAGCTTTAATAATATTCAGTAAACAAGCATGTATTATCAGTGTTATCTATAATTTTGTGTACACCCCCCCCCCCATTCTTATGCCGCCGAAACAAAATCAATTAAGAAAACTGTTATAAAAAGCTTTTAAATTATTTAAAATACACTTTGCTGTTCTTTCTCACAGCAATTTCTATGAAAATAATTAGAAATACACTTTTCCTCTTTTTTAAAAATTGTTAAATACAAATTTTTAATTGCCGCCATTTCTACAAATTTTCAAAACAGACTCATCAAAGAAACAAAATGAAAAGGTAGGCAAAATAAAAGAACTTAAAGGAGAAAACTTCTTTCTTTGTACATATCATGTGCACGATACAAAGAAATACACAATCATATGTATATCACGGCTGCTTTAGTTATTAGTAGAGATGCCGTTAGCATTTAACAAAATATTTAAAAAAAAATCTTTTATTTATTAGGCGCGGAAATTCACATTTTCGTGTTCGAATATCACATGACCTTCGAAGTAACAAAAAATTCCATTGTATTTCGGTAATTAAAATATAAATCTAATAAATATTTTTAAAACTATATATATTAGTAGAACAAAACTATATCACAATTCTTTGTATATCTGTTTAAAGGTGTGTGTATTCGGGAACATATATAATGCTTATCAAAATATAGTGAATGTGTTATATTGTGGAAAGCTAGTTTATGTATATGAGTCATAGCAAAATCCCAATTTTGAAAAAAATTAGAAAGGTGGCAAAGGTAATTCATATCCATATGTTTTTGTGTTTATCAGGATTTTTTCCTACTATAAATAAACATTAAAAATGTATGACTTTTTAGGAATTTCCATTTATATTCAGATTAATATTGTGGGACTATAGTTTTCTTTTATCTCTTTCCCCCTGCTTGTAATTCAATCTTCATTCCATGTTATAATGCACTCCCTAAATGATATTTAAGATTAGTTTTTGTGTAAAATCAGCATTAATAATATAATTTTATTATCTTATTAGAGCATGCATAATTCATTACTGTTTTGCTCTGTTGCTTATATCATTGTTTCTAACATTAGTAGTAAGTCATCTAAACTGTAATATACTTGCAGATTATTAATCTTAAATTTTGTTTTATCCACCATTATTAACATCTTAATGTTAATAATTATTGTTTTCTATTAAATCTTCTCTAACAGTACTAGTTTTGTTGAGTTCATTCTTTTTTTTCCAGGTTGGGTCATACTAACAGTGGTTCTTTCACTTAAAGCTTTTCCAGTCAGATTTGGACCCTGAATACATTTCTTTAAAATAACAATCCAATGAAGAGTGCTTCTAATGCAGTTTATACTAGTGCTGAGAATGGTAACATCAAGACTTACATCTTTTTAGATCAATTTCTAGTGAGAAAATTAAGAACTTTTTATAATGTAGCAATATAATACATTGACAGAATAATCATTTCATGAGCTAAAGATTTAGATATTAATTCTCAGAAAAAGAGGTTTAAAAAAGCACTGATTTCAATCTGTCATTTGGGTGTTAGCATGTCATAATATACTAACAAATTAGAATATATGACTATTTTTTAATGGAACTGATGTAAATCAGTGTTTTTTTCAATAATATTTGACTTAAACCACTAAATATCACATGGTCAACATCTCTTATACTAGCACATAATTGTTATTAAACAAGGTAAAACTCTCCATACAGTAGTGCCACCCTGTGCCAAACAGATCCAAAGCTCCCCAACTGACGAAGACCACAAGCCAGAAACTAGTCAGGATATTGGATGAGTAGGCATTAGATAGGGATTTTATGCACAAGCCTTCTGGCATCCATTGATTAATCTGGTTGGCACAGGGTGGCACTACTGTATGGAGAGTTTTGCCTTGTTAAATTAGATTGGGGAATGTAAAATTAAGTAGCTAACAAGTTTTTCTTGATATAATTGCTGAGAGATTCTTGACTTCATTTAAAAAGAAGCTACAGTATATCACATCACACCACATCACATCCTTGTTTAATATTTGACTTAATGAGCAAACATCAATATAATAAATAAATAGTTTAAGGAATTAAAATGTAGATAATATTAATGAATACATACATTCAGAATTTGACTTATTTTTTTGAATATCAGGTATTCTAATATTCCACATTTATTTTTCAATCATGATTAATTTTTATCACATAATCTAATTCTAAGTTATAATTTTAAGTCTGACATATTAACTTACACATGGTAGCATAGTATATATAATTCTATTTATTTATACAGTTTGATTATAATTTATAGATGTGTATATATTTCAAAAAGTTTAGCATATCTTATGAAAAGGATTTATCAAAATCAATTTTATGAGTCTTGAACTGTAATAGTTTATATTTCAGAAGTTTGGCTACATATATTTATATAATCAAAATTACCCCAAAATCACAAATCAAACAGACTGGTTGAGTCATGAATTTGGGATAATTTTGATTATTTATTGATTAGTTTAGCTTTATGCTTTTAATCTTTATATATATATATATGTATAAATTTAATTTATAACATTCAAATCTTAAGTGGAAGAGGCTAATATAATAGGAAAAGTTATGAGACTTTGTTTCATTAAACATTTATATGATTACCTTTATCTCTATAAATGTCAAGAGAATGCATTTCTAAGAGGTTCCCACTTTAGATTCAAAAAGTAATCTGTGATTTTTCTAAAAAAAAACAAAACAGATATTTCCACATTGTTAAAAATATTTCAACAATAATGTTAAAAATTATTAATTTATAACATTCAACTCTTGATGGAAAAGTCTATTATAATAAGGGAAATAGTGAGATTTTGTTTCCTTAAACATTACTGTAACACTTTATAAATACCAAGAGAATATATTTAAAAGAGGTTTCCCTTTTAGATGCAAAAATGATTGCAATTTACTGTTTTCATTAGTCATATATAATTTGCTTATGATTTTTCTAAAAGAAAATAGAACAGATATTTCCATGTTAAAAATATTTCAGCAATAACATCTGTTAAAATTATTAATACATATTTCAATAAATATAACAGTGATAATATATTATAAAAGTATTGTAATTGCTAGAAGTACTTGCAGTTAATAATTCAACCTTCTTCAACTTTGATTTAAATTCAAATATAGCAGAAGTAAATGTCTTCAAGTCATATCATAAGATTCCTAAAATGTTAATGTTAAAAGATTGTCAATTAATTATCCATCCATCAATCAATAGTATTATATTCCATGGACATGTTCAGAGAGCAGTCATATCACCAATTCATTCATTTTCCCCCTGTTCTCTTCATTTTTCAGCTCTTTAATTCCAAGTATCTCTTCCTACCTCTTATATCATTCAACAATGTCAATATTTCCCATCCTTTCTTCTTGTTACTAAAATATGTTTTTATTAATACATGTCCAATCCAGTTTCTCTCTCTATCTCTAATTTTTTATTTACTCTTTTCAAAACTTCTTCATTTATTATTTTATTCATCCAACTGATTTTTTCCATCCTCCTCCATGATCATATATCAAAGTCATCCATTCTGTTCCTAATTGCATTACTCAGTGTGCATATTTCACAACTATACAAAAGTACACTCCACATATAGTATTTAATTAATTTTTTTCTTAAATTCTCTATTCAAAAATCCACAAAAAATATTTTCTTTCTCTTAACAAATGTCTCCCTTGTCAATGCTATTATTCTTTTAATTTTATCTTTACTCTTCATCCTTACTCAACCAACTACTCAAATATCTAAATTCCTTTACCTGTGGAACTATGTTATTATGGATTTCAATTTTCAGACTTTTTGCATTCCTTCTTATCTATAAACATTTAGTCTTCTCAACATTAACTTTCATTCCATATTCTATACAACCTTCCTTCAATTTATTCAACATATTCTGAAGGCATTTTTCATTCTCAGTTATAAGAGGCACATCATCTAAAAATCTTATGATTTTATTATTCTACCTCCAACATTTACTTCTTCACAGCCTTTCTAAATAAGTATTAAAAAAAACAGGTGACATACTGCATCCTTGACTAACTCCTCTTGTCACATTCACTTCATCACTATCATTATTTTATAGTCCAATTTTTATCCTTTGCTCAATGTACATTTTATTTCTATTTATGGCAATTGCCTCTTTAATTTTTCTTTTATTATGATTTCTCTTCTCATGAAAAATCTTAACATTTTCAAGATCAAAATTAAAGGTAAACTTGCTTGTTTTTTCATGATGAAAGAAAACAAAATATGCTTATATAATAATTGATGTTCTTTTAATCTTTTTTCAGACTACATCTTGATTCGCATATGTATGTAGGTAGGTATTTATGACTGTAGGTAAATCAAGATATAGTCTGGAGAAAAAGTTAAAAGAGCATCAATTATTATATGAGTGCAGAAAAAATAAGAGTAATAATGATTTAGTAACAGCTTCTGTTTTCTTTGATGATGAATAAACATGTATGTTTACATTTAATTTTGATCTTGAAAATGTTAAGATTCTTCATGAGAAGAGAAATGAGGCAATTTTCATAAAATTGATAACCTACTAATGTTAAAATTGGGAAATCATGAAATATGATTTGTTGATGTTTACATTTTAATTGAAATGACAGTTGAAGAAGGTTAAGTGATTAATTGAAAGCACTTTTGTGAATTATAATATTTTTTTATAATATATTATCACTGTTATTTTTTTTTTACAATATTTATTACATACTAGACATTTTATTTTATTTATGTATATATCTTATTTCATGATGAGCTTAATAGAGGTCTTAACCAGCACTCTTATTCAATATTTTAAATCTCAAAAATCTTGCACACTGAAATTAAACATCAATTTTCCCATTGATGGTAAATGTTTGAATTTAACATTAATTATTCTAATATTGAATGTGAGATTTCTCTGCCTAATACCTGTACAATTCTTGAAGAATTATTTTTAATTAATGATATTAATGAACTTGTAATTCTACAATTATTTACTTCTTTTTTTTTTTTTTATAAATTGTAATTTTATCATAAGCATTTTACCCACTTGTAAAAAAAAGATTATTTTGTTTTAGACATTCAATATATAATCAAGCATGCTTTCAGCCTACTCAGTCAAATTCATAGCACTCAAACCCAGTGGCAGAAATTCATGGTATGTTTAAAATGCCAATACAGCAGACCTTATTCAAAAGTATAAATTTACATGTTCCACTTTTTGGACAAAGCAATATAAGAGACTTTTGTTAATCACATGGGAGTCATTCATGGTGAACCAAGCCTCTTTGATCTTCCTCTTTTGATCATCACATTCAGCACACACTACATTAACATTTTATAGATTGAAGATATAGCCAGAATTTAATTCATGCTTGAGGGTCACCGACTTAAAACTAGGATCATTTTTCATGTGCTTGTAGAGATATTTATGCTGTGCCAATCTCATGGCAACATTAGCTTGTAATTCCCTATAATAAATTGCATTGCAAGTAGAATTGCTGCAGTCAATCCTATAAATAATCTGAAGAGCTTGATCTGAAGGAACACATCAGTGATATATTCCATAAGTCTAAGACAATGCTCATCCTTGGTATGGACACCTGAATAAAAGGATAAATATAAAAATCTTACATTTTAAGACCTTTATATATAGAGAAACAAAGATAAGATGGATTATAGAATGATTGTTAAGCCCTTCAACATTCAAGAGCAATACATCCCCATTCATGCAGTCATACCTTGCACAAACTGGCAAGTTTCAAATGTTTTCTAAATAAAAATTTAAGACTATGTAAATTTGAAGGGGATCATAAAACCCAATATTGAGGTTTATGTTAAAGACTTTGTAACAAGTAGGTTACAATTATAATATTTTGGTAAGACCACTTAAGAAACTCTATTCCAAAATAAACACTCACCTTCTAGATACCAATAATACAAACCCCTGGATAAGTCTTTCCTTCATCCCTTGGATGCTGTGTATGTATATAACACATCCAAAATCAGTTTTTGGGTCCTAATGTAAATAAGTTTATAAACAGTATAAAAATAGGTTGCCTCCAGACCAGTCTTTTCAGATCAATTATAGGATTGACTGCAGCAATTCTGCTTGCAATGCAGTTTATTATGCTAATGTTGCCATGCAATTGGAACAGCATGAATATCTCTACAAACATGTGAAAAATGATTTTAATATTAAGTCAGTGTTCTTCAAACATGAAATACATTCTGGCCATACCTTCAACCCACAAAATGTTAATGTAGTGTTTGCTGAAGATGATGATCCAAAGAGGAAGATCAAAGAGACATGATAACATGAATAACTCATGTGATTAACAAAAAAAAAAAAACTCTTGCATTAAATTTGTCCAAAAAGTGGAATATATACATTTATAAATTGGCAAAATGCCTGCTGATTGGTATTTTAAACTGATCATGAATTTCTGGCCCTGAGTTTGAGCACTATGAATTTGAGTGACTAGGTTGAAAACATGCTCAGCTAAATATTGAAAGTTTAAAACAAAATATTTTCTTCATGAGTGGGCAAAATGCTTATGATAGAATTAATGAACTTAATAAATGAAATTTATTCTTGTATTGTACCAAATGATGTTAATGATAATGCAAAAATTACATCTAATCAAGAAAAATTTGAGGGGAATATGCCTTTTCAAACACTGCTTAGAATAGAAAAGAAAAATGCACATGGAAGTAAAGAATGTAAAGAATTTATTATTAAATGATTAAAACTATTGCAAGATGATAGAAAATATACCACAAATATACCTGAGGAATACTGAATATTATCAATACATCATAAAAGTAAATAAAGCCTAATTATATTGTTATGATAATGTGATATTGTTCTTTAAAGTGTGTAAATTTTAAAAAATCAGATATATTAATCTTTAACTGAGGTTTAAAGTTTATATCTGTGCTAGAGATAATCTCTAGTTTCGAAAATGATTAGTAATAATCATTACTGTATTTATCTGAAATGGATAGTGTCAAAGTTGTGAGTGGAGGGAGTTTGACAATGATCAATGAAAATGAACAATTCATTAAAGTATTAGAAAAAAACATTAAGGTGCTTTGAAGCATAAGCTTGTGGCTAAGACCTGTAGAGGTCCCTACCTTCGAATTTTTCAGGTGCTTATTCCTAAGGTTACAGCCTTAGTAAATATTACTTAATATAATAATGTGCGTTTAATAAAAATTTATAATTACAAGTTAAAAGAAAATAAATGAACAAGCAGGAGTGATTGGATTACTATCAAGATTTAATAATGGAATTAATTTAAAGATAAAGTATATTTGAGAAAATAGTGATATTCACTTTATAAATTTATGGGATGAGATTATTAGAAATAGAGATTTATTTATAAAGACTAAGTTGCATTTATTTTGGAAGAGAAATAAAACATTAAGGGAATTATTTTCGCAATAATTTTTATTATACATTAAACTAATTACAAACAAAGATGTTGGAGGTAAAAATGAAATAGATGGTATACTTATATTTAGACAAGATAGTAAGATAAAGACAAGTGTAAATAAGAACAGAGCAAGTATCTGATGATAGAGGTGAGTTATCATTAATTCAAACACCTAATTGAAAATTGTTTATTATCTGGACAAAATTACAAAGTATTGTTTAATTGCACATACAAAAGTTTTGTGTTGATATAATTGTAAGCTTATTCTGCATTTTAAAGTGTTATATTATTATTAATAAAATATGAATAGGGAATAAAG
Organism: Epiperipatus broadwayi; assembly: GCA_028023455.1. Lineage (NCBI taxonomy): Eukaryota > Metazoa > Onychophora > Udeonychophora > Euonychophora > Peripatidae > Epiperipatus > Epiperipatus broadwayi. The sequence goes on from JAQFVV010012600.1 coordinate 466,159, forward strand.
AGAGCTATGAATTTTTAAAACTGATGAATTGTTGTAATTAGATAGAGTCGAGATGAAGAGTGCATTGAGAAAATAAATTACTTGACTAAAATATCTAGGTTATCAAATTTTTCTGAGAAGTATATCAAATTATTTATATGAAATATGTAGTTGGATGTATAGATAAATAATTCAAGTCAAAAGCAAATTAAAGAATTTTGTTATTTAAATAATGCATTTAATGAAAATAATACGCATTCAGTTGAGATTAAAAAAGAATAATGTTAACAAACCAAACTTCTCAAAATAAAAAGACATTATTACTAAATAAACATATTGATATCAAAAACAGGTAAAATTTCTTAGAATAATTCATTTGGAGCATACTGATACACTGATGTCAGACTTGATATTTGAGGAAGCATAAAAGAATAAGATTATTAAGATACAAAAATATAATATTGGAGAAGATTGACTAGAACGTGTTGGATGGAAAAAATAACTAATGATCGAATATGGAAAAAATCTATATGGAAATAGAACTGTTAAATATGATGAATAAAAAATTTGGGGTAAATTTTGAGATGTGATTTTTTTCCATAAAGTGATTTGTCTGGATAAAATTTTGAGAAGATTGAGATAGGACAAGGATATGTTATCTTACAGATGTGATCAATCAAATTTGAAGTGATTAATACATAAATATAAAAAAAACAGCTGAGAATAGAATATCATTGTAATAAAAAGGCATAACCTATAGAAACTGATGAGTTCCAAAATTTAAAACGATTAATGAATTTCAGCAACTGCACAATTCTTACAAACAAATGTATTAATTAATAAATAAGTGAGAAAGATGAGTGAATTCAGTTTAAAAGATATTGAATTTTGAATTAATATTTTAATCTTAATTTATAATATATTTACTATTAAAACGTAAGTTTCATTTGCATATTTGCAAAGTTTATTAGTTTATAAGTGAGATTACATTTCATGTTTAAGTGATGAGTAAGAAATTTATGGACAAGATGGATCTTATTAGTAAAATTACATCAGAGATATTGTAAAGAAGAGTACAAGTGATTTCCTTCATTGCAAGAATTTATTTGAGAATAGAATGAAAAGCTACAATTACACAAGTATTGGCATTTTTCAAAAAAAAGAAGACTGCCAAGAAACAAATAAAAGCAACCCACAATATCAAATAAATAGATCCCCAAAACAACATATGATGGGTGCAGATGTATTTGAGTCATAAATTCATTTAGTTACGGAAAAGTTATTATTTTTGTCTTTCTTTCATTTTTTTCTTATAGAATTAGAATGATCTTACTTATTTATGAATGGATGCTATATGTTCTGATATTTATCATATAAATATGTATCATTATAAATAACAGAGTTTCTACTTATCATTTTTTATAGTACTTTAATTTCAAATCAATGTTACAATCATTATTATTAATCGTAATTTTACTATAAAAACAAATATTTTAAATTGATTTATAAATAATCATATGTCATAGTAAAAGAAATAATTTATATTCGTATATAAATGTATTTACAAACTAATGTTTGTTAGATACAATTACCATATTATAATAATCCTAATTAAATTGGTTCACATATTTCTACCAGCTGATATTAATTATTAAATGTCTTTAAAAAAATTCAAACATTATTTAAACTTATCAAGTACATTCAAGTGTTAGTAATATATCACAGTTTAGTTTATAACAGAAATTTTCAATTCTACTCTCTGCTTCAGGTGTTGCTAACCTGACTAATGGCAGTACTAGTGTGGAAATTGAACATGAATCCCTCTATATTTTTGAATACTAGAGTCAGTTAGTGTAACACCTAAAATTCAATATTCACAAATCTAAAGATATAAGTTCAATTTCCATGCCAGTATTGTCACTGATCAGGCCAGCAACACAGAAGAAAAGAGAGAATAATTCCATTCAAAAGCTATATATTAGTCTGTCCCCTATTACTAACAGTTGAATATATTTGCAAAGTTTAAATAAAGTTAGAATTTTTCTAAAGATATTTAACAACTAATATAATATGATGAAAATAGACCAACGTATAATTATTATTAAAATATCATTAACACAAATTTTCAGATAACCAATTGCTTTACTAATATCTCTAAATAACTGAAAATAACTATTTCAGTATTGAGTGATGAATGTCAAACTATATATATATATATATATATATATATATATATATATATATATATATATATATATATATATATATATATATATATAGAGAGAGAGAGAGAGAGAGAGAGAGAGAAAGATAGAAAGAGAGAACTAGTGAGTATTCTTATTATACAATATTAATTAAAAAAAGCATACTGTACAAACCATCAACTTGGAAACAATATTCATGTCCTATACCCAACACATAAAAATTCACTGAAAAAAGGTAAAACATCTCAGAAAATTTAACATCATTTTTGCAGAAAGTAAACATAAAGTTCAGAAAATAATAAGTAGCAATATTTACAGTTTACAAGATATGGAATAAAAAAAGTTGCATAGATGCATAATAAACCTGAATATAGGTAATAAGAAATAAAATTTAATATAGAAGGTAAAAAAAAATTAAATATTTAGAAAGATGATATGTTAAATAAAACTAAAAGAGCAGTAAATCAACAAATGCAAAACAATAAAAAGACTATCTATTGTAGATGAATGCAACAATTCTTAAGAAGGTTTCAATTCACATTAGGATATTATGCATCAGTGATAAGCAAAAAATTTAAGCTTTCCAAGCTTATTATTAAAAATATAAGAAGACTTAATAGAGCAAGAGGAATTAATTAAATGTAATAGAATAAATAAAAGAATATACATATATTGGATTAGCATAAAGTAGAATAAGTGTCCTTATATTATAAAGGAAGATTAAATCATATTGTTAAATTTTACACATTTTTAAAAACTTTACTGCGTTAACAAATATTAAATATAACTAAAAGAGTAAGCCTAAAATAAATCGAAGAAGAAAGGAGATTATGTACTGTATTTTTAGTATTTCACTTAATATTCAAAGAATCTGTGAATCATATCAAGTTCAAATATTCCATTAAATTTATTATGAATTCATAATTTTGCTATTACAAAATTATTTTTTTTCCATATCTCATAGTATCGGCCGGGAGACGAACCCGCAACAACCGTCTGCAAACAACTATTTGCTTGCAAGGCGACTGCGCTGACCTCTCGGCTAACAACACTTGACAGATTTTGTAATTGAATTTACACAGGTGTTTAAAATGATAAATTATTCAATATCTTCATTATTAATTTTATAAAAAGAACTGTACTCAGTTTAAACTTACTAATAAGAATTATACATTACAATATTTATTATTATATAAATCAATGAATAATTCATATGCAAAATGTATAACAAAATGGAAGTGACCATCAATTATCACATTGGGGACGTCACTATGAAAAAAAATGTTAAAAATACTGGATTAATTGTAAAAAAAATATTAATTATTAAAATTAATTAATTAATAAAGACTGTTTAATGTTTGAGCTATTGTAGTGCTATAAAATCCAAATAGTAAAAAAGAAAAAAAAACACATGTCAAAGCATTCGACACATCATATATTAAGTAAAAACAATGAGCTGGTAAAAAAAAAAAAAAAAGAGTGTGAAGAATTAAAAAAAAAAAAGAAAAAAAAGAGTTATCATTAAAAAAAAGATACCAAACTAATTATGTTTTTAAAAATGATTGTTTTCAAAGGTATTTTAAAACCATGACACAAAAAGGACTAAGAAAAAGATATTAGATAGAAAAGAAACAGCAGTACTTAGTAAAAAAGAAATCTAAAAACAGATATAGAAAAGTGGATTTACAGAATATCATGTCGGATATTTTATATATAAATTGTATAAGGATATTTACAATAAATAATCAAAAAATGATAAAGACAATTAATTCTATATTTCATATATTAATTTATTTGTTATATTTGCTAAATGGCTTGTGAAGGACAGAAATAACTTTTAATAGTTTAGATCTAGAATTGTCAAAGTTGTGCATATAATTTTTGTAGTTCTAAGTAATAGAAAATTATCAACCAGAGATAAACTTATGAAATTTAATTTTTTTAATCAAATGTAATTTTTATCTCCTTCCCAATTTTGTCTGTGCATAAATGTACTGTAAAAGAACTTGGCCCTGACCTGAAGTGGCTCTTACAAAAAAATTAGTATCATCTCTTACCCCAAAAAACTGTACAAAAATTTATACTATTAATACTTTATCCAAAGTAATTATAAATCTAAATAATGTAAATATCTTATAGTGTAATGTCAAGTTAGTGCCTTTCAGTGCATTGGATATGTATGGCGTTGTTTATTCACTTAATTACCGTTTCATTAACTGATTTTATTATATATTTGTGTGTTATCAATATTATTATATATAAAAGAATTAATAATTGCATTTTCAGCAAGCAAAACAAACAAAAAAAAAATCGAAATTAGTAGTAAAAAAAAAGATAGGGCTTTTAAAACGTTATTTTTTATATTTATTTTAATCATTGAATATTACGTTAAAAATAGTAGGTAATTTGACAAAAAAAAATATCATTAGACTAAGCAAGTAAAAAAAGTAAAAAGTATTTGGTTTTAAACTTTAGAAATAGAAAAGAGAAATAGTCCATTTTCTGCTAGTTTTCATAAAAATACTTTCTTGACAGGCATTCCATCAACAGTGAAATATTTACGGCAGAGCGGAAACTGCAGTACTTGAAGAAATCGCGTAATTTGCCAATCACATTTCTAGAATGAGTATAAGAAAAATAAAATAAGTTTTCAAACTCAAATATTTCTTTTACAGCAAAAAGAAAACCATAACTGATTGATAATCATTAATGATCAGAGGACAGAGTAAAGCAATTTTCTTCTTCCTGATGGTCATAGGAAAAAAAAATCTATCAATCACTAATGTAGGAAATATTTCATATGGTCATTTTAATACTCGAGTTTAAGGATCAATCTATACATAACAAAATAATCAAAACAATTTTGTAAAATCATTTATTATAAAATTATTACTATATATATATATACTTTTATATTTTTAGTTTTTATCTGTACTTCTCTCCTGTACATAACTATCTACCAGTGCAGAAACTCATTCCATTATTTCTCTCTATGCATATATTTTGCAAACAACCTTTTTTCTTCAGGTGATTTGAGATATCAAACACATATATGCGTATGCACATGTTTGTAGCATAATATCTTTCATCACAAGATGACACTAGTTTCTATCCACTTTTATTAGTGCCTCTCTCATTTTAACTCTAGCAAATCATAATCATCAACAGCATAAAAACTTTAAACTATCTTTGGTCATTAAACAATCTTTATTTTTTAGATGAGCTAAAATAACAAACACCCAGATCACCAAACCCATTATGATAGCTTCATGAAAGCACTCCCACACAAGCCAAAGATTAGTTTCTACAAACTTTTAATGACTTAAGGAAGGGGTAACAATCATTGCATTATAGATATTTATTTTCCGATTTTTGGTTTTTATCAATGCATCCCTCATTTCCTCGTAACAAAACTATTCGTGTATACAATATTTTGTTTGTCAAAAGATTTGGTTTACAGTTAATTCTATAAACCTGACTATAAGCTTGGGGGGGGGGGGTTATAAAGTTCAATTCCCCTTAAGTATGATTGAAAAAAAAAAGGGTTATTGATATCTACCTGAGGTAGTTTATCTCCAGTTAAAAAAGAGTTTATGCAGTCTCTCATTTATATTAATATCAGATAACTTTCCAAGTTAGTTGTAAGTTGAGTACTAAAAAAAAATTGAGCTTATAAGATATTATTCAGATACCAGACTTAATTCTAATTTATGCAAGCATGTGCTAACCACTCCATTATGAAAAATTTTATCATCTTGATCTACAAAAGATACCAATTGGCTGGTTAACATCAATAGGTGAAGTTTAATTATTTCAACATTTAAATTTTCATATGACAGGGAGTATTGTCTTAATAAATTCTCATAATAATACTCTTCCCCCATGCACTAAAGGTTTCAAATTTGTTTATAATAAATAATATAATGTTAGGAAGGCAAATATCACTAACACTAATACAATGATTATCAACATCATTAGTTATCTGCTAAACACTTAGTCCCAAATATCAAATAAAATATTCGTCACTTGTTTTTCTATTTTGTTTTACTTTTCAAGAATTCAACTGTTGTCTCTTAAATATCATCATTGAAGTTGTTTCTTTTTTCATCTCCTTTCCTTGTAGGTTGTACAGTTTCCTTGCACAAGACTTTCATAATTTCTCTTTAAGTACAATTTCAATCTGATTCTTTTTCCTCTTTATATTTATAATTTTAAATATTCCTACATTGCTAATCATATTTTTCCAAATTATCTTTTCTACTTTTTTCTAAATTTATATTAAGTGTCCAATCTTTTTTCTTCGCTTTGCTTAATTATCCATGTTTCTATTAAGACTACAGTCCAAACAAAACATTTAATATATCTCAGTGTTTTTTTTTTTTAAAAAAAAACAATACAAAACAAAAACAATAGAAATAGACAGTATTCAGATTCATAAATCCATTTATTCACTTTCAATTCTTCAAAAAATAATATCCAATATCTGCTGAAAGGAGTAGTAATTATCAATATTTATTCCAATTCAGAGCCATCTATTGTTAAGCTTGAATAATCACAAAAATAAAATTATAGTATTATGTTCATATCCACAATTAATTGTATTCATAATTTAGTCCAATAAAACATCATATGATTACTACTTCCTATGTTTTCGCAAGCTGTTATGAGCAATAGTAAACTCTTTATACAGTAATGTCACCCAGTGCAAGTCTTAGTAATCAATGGATGCAGTAAGGTTTGTGTATAAAATCACCACCTAGTGCCTATTCATACAATATCCTCAGATTAGCTCCTAGATTGTGGCTTTCATCAGTGAGGAGCTTTGGATCTAAGAGCATGGCACCTAGATCTAAGGATTTAATGCAATTCTCCAGCAGCCACCTTTTACCTATTTAATAAACAATAAAGCTAGGAATTCAAAATGAAAAGACATCAATGTTTTTAATCCAAACTCAATCACCTGTATATATAGATTGGAACCCAGTTCATCATCTATAAATTTTGAAGTTCTTGGTTTATCAAAAAACACAGTCACCATCATCTCATAAGCAGGAATAATATAAAATCAACAAAGCATCACATGATCTGAGTGGCACTACTGTATGAAGAGTTTGCTACTTTAAGATTTGGTTCCATCTTTAAGTTTTTATATATTATCCAAACTATTGCTCTCTTATTTTAAAAAGCTCTAATACTATAAATTCATACTAGTTTTATATATATATTCTGATACTAAACCAGTGACAACATATTTCACTTATAAATTAAATGTAGATATATTCAGATATTAGGACAGTAACAATGTATTCCACTTTAAATTAATTATAGGCATCTTTAAACCTTTGACTAGGATTACTTTTTCTGCTTACATTCAACATCTGCCTTTGAAATTAAAATCACCTAAAATATACAATTACTAAACAAATAAGTTGACTTGATTTAAAATGTCAGTATGTTTTAAATTGAAAATTGCTTACTTGTGATGAGAATAAATAAATAAATAATCCTTGCAAGATATTAAGTGCAGTCCTTCTTCTTACTGAAAATAGGAACAACCCAAAACTGGTCTGGTAAGTGAATATTACATTAAATTCTAATGATCATTCACATTAAGGAGTAGATTAATTATAATAAATTTCTGCTTTTAAAATCAGATAGAGAATGTAAGCGATAAAAATCATGTGACTTTGTTAATAAAATAATTTCTACTTTCGAAAATGATTAGTAATAATTATTAGTGTATTTATCTGAAATGGATAGCGTCAAAGTTGTGAGTGGATGGAGTTTGACAATGGTAAATGAAAATGTAACAATAAAATCAAATACTTAATTACGGAAATAATCTTGACTGGAATGCAAAGTACAACTAGAAAAAGTATCAATATCAAAATAAAATACAATAAAAAACAAATGTATAATTTTATTTGGCAGAAAGTAGCTGATATACTTGATTAAACAAAGCTCAAAAGAACAATATATATATAAATAATTACAAACATCTAAACAATAATTCAGATAAAGAGAAAAAAGTAAGAATAGTAACAAAGATCAATAAATGTAAAGAATAAATGAAATAATCCAAATAGCCATAAAGAAGAGTTTCTTCATATTGGTCAGATTTGATAACCAGAAGTAGAAATAGAATATGATAGTGAAAATTTTTACACGTAATTTTAAACCAACTTGAAAAAATGAATTCATTTATTAGAAGAGCTAATCTAAATGCAAACAGAAGAAAATAAAAATCTATTAGGTGTATAAAATTTTTTGATAATCATTAAAAACAAAGAGTCAGTGACTAATCAATTTTCTCATTTTACAAACTAGAAATTATCAAATTTATATTTCAAATGTTCACAAATATGTATTATTAGCATATGAGAGAATATTTATAAACAGATATACTTTAATAATTATAATATTTATAATAATGAAATGATCAGTTACTTAGATCATATGATGTTCAAGAATCAAAATACAACAGGTTAACCTTTGAACCAGGAATCTTTAGTTCTTAAGTCAATCACTCTACTAATAAACTAAGCCACAAAAGACATTATACAATGAAACATAGATATATTATATATTAGAGTTTTTAGGAAGTATATAAAATAAATTCTGATTATTTCTTGAATGACTTTAAAAACTATTTTTCTCTAATTAGTAAAGAACAAAAAACTTGAAAGATCAAATAAAAGCATAGCCTTCAAATCCAATGGTATCATTTAAATGATTCACATATATATATCATAGAGAAAAGAGAAGGAAAAAAGAGAGAATGGGGCCATTTAAATAATATTTTAAAAAATATATGAGTTAAAATACATGAATTATAAAACATATGAAATTTATAGAAGTTACTACATTAGAAACAAAGTGATACTTAAAGCTTACAAAAATACTAGTAGATATTGAAATTCTAAATTCAAAATAATTCTTTCTGCTAAGACATATAAAAAATATTTGAAATCAAAAATTTTAAAATAAAGTTTACTATATAAATGAAAAAAATCCCAACATATTAATGTAAATCATGGATAGACTCTAGAAAATTGTATAATCTTATTAAAATAGTAAACATGGGGGGGGGGGGTAGAGCTAAATTAATGATAGCATGTGATTGTATTTAGTAAGAATATATTTATCTTTAATTAAGTTTAAAGTTTACATCTGGGATAAAATTATATAATGATCTTTAATCTGAATAAATAATTAATAATAATCATTAATTTAAATTTTCTCTCTACTTCTCTTATTTGCATTGATTAATTATATATATACTCCTTAATCAACACTTTACAATACAATTTTAACATATGATTTATTTCTTTTTGCTTACAGTTTCAACTGCCCTGCAGTCATCATCAGAGCTCTTTTAAACTTTATTACAGAGTAGAGCAGTTGAAACTGTGAGCAAGAAAAAATAAATCAAATTTAAAATTGCATTGTAAAGTGTTAATTAAGGAGTATATGGTATATTATATAATAATCATTAATGTATTTAACTAAATAAATGCAAGAAATTTGGTGCTTAATATTAAATTGTAGAGATAGAATATTTTCACTATATAAAATATTTAGATATTTCAATAATTACAGCAATAATAAAACAACATTAAACATTAATCTTTAAAGATGATTTTATGTTTTAAAGCAATGGTCAGCATTTACACTAAAATATAAAAAATAGAGATTAAAAAAATAAATTGTTGCTATACACTTTTTTATTAAGCTTGATTCAGTTTTATAACTAAAAGAAAGCTGCAAACATATTCTTTCTTAAAAACCTTCACTTATTAATATAAATTAACAAATCAAATACTTTTTTCTATGCATTAAATACAATAGAAATATATTTCTTGAATATTCCACACTTCCAAAAATAGTTGAAAGTTTAACTGTCTTCAGGGATCTTATTATAATTCACTTTTAAAAAAACATTTTCATTTAATTAATATAAACTAACAATATGAATCTAGTCTTCTGTGTACTTTATTAAAAACAAATCCAATTTTTTATTATGTGACATACCAATGTAAGTGGTAGTTTTGACTGTATAATAAATTTCAATTCACCTATCTAATATTTCATTTTCTAACCATATCTGTGTAATTCTCACACAAAGCACTCTTCAAAACAAACCAACAATTTATAATTCAAGTGACAAATTCCTAGTGAATTTAAATTATCTATTGATGATATCTCTAATATATTAATTGTCAGTAATTATTTTTATCAGCTGTAGAATCTCTCATTGATTGAAATATGGATACTACTAAAAATATTTCTAAATAAGTGTCCTAATTGACTAACAGATTTTTATTCAAATAATCTTATAAAACAACATATTGATGACATCAATTTGACTCTTCAAGCTATAACAAAATTCAATGATGCAAAACTCCTTATTCATAAACTGCAAAGTGAAGCTTATCATGTAAATTGGTCTCTATAACCAAAATACATGATAATTAGGCTTAAAAAGTAATCTCTAATCTTTCAGCACTAACAAAAACTACAGCAAGTAAATTACACAAAATCAAACCATCCTTATAATATTCCAATTCTGTTGAGAGAAATACACTAGCATCTGGCACCAATGTTGATATTGAACTTCTTAATCACTTAAAAAGTATTCTTAAAGTAGTTGATTATTATCTATCTTCTACTGATGGTAATATGCATTTTCCTCAAAATTATTACATCTCAAAGCAACAAATTCTTGCTGAAATTATGCATTTACATTTACACACCTCACTAGCAAATAATCTTATTCCAGTTAATATTTATAAGCATCTAAATTATATTATCTTCCTCATTCTACATAAGTATTATAATCAACTTTGTTCACATGGATATCACATACCTAATCTATCCACTAATATAATTTTCTGACTTAGAAAAAACTCAAAGCTTTATATCCAGTAAATAACCTGCATCTTATCACATTGCAGGGTATTGATCAAACAAATCTTTTCAAGAATTATTCTCAAACAACTAAATGACCTTATTCTCCCTAAACTTTCCTCATCACATTATGCTGTTAAAACACATTGAGCATTTCAAGCTATTCTGTTAGCACAGGAGTCAATATTTTATGCACAACAAAATATTTATAAATAATATCACATGCCAGGTTGACTTTAAGGCTGCTTTTGATCTGGTAAAGTGGGATTATTTATTTAACACATTAAACAAATTTCTGCCTAGCCATATTCATCTAATTATTCATTATAAAAATATCTTTCCAATAGATTCATCAAACTAAAAAATTACACGCACCTCTCTTTTCCTTTTAAATCAAACTGACATATTCCACAAGGTCACCATTTGTTTCACTATTATTTGCAATATATATCAATTCCATGATCAAAGAGATTCAGCAGTACATAGAAGACCTCTCTCTGTCTTTCTCATATTGGTACTACTGTATTAAAGTGATATCTTTTACTGAAAATGTCTCTTCAGAGACCTACAAAATATTCATCCCATTCTTTAGGTTCTAAAAAAATTTGAAACCCTAACAGGATCTAAGAAGTTTGTAAATCATCCATGTAGCAGATAGTTACCAATTGCAATTTACTTTCCCATTCTTCACAGGTACACACTCACCTTTTCTCAGAAATCCAATTAACTTATCAAAAACAGAATTAAGCCATCATCTAAATCATCTGGTCATAAATAAGTTCAATACAAAATTAAAAGCCTTTTGCCAAAAATTGCTTTACCCTGTAGTAAAAGTTTATATGGTTAATGCTATTCTTGATGGTATACTTGCTTACTATAGTCCATGGATGCATCTTTTAAAAAGTATTGCTAAAAATATCATGATCACAACATATATCTGGGAAGCAACATCATATCTACCAATCATGAATGCCCATTTTTCTATTTGCAAATGTGGTCTTAATTTAGTGTTCTCAATCATGTGTGTCCTATATCAGAACTAAGATGTACATTGCAACCACAGTTAAATCAATCCTCAAAGCCATTTCCCACCTAGAATATTGTGTGCTCAACTTTCATATGCAAGTCATTTTTTATACTTATCATGATATTGAGCATGCAGATCAGTGAACAATTATAACATCAAATATTTAATAGGTATTTCATTTAATGATCTGAAAAAAATTATATATCTTTACAAATATGTATGGTCAATCCTCACAATTTCCAAAAACTTTAATCAGATTTCAAAATATGTGTGTTTCTCAATCATGACTAAAATTTTTGCATAATTTACACCTCAACACAATTCCTACAAAAACCTTCCTCATTAACTGTTTTAAATTAAATCTGCATCCAACATATATCTTATGTAATAGTCATCCAGAAAATATAATACTCATTTTTAAAACATATCCATACTTCTTGTCTTTAAGACACTTCATATTCCACAAGCAAATAATTAGTTTACAAGAACTGCTTGAAAAAAAAAAATCAAAAATTTTAATCCATAAAATGTAATAGTAATTATTCACATTATTAGAATAATGTGGATTGCTCACTGTTCTGTAATTTTTGATAACAAAAAATATAATATTCTAAAAAAAATAATAAAGAGTAGTATAATATATATTTATATGCCCTAAAATATATACCCAAAAATACTATGAGAAAAATTTGGCAAAACAATATTTTTCTTAGTTGTTCATTATTTTAAAATGGCATAAATTATACTTTAAAATTGATTCATTGTATCTGTCTTCAGACACTAGCCATAATAACTATATTTTATAAGCCATGCACTTATGTCATATACTTGCACATAATTTGTAATTAATAAAGTCTATTATATATTATAACAGGATGGGGAAATCAGGGTTTAAATCATTAAAAATCTGAGGAATTGTTTGTTTATCCTCAAGAAAATATATACATAAAATTTAATATCAAAAGGGATGAGCATGATAAATCCTGAAATCTCTGTGAGATCAGCCCAGTTAATTCCTTAGAGCAACTAAAGTATAATTATAAATACACCAGCATTATCAATAAGTATAAGTACTCATTCAAGTAATACTCAAAAGAAATCATTCATCATCATTAATGATCAACAATCAAAATAAATCAACAGTCAATCTTGTGACTGGATTTGAAATGGGTCTACTGTAGACATGGCAAATTATTTAGTCTTTGCCAGCTTGGGGCAATTATTTAAACCTTAATTTGGATGCACTAACTTAAGTGCTAATCTATTAAAATACACAACCATAAAAACAATAATGCTGGGATATTTTAAAATTAAAACACTCTATTAAAATTACAGATATAGTGATACTCATTAATTTTTAAGTGCTTAAAAATATTTAATTAAAGCAATAACGATGACCTTTGATAATAGTGTGCTCAAAAAGTCATTAACTTATATTTAATATTTTCAATGTTTTTATTACCAAGAATACAATATTAGTATTGCATTTAATTTATTAATATAATACAGTTGTAAATCCCCTTCTTCATCTTTTTAATAAATTACAAATAATATTGAACAATATATTAAAAATATTTATAATATTATGTTCATACTGATTTATAAATATTAAATTGATTAGACTTATTAAATCTTCAAAATTTTATCTACCATATATTCTATTTGATCTACATGTTGTCACAGGGTGAAAAAATCGAACCAATCTCAAAATGTATTAGAGGCAAATACTTTTTAAAAAATTCCAACATCTCCAACAGCATAACATCATTCTTATTTAAATACAACAATACAATTTCATTGGTGCTGGAAATGGGAATAACTTAATGACTTAATTTTAGCTTATTAGTGGATGCGAATGTTGGCCTTTTATCAAAGGTAAATGATAATATGATTAACCAAAGCAGATGCTCTGCAGAAATTGTTTTTCAACATGCTGTTGTGTAATAGAAAATAGAATAGATGTATGTTTTGAAGATTGAATATCACTTTAATTAATTTCATATTTAAGGTTACATTAAAATCTTTTATTACATTTTAGACATTTAAATATTATATTGAATAACTTTTATAATATATTATTAAAAATGAACATACATTGAAAAATAATTTTAGTTAGACTCAGGAGATCATATAATGTAGTGGATTAAACTCATTTCAATTCAATGCATTCAAAAGAGAAAGACCAAATGCAATTGCATATTTTCTGACAGCAGTCACAAATGAGCATAGAATCAAATAATAAACCCAGGTAGTAAATTTAAACCCATATGTTAGAATTCAGCAACAAAAAAGCTTTTATTGGAAACATCAAAACATAAAAAATTGGTGAAAAGTCATAAGACTTTCAATTGTTTTTAAAAAGATAACATGAATGATAGCAATAAATATAAAAAATTACTGAATAAAGAATATGGCATTTATATTGATTCAAAAAATATATAAACATCAAAAAAATTACATTGGTGATACTAATAAAAAAATAAATTACATTGGTGGTACTAATAAAAGAATAAAGTTGTTATGTTGTCAGAGAAATGGCAATTGAATAAGGATGGTTAAGTCCAAAGCATATGCCAGATGAAGATTAGTTCAATTTTTTTGACATAATGTTGTCTATTGAAATAATATATATATATATTGCTTTGATTATTTATCTATAAATAAATAATATTTTTAATTTTACATCATGACCATTTATTTCTAAATTGTGACATTGTGACAGTTTTATCTTATTAAATATGTTTTTCAGAATTTCTTTAAAACATACAAAAAAAAAGCAGTACTATGCAAATAAAAAACACAAAAATTAAGCCATTATCAGGTATAAATTTTTACTGATTTGTTTTATAGGCAACAAATTCTGCAATTAAAATATCTCTCAAAGAAAAAGTTATATATAAAGTTCAGGACACATTCCTGCACACCTTAATCAGATAAATAAAATTTAATTAGCTAACCATAAAAATACAATTAAGATATGGTGACAATTTTAGCACTCATGGCAAAGATGTTATATATTTATGAGTGTTAAGCCAATAGTTTACCTTTATTTAAGTCTTTCTCAAGTATAATTCAATATATACACCCTAGTTCAGCATATTCATTGTTTTTTTTTTCATGAGTCATAGCATCAGCAGGGAAGCGAACCTGCTAACCCAGGACAACTGCTTGTAAAGTAGTTGTCGCTGACCTTTCGACCACCAATGCTTGACAATTCATTATTTATCTATTTTTTTATATGTACTGGCAACAAAGTGTATGTTCTTAAGCAAGAAGTCATTTGGGTCTATGGTAGTGCATCTGTTTATAGTGAAAGTAGAATCATTAGATTTTGCCTATTTTTTCTATTTAGCTGCCTTGCCCCTACTTATCAATTTTTTATTATGTGTTTAATCTTTCACCTTCTTAAAACCCTTCTTAATTCCCCCCCCCCTTCTACTTTTAATACAAATTTTCAAATTACTAAATCATCGTTTATTTTATATGTATTCCTATATTTAATTTCTTTACAGAAATCAAACTTTATAATAAAATATTTTAATCAACTAATTGGAAAATGAAATTTATATAGATATGAATGTGTTTGATGTATATTTTGATACTGAAGGATAAACATCTCTAATCAGATTTATGATTTAATTTTATCAACATTTTTGTAGCTGCAGAAACTACAGCAAAATTTGAAATCTGACAGCTTCATATTTTAATTTTTAAAGGAAGTCATATAATCATATTAAATTACTAACGAGAGTAAAGAATTTATCTGCACATTTTGCTTACGTCAGTTACAAAACAAATACTGCTGATGTAACTGCATAAACAAACAAAAAAAAAACTCTCATAGAATATTCGAATGATTACACCCCCACCCCCACTAATAATAAGTAATACGTAAAAATTGAAGAAAAAATTATTAATTATCTAAAATAATATTATAAATGTAAACAAATTATTATATATATATTTTTAATAAAGGTAATGAAATATCAGCGAATTTTTATTCATAGATCAATACAAAGCTTAAAAAAAAAAGCTACATTAATTTAAGCGCCAAAAATATTTAGATTTCAAAATATTGAAAAATTTATTTTATCTACTGAAAATTCACACCGCTAATATAACATTAATTTTGTTCAACACTTTCAACCATTATCATTTCATTGCAGGATGAAGGTCTTTCCGAGGCTAATACAGTTTCTCTTATCTCCAGGCTCTCTTCTACACATCACACTAGCAAACTTTCTTATTTCTTCCATCCGTTTCACATATATTCAGGCCTGGTCCATTTCAGTTTCTTAATTCTTTAAATGATGTCAGTGATATTTATTTGTTCTCTTACCAATGTATAAAATATTTGACTCCTTCTTGTTCCCTTTTAACATACATCTTTTCATAATTCTTTGAATGTTCTGAAGTCATTGATGTAGTCTCTTGTTAAGTATCCATGTCTCAAATCCAAGAAATGATAAAACATTTATATTGAAAATCTTTCTTTTCAAATATATAAGTATATTTTCTTTTAATACTAAGTTATTTCTATTAAAAGCATTGCATCCACATATTTTGACTAAGGTATTATATTAACTTCCAATTCATGACTATCAATTTTTATTTTCTTTTGAAAAAATCCATTGCACATTACTTTAAAATAATATTTTTAATATATCATGTAAAGCTGTAGTCTAAGAGAAAGCCTTCTAACTTTTTTTAATTTATATTTTAAAACAATAATCAGAAAATAGTTTATATCTGATGTCCATTGGTTACTCATTTTTACACACATAGCTGTTAGATAACATGATGTAAAATAGATTATAAGTTATACAATATCAATATATCCTTTGGTCTGGTGTTATATCTACACAGTTATATAAGCAGTTAAAAATGCATGTCAGATGCACAACTGCACTGATTTTAGCTTTGAATCCCAAAACCTCATTAATAAAAGCAGAAGTCTGAAACCAATTATGAAATAGGGTTTATTAAATTGAAAAAAAAAAATTGAATTACACTTTCATTTATCCATAAGGTAATATGAATTACACTTTGATTTATCTATTAGATAACAAATTGGCATGTGATAAAATAATAGAAATTAATCAAATAATTTTTTACTTAGGAAGTAATGTGACATTTGGAAACCAAAAGTTCAGAGCCAAGATATATTCTATGAATCTTTAACTCTTAAATCTAAAACAGGCAAAACTCTCCATACAGTAGTTCCACTCAGTGCAAGCCAGAGTAATCAATGTATTCCAGAAGGCTTGTGCATAAAATCCCTATCTAGTGCCTACTCATCCAATATCCCTAGACTAGTTTCTAGCTTGTGGCTTTTGTCAGTGAGGAGCTTTGGATCTGAGAGCATTCATTGATTACTCTGGCTTGCACTGAGTGGCACTACTGTATGGAGAGTTTTTGCCTGTTTTAATAATAGTTATGAATAAGCATAAGAAATGGTGATCATGCAGTGTTAACTCTTAAATCTACCATTCTACCACTTTACTAAACCACACTGAGCAATGTGCAATTAAAAAATATAAAGAAAAGTACATATAAGATTAAGATATCTAGAGCTTACACATGCACACACATATAAAAAGAAACCTATCAACAGAATCAAAGACTTATCATTAATAAGATTATTATTAAAAATGCATCATCAATTTTTTTTAACTATTCAGTAAATTAAACCACTAAATATCATATGATCACTAATTCCTATACTTACACAAGCTGTAAAAACAGAGATATAACTCTTCATATAGTAGTGCCACTCAGTGCAAGCCATAATAATCAATGGATAGAAAAAAAATTATTCCTCACTGATGAAAGCTACAAGAAACTAGTCTAGATATTGGATGAGTTGGCATTAGATAGCAATTTTATGCACAAACCTTCTTGCATCCATTGATTACTCATGCTTGCACTGGGTGGCACTACAGTACAGAATGTTTTGCCTCTATATTCAATATATTTATATAAATTCTTGATTCCAGATATAGACGAAGTTAATACATATTATATTCAAATAATACCATTTGCCAATCATTATTGGTAGTTTATGATTATTTGCTATTCTCTCAATATAATTTATTCTATCCTCTCAATTATTCAGTAACATAAATCTTAATGACCTCATATCATTAAAATGAATTTAATAAAGATTAAATTTAGTGAAAATTGGTTTAAATCACAATCAGATAACAGACTGAGTGTTTATAGCATGTTAATCACTAGTGGCAGTTGATTTATTGAAATTTTCTTTTCTTTTTAAAGTTGCATGAAAACTATAAGCATGATATCAACAGAAATCCTGGAATTTATTGCTATTTGAATTCCTCTTTAAAATGGCATATCACAAGTTGAAGTCACACAAAATTTGAATTTTTTATTAATACTATTATTAACAAGTTCATTTAATTTTTTTCTTTTCTGGTCAGCTTGCTAGATTGCATGAAGAAAACAAAGGCTGAATTTCTTAATCGGCCAGACTTATTACTAAAATGGATTAAATATATGCTGATGATTTGCATTTCAAGGCCTTCATCTCCATAAAAATATAATCAGAATATTGGGTCATAAGTATTCAATTTTAATTTTTTAATTATTTGAATATTAAATTTTTTTTAATTATTTGATAAATGGTATAATTTATTAATATGTTTGTGTTTGCATTGGTGTGTCTGCATAGTATATAAATTATATAATATTAAATCATTTATGCTCTTTATTATACAGTATATAAATTTGTATTCAAATATAACAAAAGTGGTTTATGTACAATGTAATTTTGGGTCTCTGATCCAAGTTTGAGGCAACCTTATTTTATAGACATAATGATTCTCAAAAGAGTTAATAATTTATTAGTGTGTTTATATTTGTATTAGTGTGTTTGTGTTTGCACTTGCATGTCTGTGTTTGTATAACAAGTAATGATTTTTATATATAAAATAAGATATTATAGAGCAGTGCAATGTAAATTTTAAGACTGATTATCAGATGTACAGAAAGGTTGCAGTTGATAAAGCAATCACAAAATTTACTGGGCATAGTACCATGTGAAAATATAAACATTTAAAACCAATAAAGAGAGATTTCAAATGGTGTGTGTGTGGTGACAGCCACAATGGTTATGCATATGCTACATGGAATTGTATGCAGGCAAAGAATCAAATTCTGATTCTTGCCTATGCCTTGATACTCATGCTGTGGAGTCAGTAGTTTTGCCACATCTTGCATCACATTATTTTCAAGTCTATAGCTAGCAAATGAGCTATATGCAAATAAATTATATCTCTGTGGGACAATAAATATAAGAAGATAGCATCACTGGTGTGCATAAAGAATATAAACATCACTGGTGTACACAAAAAATATAAAATGAAGAGATGAAACTCATTTTATCATTGATACAGACAGTAGCCTACAATTTTTAGTTTTAGATAGACAAGAAGCCAATTGCTATGATGACAAATGCATATCCATCTTCTGGAAATGATTTGTTTTGTATCTTTTATTAGGATGAATCTTTTTCTTATAGACACCTTGAGATTTGTTAACTTTTGGGGTACAAGATAAAAATGAAGAATTCTTATGTGAGTAGTTTTAGAGATTCTGAAGCTATGGATTATCTCAGTTACAAAGTATTATATATGATTTGAATAAGAATTTTGTGAGGAATACAAAGAAATTATCAATGAAGATGTAATTTAAACTTAATTAATGATAAATTATATATTATGAACAAACAATAAAGTAATAATTATTTTGGATGTTGAAATTTCCTTTTTTCCTTATTATTTTAATGGTAATCACTATTTATCTTAACCTTATTGTTTTCCTTAGTTTTCCTAATTTCTATCAATGTAAAGATTTTTGCTCTAACATTATTAAAACTGAAGTTATTGTGAAAATTGTGTCTCAAGTCAGTTTTTTAAAAATTCAATATGATGGTCAAAGGCCTTAAATTAAAATATTGAAAAATAATTTTAGAAAATAAACTCATAAAAAATTTAAATGTTTAATTTTATATGGTATTCAGTACTTTCAAATCTACTACCATTTAACAATATTAAATTGTGTTTAATTAATAACCACTTGAGTCCGAAGTTTAGACTTTCAACTGAGTTTGCATGGAATTGGTAAATCGTACACATACAGGTATTAGTCCATTTGATCTGCCATTTTATTTTGATTAAAATGAGGTATGAATTTTTTTCTATGATGAAATTTGGATGTTTTATAATTTTTTTTATAAAATACATTTTTTTCTTTTCTCTCATTTGTTTTAGATTTTCTAACCGTAAAACTTCTTTATGGTGAAATTGCATTCTCTTACTGCTTGATATGGATTGAAAATTGCCAATGTGTGTTGGTAAGCCCTTTTTCTAGAAGCTCATTTTCATGGCACTTGGAAGCTGCAATGTCAAAAAAAGGATTGGAGTCATTTTTTATCTGCAAGGACAACCATGGTTACTCTAATGCCTTCATGACTGGATTCAAATTTGAAATGGACGCTAACATTTATCCAGGAATCAGTGAGTATTCAATTACTTTTATTACTTATTTTTTTATAAAATTAAATATATGTAGAAAAAAAAATGCTATAGAATTTTAGACAATACATTTCAATGATATAAAAACATACACATCCAGACTCGATCACATACCCACAGCCATCCACTCTCATACATCATCTTCCACACATACATATATAATCAGTTCTCATAATAATTTTTTTATTTTGATGTTTATTGATTTTACTTAGTTTTTATTCATTTTATCTTAGAGAAATTTTTGTTTGATATTTATTTTTTGTGTACACTTTATTTACTTGAAAAGAATACATATTTTAGATGCCCCCCCCCTTCCCCAATAATATAATAATTAATTATATGTTTAAATATATTACACTTTAGTAAAGTTCTCTTTGCATAATATCTCATAAGCTGTTCTTACTGTTTGATATTTATTTGAGTACACTTTATTTGAAAAGAATACACATTTAGGTCACACCCCATTTTTCACTAATATAATATAATAATTAATATATTATAATATAATAATATAATACATTACAATTTACTAAAGTTCTCTTTGCATAATATCTTGTAAACTATTACTGTTATTCCCCCCCCCCCCACTAAAAACCAAGCATATTTCTAACAGATACCTTTGGAAGGACAACCAAATATTTTTAGCAGATACCCTGATATGGAAGGACAGGATCTGGGTCAGCTAATAAAAATGGAAGTTACCAATCAGTATTTTTGTAATTTTTTCACTGAAAAATTATTTCAGGTAAGACATATTATACATCTTTTTTTCCAGAAATTTATGACAAATGTGATGAAGCTGTTTATGAAATTGTCATTTTAACACTTAACTTTCAAAATTTAGAATTTGTGGACCAATGTAAAAATAAAGATATTTAAAAGTGTTAAGGATCTTTTTTTCTTAATTTTTTTTAGGTAATGATTATTTGATCAGTTTTTTTTTTCATATTTGCTCTTTCTAACAAAGTGTATATATATATATTGTAATAAAATAAAAATATATTATAAATTATATTTCTTGTAATTTTTAAAAAAAATTAAAGATGGCGTCTTAGGATTTAAAGAGTTGTTTAAACTATCATCATTCATAATGTCTGGAAATATATAAAAATAAAAAATAAAATAAAAAGTATAATTATTTTTTCTAAAAAATATATTTCTATTGACATAAATGTATTAAAAAGTAAAATAAAGTTTTTTCAGTTTTTACAAATAAAAGCAAAAAGTGATTACATTTAGAAATTATAGCAATGATTATTTGTCAAATCATATGCAACTAATGTCCACGTTCTTGTATCAATCAGTTGCAAATAATCTAAAAAATAAATGAGCATTGATACAATTTCTAAAAATGATTATTCACACTTCTATTTGTAAGAACTGAAGAAAATTTATTTTACTTTTTAATGCATTTGTGCCAATGAACACACTTTCTATATATTTATATTTTTTTATTATATTTTGCACTGTTGGGTGTGTTAGTGCAACGTTTAGAAGATTATATCTTTAAATGTTATTATTAAATGCGATTTAACCACATTTAGCATAGTTTATTTGAAATAATTGCATTTACTTTAACAATAGTTATATTTGAAATACAGGCATTCTTTATATGCCTGGAGCTTAATTATAAATATACGGGATTCGAACACAGACTTTCAAGCACCCTTCAACTATCCACATTATCTTATCATAGATATTTACAATTAAGCTCCAGGAATATGAAGAATGCCTGGATTTCAAATATTACACATTAAGCCTGCATCCTGCCCATCCCTCTTCTATTTATTTAAATGGATAAGGTCCTATACATGAGAGGTCACAATGACTTGAGGTTAACATGGGTATAACAATAAAAATTGGCATCAGCATGAGATTTGGGCATTCCATCATCAGATTTTCAATGGTATGGATGGCTGAAGAGTTGGAATAGATTGAAGCCTATCCATTAAAGCATGAAGATTTGCTATCTTAATATAAATAGAGCACTGATTATATATATTTGTGGGAGATGATGATCTGGACTAATTGATAAGTGCTGGTTCAGCATGAAATATGTAAATTGATTATTTATCTTTTCTACATGTGTGTGGTCATGTGTATTAGTGGTATAAGATAATGTGGATAGTTGAAGGTTGCTTGAAAGTGTGTGTTCAGATCTTGTATATTTAACAATCGTTTTAAAAAAGGAGCAAGAAATTTGTTTTTGTATTACATTCAATATTTTTTTTTTTTTTTTTTTAAAGTGTCATAGCATCGGCCGGGACGCGAACCCGCAACCCGGGCAACTGCCTGCAAGTGCAAGGCAGTCGCGCTGACCTCTCGACCACCAATGCAAGACTACATTCAATATTTGTTAACATAATTTGACTTTATTTGCTTACTATCAATACTGGGTTTATTAATTCTAATAATTCTCTAAACGTGTTTTTGTAAATTTTAATTTAATTCCACATTTGTATGCTAATGATATGTTAATGTTGAGGCGTCCATTCTTTATATACTGTTTATATTCCAAATAAAAGAAAAATAAATAAATTGATAGATGATCTTAAGACAAATAAGAAATTATGTGTAATTGAAGAAAAGAACAAAAGATAAAAACTAAAAATAACCTCATGTGGAATAATGCGAGAGACTTGTCTTTTAGAAGATTATATGATATAAATTGTAATGGGGGGGGGGAAATGGTGATGTTATGGAATTAGTTAGAGAATGAAATTAGTATACATACAATCAATAGTCACAGATTCCGAAAATGTAGGAAATAGAAAATTTAACGATGTTTAGTTAGTGATGCTGCCAATAATGATGATGATAATCATACAAACTCAAACATCAGAAGTAAAATTAATAATATCAATTTCATAATCAGAATAAAAGAAACGAGGTGTATATAACAAGAATGTTACTTTTATAACCACACACACACACACACACACACACATAATATTTGCTTGCTTTGCACAAAATACCGATGACATTCTTCGTCGGATAATAGTCCTATAACATTCTTAATCGGATAGTAGTTTAGATCATGGATAATGCCATTAATCATGATTATTAAATAAATATTCATCTTACCTTCATTAACTTAGAAAGCAACACAAATATCATTTATTAATTTTACCATAGATATATGTTCAGAGCTCAGTCACTTAAATATTATATAGTTTAATAAATTAATAAGTAACAGAATATAATCAATAATTAATACAAGCAGTTGATTGAGAAATTAATGATAATTCGTGTAATGCAATCCTTTAATTAAAATCACAAGAAATCATTTATTCTTTTTAGATTAAATAAATAACCCTGAAAAGTTAAGGTAAAATCAATTTTTAAAAAAAGGTTTATAAAATTCTTTTTCCATTTCTTATTGTTGCCTCTTTTTATTTATTTAAAATTGAAAGTAAATGTATTTTTCTTACAATTATAGTGCCTGTACAAATTCCTTCATATATATATATATAAGCAAATTAATATCAATAGCGCATCCCTGAAAGAATGTTTTCCTCTTACATGATTTATGCACATATTATATATATGTATGTAATTGGAACGGAAGTAGCTGGACCTTTCATTGACATATGTAAATATCAGTCAACTATGAACAGATAAAATAATACCATTCTATCTTTAGTTGATTGATGTGATTCAAAATGAGACAGTGAATATTTTTATTATTTTAATACAGAATAAATAATCTGAAGTCATTATTCAAGTATTCAGAGGATCAAGGATCCCGGTTTAAGTAACCTCCAAATATAAAATGAAACACAAGTTTTAATAAATATATCTATCTAATTTAGAACAATACCGATTAACTAAGCTTAAATACCACAAAGCTAAAGAGTAGATTAATGTCATTCTATTGATTCATAGTCGATTGATGTTTACATAACTCAGTGAAAATTTATTTACTTTCATTCCAATTACATATAATTAAACCATGAATATTTATTATTAAAATTATTAAAACTAACGTTTCACTTGATATTTGGAGGTTGTTAAAACTGGAGCTCTGTCTTGATTTTCCAAATACTTAAATAGTGATTTTAGATTATTTATTCTGTATATTAAATACCAACATGTAATTAAGCTATGAATATTTATTGCTACATATATGAGATGGGGTGGAATATAAATATAGATTGAAAATCCAAAGTTCAAATCCTTCTATTTACTATACCAAACATTCGGTATATTAAATGAATAGATTAATTACTTATTACATTGGAAACAGGTTACATTATAATATAGCAGTAGCCCATCCCTCTCCTATTAATATAAATGGATATGTAATGGTCTGATAGTATGAGGGGTTAGATTGATGTAATATCTACATGGGTATGCCTACAATATCAAATCCACCAGGGGGCTTTGAGCATTCCCAAACAGATGGTTGAATTGTTAGAAAGGTGAAAAGATTAAAGCCCACCCATTAAAATTTAAGGAATTGCTATCTTAATAAAAGGCAAGCACTGATTGTATATAGGTGCGGGAGATTATAATCTGGCCCAACGGATGAGTTCTGGTTCTTTACAAAATATGTGTATTGGGGATCATTTATCTTTTTCAGCTGTGTGTAGTCATATGTATTGGTTGTTTGAAACGGAGTGAAAAATATATATAGACTGAAAATCTTAATTCAAATCCCTCTATTTAGTATACTAAACATTCAGTATACTGAATGAATAGGTTAATTATATACACAAATGAAAACTGAAAAAGACTTCTAAAAATAACAGTTAATAAAGTAACTTTTCTTTTAAACAAGTTGTTAAGCCTATATCTGTATTTATACATAATGAACATATAAAGATTGGTAACAAGATAATATTAAAATTTTTAACATAATTTCTGGTAATTAAATATACTTCATTTTAGGTATAAAAAATATATTAATTCAAATATATCTGAATAAACTAAAATGTCTCTTTTTACAAAATCTGCAGAGATAAGTTTATTTTCAATATTTTAGATTTTTTTGAAGTGCTAAATTTTAATTTTTTCTTAGGTATATACCAGTACTAATTTAATAATTTTCCAAAAAAAAAGTAACTTACCATCCGTGGCTTCAATTAATAAAACTTTACTGAGTCTTTTTTTATGCAGATAGCTTAATCTTAGGCATAGTATAACAATGATGAATCCATAACAAATGGGTCATGTCTTTTAATTCCTAGACAGCATCAGTTCAGAATCAAGATTCATTTAGAGTATAAGATGGCTTAGTTTAGCAATCTAAAATATATACTAATTACAGCTATCTTAACTTTATCAACTGTTCATAAGTGATATTGACAAACTCTTCAATAGTTAATTTATTTGATTTTTATAACTTCTCAAAAACAGTCATTTTCTACAATTATTTTGTAATTGTTTTGTTTTTCAAATTCAATAAGAGCTTTAAACATTCCATCATTGGCTTTTCAATGAAATGGATGGTTGAATAGTATAAACTGTGGGGGAAAAATGAGCACAAATTGTATATGTGTGTGGGAGATTATGATCTGGCCCAAATGATGAATGCTGGTTCTGCACAAAATGCATATATTGGGAATCATGTATCTTTTTCACATGTGTGTGATCATGTATATCGGTTGCTTGAGATAGAGTGGAGGATGAATAGATTAAAAAATCCTGAGTTCAAATCTCTCTAAATACAAAATGCACTTAATAAAATTATATCAAAACAATTTTTATTGTGATCCAACAAAATGATTTTAACCTGATTATATTAATTAATACAATTTATTCTTTTATTAGTTCTTCAATTCAATGATTAGTTAAAAACTTCTAAAATTACTCTCATGACCTGCCAATGCTTGCTTTCATTCATAGCTCTGAAAACAATGTTTCTGAATATGTGATCTGTTAAAGTAAAATGAGATCTTTCTCTTGTCTATTTTCACACACACTTCCAACACTCTAATGGAGTATCTCAATATATGGTCTATTGTGTAAGACAAATGATTTTGCCAAATAAGTATTTAATCTCATCATATGACTTTTTTATCATCTTATTTTTTTCCCATGTCTATATGTCAAAAACCTCCAGTTTCTTAATATGTGTGTGTAAGTCCTTACTTATGTGGTGCTACATAAGTAACTTATACTTAAGTAGTGAAATATGTCATATAGAATAAATGACCAAATGAAGAATTTTACAATTTAATTGCGGAAATCAGTGACATGCGTCAAGCTCTAGTGGCCGAGTGGTCAGCACAGCTGCCTTACAAGCAGTTGTCCTGGGTTTGTGGGTTCACTTCCCTGCTGATGCTGACACATGAAAATAAATAAAATAAATTTTTTAAGATAGTCTTTAATAAGTCCCAATTCAGCAAAAGAAAATCTTAACAAAGCATAGAAAATTAAACATATTTTGTAAACTTATGCAAACTAAAACTTTTATGCAGAAAAATATTTTAAGAATATAGGAGAATTTTAATTAAATGAAAATCAAACTATGCAGAGCATTCAAATAATTAAGAATGTACAGACTAAATGATAAGAACATTTTAGATTTTGAATGAATCAAATTTTAGACTACACATGTTTTATTTTAAATATATTTTACTCAATATTTATAATATTAAATCTTATACATATAATAAAACAAAATGGGATAGTATTGCAAAAATTTACTATATTAATGTAATCATATAAACAATCATTTAGTGTTTTCATAAAAGTAAGTAATGATAGTATTTTAGTTGTATTTATACATTGGACTATTTCCATCATCTAATTTGAGTACTGAATGTCTTTAGAAAATTTTCCAGTTATATTCAACTGTTAGTAATAGCACACAGGTTAGTATATGTACATTTTGAGATATATTATTTCCCTTTCTTCTTCAGGTGTTGCTGGCCTGACCAGTGACAGTACTGAAGAAGAGGGGAGAGTAATAGCTCTCAAAATGTTGTGCATATACTAACCTGTGTGCTATTTCTAACAGTTGAATATAATTGGAATATTTAAATAAAGTTATTTTTTTCTAAAAACATTCAATACTTATATTAGATGATGGAAATAGTCCAATATTTACTAAAATGCTGCATATTTATTACTTTCAATAGTATATGCATTCTATTTTAAGAACAAAATTTAAATGACAGTTGATTTACATGATTTATTTACAAATAAAAGTTTCGATGATGTATTTATTTTTGCAAGGTGACATTTATTTATAAGAATACAACGTCACATTTTATAAATATTTTTGATAATTTAGTGAGTTGAACAGCATGGAAAGAGACAAATAATAGACTATTGGAGAAAATCATGGATAAATGATATGCATAAAATAGAAATATTTAAATTTTATTTGCAAAATCTAAGCTACAGAAAATAATAATCAAGATATTACTATTTGCTTACATAACTAATAATGACATTATATATTTTAAAAAGTTAATTTCAGCTTCATATATATATATATACACACGTATGTGTGTGTAAGTCGTTATTTTCAAGATTGTAATGTTCTTAACAAATTTAGCACAGAAAGTGATCATCGATTAATAAGATGTAAGATACATATTAATGCAAAACCAGAGAGACAAAAATACTCAGAAAAACAATATTGACAGTTGATATTCCTAATCTTCAGAAACATTCTAATGAATTTAAATTACAACTTAAAAATCGGTTTCAAGTATTGGTAGATTTTGAGCATGATTCAAATTTGAATGAAATTAATAAGAAAATAATTGATACACTTTTAAAAACTGCAACAAAGATAGCTGGTAGAAAGAAGCAGCAATTGACCAATAAAATTTCTACTGAGACTAGAGTATTTATAAAAAAAAAAAAAATGAAAATAACAAAAATGATGCATTAAAAAACATTGAATACCTCGAATTTTGTAAAATGGTGTGAAAAAGAGTTGAAAATGATATATGAAAGTCTAACTGTGAACCAGCAAGGAAAGCTGTAGAAGAGAATAAAAGTCTCAAGAATGTAAAACAACATTTTGATATTGGTAGGAAATTTATATATGCAATAAGAAAAAAAGATGGAATTATTACTAAAAAGAGAGATGACATCATGAAATGGGTAGAAGACCTATCAAAAATTATATAATAATAAAGAACAAATATCTCCTATATCTATTGTATCTTCTAAATTGCCCAGAATTTTAATGAAGAAATGAGATATGCAACTAAATTTATGAAAAAAAGGAAAAGTTCCAGGTAATGATGGAATTATAATTGATATATTAAAAGAAGCAGGTGAAGAAATAGAATTTTTTTTAGCAAAGTTATATACCAAAGGTCTCAATGATAAAGATGTACCAGATGATTGGAAGAATGCAGTATTAAGATTAATATTTTAAAAAGATGATAAAGAAGATATTAGAAATTACAGACCTATCAGCCTTTTATCATTTTTATACAAACATTTTACCAAGATAATTACAACTTGTCTACAGAGAACATTGGATTTGCAACAACCAAGAGAACAAGCTGGATTTAAAAGTGATTTTAGTTCAATAGATCATGTCCAGGTAGTGAGAGAAGTTATAGAATGGACAAATGAATATGAGTTGCCATTATGCTTTGGATTTGTAGATTATTCTATAAATATTTCTTCAGTGATTAAAGCATTGGATCATCAAGATATAGATCCAGGATATTGTCATATTTTAAAGAATATTTATAAAAATGCAACACAACAATTAGATTACATAATGATACTATGAAAGTCAATATTGAGAAGGATGTAAGACAGGGTGACTACATATCTCCAAAACTTTTTACAGCAGTGCTGCCAGAAGTATTTTGTGGATTAAAATGGGAAGCTAAAGGAGTGAAAGTAAATGTAGATTATTTAAGTCATTTAGATTTTTTTTTTTTTTTCATATGTCATAGCATCTGCCAGGAAGCGAACCCACACCCGTCTGCAACCAACTACTTGCTTGCATGGCGGTTGCGATACCTCTCGGCTAACAACGCAAGACATAAGTCATTTAGATTTTGCAGATGAAGTAGTTGTTTTTGCAAATAATGCTTCAGGGCTACAGGAAATGTTGCAGGAGTTATCAGATGAAAGTAGGAAAGTAGGACTAAAGATAAATGTTAAAAAGACTAAAATAATGTTTAATGGATTTTCTCAAAATATGAGAAATAAAAATTGATTATGATGAGTTAGAAAAAGTTAACAGTTACAAATACATTGGTCAGATTATTAATACAGTTGGAAACATAATGGATGAAATTAATCATAGAATTAAACTTGGTTGGAGTGCTTTTGGTAGAAATAACTTGATACTAAAAAGAAATATGCCTATGTGTTTGAAAAGGAAGGTTTTTAATAAATGTGTTTTACCAGTTATTATTTATGGATCTGAGACTTGGACACTTAATAGAAGAGCAACACAGAGACTTCAGACCACTCAAAGAAGTATGGAGAGATGCATGATGTGTAACAAGAAGAGATCAAAAATGCAATATATGAGTAAGAGAACAAATAGATGTTACTGACCTCATTGATAAAATTAAAAGACTGAAGTGGAGTTGGGATGGACATATGGTTAGAAGAGATGATAAGAGATGGACAATTGAAATCTTAAACTGGATTTCAAGAGATTGTAAAAGACCCAGAAAGAGACCACATTTGAAATGGATGGAATGTGCAGGAGTGATGTGGAGAAGAGAAACTAAAGATTGGAAAAGATGGATTGAACTTGGAGAGACCTTCATCCTGCAGTGGATTGATAATGGTTGATGATGATGATGACATAAGTAACTTATACTTAGGTAGTGAATTATGTCATAAAAAACCATAATGTTATATCATAAGATAATATAGAATTTGATAAAAAAAAACAACAACATAAAACTGAGATTATTAATAATATAAATCAGTTGATGCTGTTCAAGCATGAAACTACATAAAACAGCAAGTTATCAGAATAATACAAATTGCAAAAGAAAAAATGAACTGTCATAAACCATAATTTGAATCAACTAAAAGTATTCAATCAGTTCCATTTTCATCCTTTTAAACATCAACCAACTCACATTAAATAATTCTTCAACATAAAAAAAACATCAACTATTATAAGAAAACTACACAAATTTACCTAAGAATAATAAACTTGGGCATAACGTATTTAAAACAGATTCGATTTTGAATGTTTTATTATTATTTTATACATGTATGTATTATGTACAGGGTTTAATTTTGCAAATTTAATATTAAGTTTTAATCGTAATTTTTTTTTCTGTTGATTATTAAGGTAAAATATGATTTGATATACTTTTTTTTTTTCATACGTCATAGCATCGGCCGGGAGGCGAACCCACAACCGTCTGCAACCAACTACTTACTTGCAAGGCGGCTGCGATGACCTCTCGGCTAACAACGCTTGACTGATTTGATATACTTGTGATTCTATTCCTACATAACTTGGTGGAATTAATCACTCATTTAAATTGAAAACTTGTATATATAAATTTGTCTCGATTAAAAAAGGTACTGAATTTTTGAGTTGACAATACATCAATGTTAATAGGTAGATATACAGGTGTGTGCGTGCTTGTATGAAGAACGAGCATATTATATCATTAGATGAATCATTTTCAAGCACTTGAAATACGATATCAAATTTAAAATTTCATTATTTTCATAATATAAAATATATATTACATGAATATATGAAACGGACACTCGTTTCTATATTTATATAATTGTTATAGCATTATTTCACAAAGATTTTCAACATTTTATTATTAAATTGTGAATTCAAGCATAAATTACAAAAGTATAAATGCAAAATTTCCCTACAGCACTCAATTATGTAAAAATAATTATTATTGAAATAGAGAGAAAAAAATACTTATTCATGTATATTAATTAATAGAGGAAGCTTCAATTAACACAAGGATGTGATTTTTGATTAAGATTTTTTTCAATCTACATATTACAAAACTTTAAAAAGCTTTCCAACATTTATGAATATATATATATACTAGATAAGTTAACATTTATAAATATATAGATATAAATATGAATGTATAAGTAAATTAACATGTTGATGTGTCTATCGAAGTACAATTTAAGTATCTGAAATAGAAACTATTACTGACAAACAATGATATAGATTATCCCTGATAATAAATTACCATTATAGTCTTAAGTACGACAATAGAATAAAAACGCTGAGGCTCAAATCAATGGATCGCGTTCCTGCTCGGTCACTTTCGGCACTCGAATTTTTATGAAATGCAAAGCAATAAACAATTTGATATATTGTTTAATTGTCTATCTTAGGTTCTTTTTGCCTGGTTTTTATAAAATTAATACCTACAGATAAATATTGGTTATTTATTAAATTATGTTAATTTTAATTTTATACTGGCGTAAAACCCTAAGCACTGAGTCAATGCCAACGAAATAGTTTATTATAAATTGGTAAATGAGATAGTAATAAAAATATCTATAAATTAAAAAAAAAAAATCTCTTTTATTTATAATCAGTACATTAATTAATTCAAACTATCCATTTAATTCAGTAGTATTCACGAAAACAATTCTAAAAACTATAATTCACTGGATGTGGATGCTGAGCCCAAATCAAAACTACATTACTCGTAACAGGAATATATTTTCTTGCATTTTTAGCACCTAACGTCACTCTTCAGCCATAGAACAATTTGTTCTATTGGAATAAACATAGATGAATTTATTTGAAAAAAATATGTTTTTTTATTGAAACTAGTTGGTTCATGTTTTTAAAGAATAACAACACTATATATTTTATGATTCTTAAACTCATGGTAAAAAGCCAGTAAACTTACCAAGCTGACTTATGCATGTTAGTAAGCTGGGCTGGACACATATATGAAAAGATGAATTCATAAACTGTTATTCCAAGAGATTGTAAAACATTTAGAGATCGTGTGTGGGTGGATAGATAAAATAAGAAAATTTGCTAATATAATATAGACAGGAGAGGCTAGAGATCAAAGAAATTGGATTACCTTCATCCTACAGTGGATCAGTAATGAATTGAAAATGATAATGATATTTTATTATTTAATTTTTTTAATAATTTATCAGAGCATCCATGATATAAGTTCACAAAATCCCAAGTGAGGATACCATGCAATATATGGCTATGTCATAACTCAGTAGCAACAGCCATTTGCAATTCCAAATAATAAGCACAACAAAAAGAAATAATAAAATGATAATAATACAATAGATATAATGTTTTGTAATGACTATATAAATCAATCTGCAAATGGCAAATAATTTTACATATAGGACATGATGATGTATTATCCTAATTATTGAATATTTTGTGATTCTTTTAACTTTTTCTGCAGCAAACTTTTTATTCTGAAAGATTCATCATCGTCTAATTGTAAATTCTTCATTGTATTCTATCCACAGCCATATCTTCCTAAAAGAATGCTATTTGTACAGTGCTTCTTTAGAATGTTTTTGAGATAATCTTTAGAATGTAAACATAGTGTGCCTCACCTTCACAAACAATGCTCAAGTTTTTGATAAATGTTTTTTTTATATGGAAATTTATTATTGTTCATTTGTTTCATATATCTAATCCAACAAAATATTTTTTTGAATTCTAAGAATCATTCTTGAATGAAATTTTATTGACTTTTTATTGTGTTATTAGTGAATCCAAGCATCACTTTCATTCAATAAATTAGATAAAATAACAGCTCTATATACAAATAATTCAGTTGTATAAGTTATATCATTGTAATTAAACACTCTCTTTTAATTTGTTAAAAGAAGCAGTGTCATACTGGAGTTTGTTGTGTTCCACTACAACATCTAAAGCCAATCTTTCTACTCATAAAGCTACAAGGATAATTAATTTGGATTATTTCTCAAGTTTAATACCCATCCAAGTTAAAACTGGTTGAAAATGTATCTCCTATTATTGGTGAATAAAGGGTTTGAGTTTTTTAAATATTGATTACTAACTTGAAATCTTTATATATTGGATCAAAATTTATCTTTTAAATTGATAAAAATAATGCAATCATCAGCATATTGTAATTTAAAAAGGCAAAACTCTCCATACAGTAGTGCCATTCAGTGCCAAACAGAGTAATCAATGGATGCCAGAAGACTTGTGCATAAAATCCCTATCTAATGTCTACTCATCCAATATCCCCAGACTAGTTTCTGGCTTGTGGCCTGGTTGACACTGAGTGGCACTACTGTATGGAGGTTTTTGCCTGTTTTAATAACAGTAATGTGCTAGCATAAGAAATAGTGATCATAAACAGGCAAAAACTCTCCATATAGTAGTGCCACCTTGTGCTAACCAGAGTAATCAATGGATGTCATTGTTTACTCTGGTTAGCACAAGGTGGCACTACTATATGGAGAGTTTTTTCCTGTTTACTAACAGTTATGTGATAACATGAGATGGTGATCATGTGATGTTTAGTGGTTAAATAATGATCATGTGATGTTTAGTGATTTAACATATTATAATTTCAGAAAACAAAAAAATTAAGTTCTGGATTTTGATTTTAAATGTTTCAAATTAAAAATTCTACAGTTAAACTTGTATTGCATCTTGATAACTGCTTTATGAATCCATCTATAAATAATTTCAAAGATCATTGTCATAATAAAAGGTTCGAGGATCATCATCATAATAAATAATTTCAAATGCTACTACAAAAAAGTGAAAACATACATTGAAGTTTGTACACATCCTTATTTAACACCAGCTTCATTTTAACTGATGCAGATTTTCCACCTATAGTAATAGCAGTTACTCTAATTTACTACACAGAATAAATATAATATGAACAAACTTTTGTTGACCACCTACTAATTTCAAATATACCACAAATATGTTTAATTAATTGAATCAAATGCCTTGTCCAAATCAATAAAAGCAATGTATAAATCATTTATTTCCCCCAAGTCTTTTCTTATAATTATCTGACCATAAAATCATGTCCTAAGTCACATCTTGACTTCCTAATATCATGTTAAGCATCTGATAATCATACTGCTCTGATTACAGCGACCTGTTTAATAAAATCTTTGAAATTGCTATTATAGATAACAAAGACATTCCACTGCAATCTTGTCTATTTCATTTCTTTTAAATAGTGGAACAATAAAAAATACTTAAAATCAGCTGGAAAAATTTCTGAATCAAGATATTCCTATAAAAAATACAATATTTTTAAAGATAATATATAACAAACTTATCTTAAAACTTCTCCAGATATCTCATCAGAACCTGCAGCCATTCTATATTTAAAATTGCAAAGAACAGATTTAAATTCACTAAACTGGATTTCACTGTGAAGTAGATAGAATGGAATATCATTTAAATTGATCATCTTAATTCTTGATTTATGTGGAAGAAGTTGATCAAAATTCTTATGGATCTATTCAAAATATTGTTGTCACCATGTAAAAAAGTATCATCTATGGATTTAATAGGATTATGATATATTTTAGGGTCAAATATTAGTTTCAATGCATCAAAAAAAAAAGAAGAAACTAAAGTAGATACCATCAATAAATGCCCACATATTCTTTGTAGTTTTTAATCCACCAATTAATTTTTTAGTCTTCTTGTTAGTTTTTGAACTTCAAACTTCAAGACTCTCTATTGGTTATTCTCTTAATCAAGTTACTGATAATAAAATCCTTATCTGAGAACTTAAGTTGTGATTCTTTTATTTAGTGAACCAAGAATAAGATATATTTGTCTTTCAATTGATATAGTATTTTTTTAAAAAGTAAAGTTTAATTAGATATCTGAGATTTGGTGAAGCTTATAAAAAATATCTGATAAATATATTTTAGAGAAATGTTTCATCTTATTATAAATGAGAGATAAAGCACAACTTCCTATATTCTATTATTTTAAATTTGTGCACACCATAAGTGATGATTAAAAAAATACACCATAAATAAATCAACAAGCACAAGACCATAATGAACCTAATTTAATAACAACAAAATAAATTAAACAGGACATCTACTCACCTTGATAACATGCTATCAATACCAATGCTAAACTCTAATTGATTGCTTAACCAAAAAGGTTTCTAAATAAATGAGATATGTGTGTGAAAAGTATGTCTAATAGATCTATTTATTATCTCATAATTCTATTACTGTTATTTGTTATTCACTCATTAACAGCTATTAGATATGAATGGTCTTTTCCAATGATTATATAAATTAATCTTTAAAAAAATAATTCATCTACAGATATCACATGCTGATCCTTTAGACTGACTATGATAATTTTGACATATTGAATAACTTCTGTGAAAAATCTCTTCCTAACAAACTTCATCATGTTACCTAATTACAGTTCTCCATTAGATTCTATCAGCAATTACGCTTTCAATAGGTGCAATATATATATTTCACTGAGGGTGGTTCTGAATTTCTTAACATTGTGATTTAATATGTATACATTGCATATCATTAGAAAATGTTTGAGATAATATTTCTAATATAAAAAGGAAAAATCTGTTCTGGGAATATCTCCACATAAATAAGTAATACAATAAATAACAAATACATGTGATTTTCTTAGCTTATGTTTAATGTATGTTTGTAAGAACAGTTCTTTTGCTTTAGTCTAAAGTTGCCTACTCTAAGTTTGAGCAATCAATGGATATCAGATAGCCATGCTAATAATATACACATTACCAAACTAGTTTTCAATTTTTTAGATTTCAGATTATTAGTTTGAGTGGTGTAAAAGAGTCAAAGGGAATATTATAGATATAACATCAGTTTCTGCTTTGAATTCTAAATTATCACTGACCAAAGAAAATACCTCAAGATACAATATTTGTCTTTAAAATAAGATAAAGAGACTAATCCTTAGAATCATATAATAATTAATATGTATAACTAATAAGCATGAATATGAGTTTCATACAGTTATTATTCATAACTACTTATTTAACAATAACATAAAATATTAAAAAATAGTGTAATAAAAATATTTTTAAGCATAGATTATATTAACAAAACACTATAGTCCAATCCCTGATCTAATTAATATATGTTTAAATCTTAAGTTTACTTTAATTATTAACACTTTAAACTTCATTATTATGATAATAAAGCTAAATTCGATAAAAGACAGAAAAAAAAGCAAGCACTATATATATATATATCAAGTCTAATACTACTTTGTGTTTAATCATAAGATCAATTCACAGACACTGACAAATGTTGTTTTGAAACTTATCACAGTCTTTCAATTATAAACATTTAAGAGTATTTAGCTAAATTAATTTAATTTTTCCAAAACATTACTTCAAGGATAATGGTATTATTTTTTCACTCAAGATCAGAGTCATATAAATTTGTTTGCAAATACCTGCACTTTGTCCAAAAATGTTTTCCTCAAATTCAGTTTCTCAGTGTAAATCTCACACATCTTCCCAAAAAAGCAATTTCCATAAATTTTGCTTTTAATATTTGAAACTCTCATATTCAAAAATATAATTACCATAGATTTTCTATTTAATTCTTATGAAATTATTCTAGAAAGTGTGATTATTGCATTTTAAAACTCCGGTATGCATTGTAAAGATCCCATGAAGTAAACAATCAATTGCATTCTACATTTCTAAACATAATACCACCATCACTATCATCATTATCAACTATTTTCAATCCACTGAAGGATGAAGGTCTCTTTAAGTCTAATCCATTTTCTCTAATCTGAGCCTCTTCTTTCTCCATTCATCCATCTATTTACATGTGGATTCTTTCTAGGTCCTTATAATTTTCAGAATACTATTGTGGTTAAAATACAGCAACAAAAATTAGTGTTTATGGATCTATAATAGAATCTCCTCGTGCATATTCAAAAACAAATGAAAACAGGTATGGTCTCAACATATGACTACACTAAAACAGCAGTGTTTATAAATAACAATCAATTAAATAAACGATAAGAAATCATTCTAACGCAACTGAATATTTCTACATCAGTAATAATTTTCTACTCAGTATTTATACTTTGGCTTTGTTCGATCATTCATCCAAATCTATAAAATACTATTGTCCAAACAAACAGAAACAAAACAAAAAAAAAATCACAAATGCATATATTTATTTTAAAAATTCATCTTTAAACAATATAATATAATTTGGTATAAATTATTGGCGTAACTTATTTAATTGCCCAATAAAACTCAATTGTATTTGCACACACATTATGTGAAGTCTAACTGTTGAACGTTTGCTATAAATTTAAATGTTAAAAAAAATCGCATTAATCCCAATAGCGTTATTTTAAATTATTTTATTTCTATTTATCTTAAATATTTTGAATATGCCTACCCTCAATAAATATTTTTAATTTTAAAAAAAAAAAAAAAATACAAACATAAATTTTACAAGTAAATTAGGATTTACCATTTTTAAATAAAGGTCAATAAGAAAGATTACTTTATTAAAAAAAAAAAACATAATAATGTCAGATACTTTTTAATATCAATTCAGATTGTCTTTTTTTTTCCTCATGTGTCATAGCATCAGCCGGGAAGCGAACCCGCTAACCCGGGACACTGACCTCTCGATCACCAGACAAACTTTCAGCTAACAAAAAAAAATCAAATGCTTTTTCTTTTTTATCCTCTTACAAATTACACATTAAAAATAAAGTCTCATATAAGAATTTAAAACAGTAGCATTCTCTTCAGATTGTAGTGTCCCCCAGTGCAAGAAACAGTATTCAGTGGATTCTACAAGGTTTATGCGTAAAATCCCTATCAGGTGTCTACTCATCCAATATCATCAATTTCTAGCTTGTGGCCTTCATTAATGAAGAGCACTGGATCAAAGTACTGCATGGAGAGTTGGCTACTGTTTTAACAACTTATGTATCATAGAAATGGTGATCATGTGATATAAGAATTTCATGAAAGCTCTGTCACATTTCTTTTCCTTTATGTGATACACTACACATTAGCTAACAAATTAGCAAGCACTCAATCTATTTCAAGACCCAAGTTAATTCATTTTAGTTCAATGGAAACTTAGTATCTATAAATTTTTATATATTCTGAAGTGATTTAGTCTTTGATATTTAGACTGAATGATCTTTGGGATACATCACACAGGGATGGATTTTTGCAAATGAAGAAGAAAAGAATGTCCAGACCCTACATTGGAGAGATTCAATATTTATTAAATACATGTTATTTAAATTTTATTTTAATATTTTAATAAGTTGTGCTTATGAAAAATTTAATGACTAATTTATTACAAAAGTTCAGTATACATATATACATTGTATATTTCAATTGACATATAGATGTCTTAATAGATTATGTGTGATGTATCAACAACTTATGTTTTATATCTTATAACTTCAATTGTTTAAGCAATGACATGATCTTTTTTAATGTGTTACAATTTTCACATCAACACTACTTCAACAATATTTTACTCTCAAACCAATCTGAATTCAAACCAAAATAGCAAAAAAATTGTCTAATTTCTATCTTTGCCTAAGAATCACATATTATACTGATATTTTATTTGTATGATGTTTATTTGTCTTATATATTCTGAGTGAATTAAATTGAAATAGCTATTTATTTTATTTTATTATTTAATTACAATTGGCCTTGGAAATATCAAACTCACTCCACACTGCTTTGCTAAATTCAGCAATTCCTTCATTTATTTTCTCTTTTTATTTAAAAAAAAATGAGAATAGGTATGAACAATAGTATCTGAACTTATCACTTTGTTAAAAGAAACTGAAAAATTGAAGTCTGTCCAGTTTTGAAAAGTGGCTTTACGATCTAAAGTTCTAAAAATTGTGAACAAACCAACATTATCTTAATGATCAGATTTATTAAATAAATATATTTAACAGCAATCTTGCCTTTAAATGATCTTATTGAAGTTGGAAAATTGGTTTATTTATTTATTAAGTGATCTTTTTCAAGTTAGAGTAAAATTTTAAAATCAACATTTAATATATTTAAATTCAATAGAATTGCTTGAAAATTGATATATAACTAAATCATACCAATCTAATCTACTTGAAACACATATCTTTTCAGTATGTTAACTAGTTTCATAGTTATAGAATAGAGGGTGGGAAATATTAATAATATTCAATAACTTCACATATCATAGTTCATAATTAATTATTCTGAGAACTTTGACATGTTTTAAATAATAATGATGAGAGAGTAGTATAAATATTTTTTTAAAATTTAATAGCATTTTTTTAACCATGTTAAACTCTTAATGTATATATCATATATAGTATGTGTATGTAATTATATATTTATAATAAATCAGTAACTAAGTTTTCTATTAAAAATTGTTTGATAGTTATTTATTTTTATTTTAGAACAATTGTTTTTTTTTTTTTAAAAAAAGCTAAACTAAAAAACTCAAATTATATTAAACATCAAAATAAAAAACTCACATTATTTAAAATGATTGTGAAAAGCTAAAGAAAAAGAAAACTTATGATAATTAATTAAAACAATGATCATAAATTTTCTTGTTTAACATTTTTTTAAAAACAGCTGTTTTAAGATACAAACTAGCAAATAATTTTAAATAAAAAACTTAATTACTAATTTATTATATGTATATAATTATGTACAAACCCTAAATATAATATATACATTAAAAGTATATATATATATTAACTTCCTGCAATATCTAATGACTTATATACTCTATATGTGTAATATTGATTTAAAGTAAAATGATATGTATTAAGTGAAAATCATTTACAATATATACACATATATTATTATGTACATAAACTAAGTATGATATATACAAGAGAGACATACATTTTTATTAATAGCAGAAATTTCTAGTGATATATATATATCAACTATAACTGTCCAGTCAATTTAAAGTACAATATGATTTTACTATTTCATTTACTGTGCTATTACCAAAAGCTTAAAAATAATAAAGGTACATTTTTTTAATATTAAATTATTTTATAAATCCAATTTATTCAAATAACTTTGAACACTTTTTAGCAAAAACATTTTATTGTACATATATACTGTGCCAGTCCGTGTATAATGGCCATGCACAAAATGGCTGTTTGCTGAAGATTCAGCACAGCTTACATGTATCACATGAAAA
Source organism: Epiperipatus broadwayi (assembly GCA_028023455.1). Taxonomy (NCBI): domain Eukaryota; kingdom Metazoa; phylum Onychophora; class Udeonychophora; order Euonychophora; family Peripatidae; genus Epiperipatus; species Epiperipatus broadwayi. Next base: position 506,970 of record JAQFVV010012600.1, read on the forward strand.
TTATAATTTTAATACGATTTAGTAAATTATAATTCAGAGGGGAAGTGGGAGGTACGGATATAGTACATAAATAAATGGGTTTGGGCTATATTATATTCTTATTATACCCACAGTACAAGTGTATGCAGTGTATATATGTTTTAATAATTTATTCGACTAGCAAACCTGTCTAAAAAAAAAAAAAAAAGGGAAAATAAGTTGTAATATTTGTTTATGTGTAGAACAGTTTTTTTTTTGTTGTATTTTACTACTTATAAATGTTCGAACACACATATATAGAAATGTATTTTTATTTTTTATTATTTTCCTAAAAAAAGAAAAGAAAATTCTAAATAGCTAAAAAGTTTTTGCATTTATTGGAATTTATCTTTTCTAATTGTTAGAATGAGAGGGTTTGAAATTAATTAATTAAATTTGTAAAGGGAAAAAAACCTTTTTGCTAATTACAATCTACTTTCAACCGAAGAAAATGTTTTGTATAAAAGAATTTTCGGTTGATCGTGAATAAAGATAAAATAGATTTTATCTGAGAAAGGAATGTAAGCACAATGGGTGTCAAGTACTCAATATGGAAGCTTGCAAAAGTGTACTTTAATAAATAAAAAGGTAAAAGAATGTAGAAAGGGATAATTAAATTTATTATTAGCTGATGCAATAGCTCATAGAGGGGGTATGACAATTGGACTGTTTGGGCTATATGTGCTGCTTACTGGGGGCTTTGAGTCAGTCGAGTACTAGCTTGCTAAAGCGTGCGGACCAAGGGAGATTAGCCTGCTAAAGAGTGCGGACAAGTTAATGCTAGCTTGCAAAAGCATTCCAATGGCAAAGATTTAGAAAGTTAAATCTTGTCTCCCGCTAGTCTAAAAAAATGGAACAGTATAGATTTGTGAAAAACAATCCGACAGAGAGAAAGGAGAAAATGAACTGTGTCTGTTAAAATTATAATAGTTGGAGAACTGCAATTTATTTAGGATCTACTTGCCCTAATCAGCCATGTGCGATATACATATATACGGGAGAAGTATACTTACAGATCCGATAATTTGAAAGATGGCTCAATTATACGTTCCGGGTTATTATCCTACCATGGAGTAGACTTTCAGCCGTAGTACACCACCTGTTTGGCTATCAAGTCCGAAGATGCCTTAGAAGAAATAGCAGACCCTGATGACAAGAAAGACTCAAAGTATGTCGGTGAATGGAAGCCTTATCTGCCCTATGAAGTAGCCGTGTGGCCCAGGAAGTTCGAATTGAATACAAGAACAAGTTCAGAGGAGCGTGTATAGTTGGTTATATATATATATTTTTTATTTTATATTCTATTATATATATTTTTTTTTCTCTCTCATTTATGTTCTTTGTAAATTTTTTTTTTATGATATATATATTATTACTGCATACCTTGTTATATGGGTTTATTACTCTAAAGTGGGAAGGAATATAGGGCACACCCATTGTGTAATCTTTTAGATATTGTGTTTTTTTCTTTATATATATATCTTGGGGTCATATGTATATGCATCGGTGGAGGGTAAATATAATTTAAATATTTTTTATATATATTGGACTTATATGTATGCATTAGTGGAGGATAAATATAATAATCTGGGGATAATAAATATTCACTTTTGTAATTACAATCGTTTATAAGTTTTTGACTTAGCGTTAAAATAATTATTAAGTTATTAGTACAGATATATAGTTTTTTTTTTTATCAAAATGCCAATCCACGTAGTTAACCTGAGATTTATAGAATATAAAGTGAGCTAGATAGGGATAACTTACCGGGGAGTTGGATTGTTTCTTTTATTTTAGTCCGAACGTCTCGAAATATTCATATTCGTTAATGACTAGTCACATTTTACACACTCTTTCGGGAAAGAAAATGAATAAGTATAATCTTGAACGGGAGTGGCGCTAGAGACTGAAGGAAATATTCAGTACTCTTAAAGGTGTGTAAGGACACTTTAATTAGTCAACGTATAATTAATCGGCTAATGAAACAATTTAACAAGGAAGGTCTGGATGGGCCTAATTTTAGGTTCAATCTACTTCCTCTAATAATTTCTTTGAGGTATTTACTCATATTTAATCAAAAATATTTTAAAGAATTATTATCGATGTCCCATTCGGTAGCATACGTCACTTCATGCTCGGTGCGTATGAGAGTCTAACCATGCAAGACCACTACAGGAGAGTCGAACCGGTACAGAAAAATGGCGCCTCAATCGTGGTAAAGACGAACTAGGTTAAGATGAAAAAAGATAGTATTAGTAGAAATCTATACTATATTTTCGTGGTTTCAAAACAAATTTAGGACAGCTAAGTTAAGAGAAGAACGTTGTAAATGAGATAGGATTTTAATAATTGCGTAAGAGAAGGTTGAAATATACGGTTTTGATTATTTAGTTATAAGATTTTTTTCTTTTTCGAGCAAAAATTTATTATCGTGAACGAAATAAATTATTAACAGAAGTTAGATAAATAATTCTGTCATTTATTAGGGCATATAAGTAGAACGGGGCATTTGAAATTTTTTGTTATATTATCACACGTTTGAGTAAATTGTCATTAGAAATCAGGGAATGTGCTTGGAGGAAAGGGCGATTAGTAGGGCATAGCGTAAGACGTGGTGTACTGCGAATTTACTATACGAAATTAAATTAAATATTTTTCTGGAATTGAGTTAATAAACGTTAGTATAAAGGTAAGAATACCTTGACTTTCAAGTTCAGTAAATTTAAACCCGTAAATGCTTACGAGAGCAGGGAAAATCAGAATGGAACAGGCAATAATCAGTGAAACGCTAGTAAACCTGTCGGAAGAACAGGAAGTGGACTGTCAGAAAAACGAACTAGGAAAGGAAAAAGAATGCTTAAAGGAAATGATGGAAGATTTCGCAAACCTTGTGAAAAAGGAAATGGCTAAAATGTCAAAAGAAGTAGAAAGATGGAGAACAGAGAGGGCTAAACAAGAGGAAAATATCGTTCAGAAAATAGAGGAAATGCGAAGCGAATTAGTACAAGAAATAGATTTAAGATTTCAAAAGTGGGAAATGAAATGTGATAAATCTAAGCAAACTAAGGAGGATGACATAGAAGCAAATATAAGAGATAGTCAGTCAGTTAAGTTAGGGCCAGAGGAGACAAAGCAGGACACAGAAATGGAGTACAAACAAAATAGGATGGTTGAAAATGTTAAAAATGAACAAGACAACCATATGGCAAATAGTGGAGATCATCTGGATGGTCGTATAGAAAAGACCAATGGAAGTGATCAGCTGCCACAATTAAATATTAACCAATTTTTAAAAATCCGTACATTTGAAGGAAAAGTGGGGGAGGCTCCAGTGGAGCATATAAGAAGTCTGGAAAATTACTTTCGGATAAACAAAGTAAATGAAATCAGTAAATTGCTTGTTGCCAGCGCTCATCTTAATGGAGATGCATTAGCTTGGTGGGAGTCTTTGTTTCATCATCCTCCAACCTTCAATCAATATAAGGATATGATTGTTAACAATTTCTGGAGCCCAGAACGTCAGGAGACTATCCTGTATCAAATAATGCAGGAAAAATACAAGAGTAACACGAACGAAAACTACTCTCAATTTTTTTCGTAGGCAAGCAGCCAAATTAAGAAATTTAAACGCCTGCCAAACATCGGAGGGTCAAATTATTAGAATAATTAGACATAATTTTCCTTTCCGAATAGAACAAACATTGTTGACAGCAAATGTAAATACAATGGAACACATGGCGGAGTTATTGAACGTGTTGGACATGAACCAACTGGACAAACCCCCAGATAAATTTAGAGAAAATTCACGTATTAGCGCAATAGGATGGGACAGTGATGATGATGATCAAAGGGGATATATAAAAACAAAGAAAAAAAATTGGAATTCAGAAACGAATGTCAAATATAGTGACAGTCAAGTAAATGACCAGGGTAAGAAATATGGAAAAGGCAGGGGATATAGGCCAGATTCGCCGAAGCCTGGGGGGAGTAAAAATAAATAGTAAATAACAGTGTAGTGTAAGTGAGTATGTCGTTTAAAAGTGGAGGTGAGGACTTTGTGGTTGTTTCAGGCATTGCATGTAAGGTTTGAATTATGTCGGTTTGCTCATGTTCTTTGGGAGATGAGAGTTTGGAGGGTTGGCTGCAGATCTTATGTAGTTCGGAATTTTGTGGCGTTAGGTCAGCGTATGTACCCTGTCACTAATGCGGGGGGTACCGTTGGGCTGAGAAAAGGGAAAAACTTTTGTTTTCCTCTCGGGGACCTTCTTACCTTGTAATGCGAAAAGACCCTATAAGTCTTAAAAGAAAGAAGCGTGGGTGCATTTACTAAGGTATTCATTCAAATTACCTCTTCGAAAACGAAGAGCTTGTTTTTCGTGTTCTAAAATGCAAAAGGATCTCATAAGCCTCCAAAGACGTGAGCTGGGATGCATTTATTACACATTTACGGTACTTGACATACGTTGTTCGTCACAGAGTTCTGCATGAAGTAGGGATCTGTAAGCTGATGCTCTGGGTTTCTTATGGTCTCGAGGTGGCATGCGGGGGGACGATGTAGTCTGAGCCATGCAGATTGATGTTTGAAGGGCTATGGGTGTATATTGCTACTGAATGAATGACATAACTTGCATGTTTAAAATGTATAATATAAATGCTGAATTTAAAATGTAAGTAATTAAAGAAGATGTAAAAATAGTTAAGTAAGACCATTAAAAAAGAATGGTTTCCTTTTTAACAGTCTCATCGGGGACGGGGGTATTGTGCCAGTCCGTGTATAATGGCCATGCACAAAATGGCTGTTTGCTGAAGATTCAGCACAGCTTACATGTATCACATGAAAATTATAATTTTAATACGATTTATTAAATTATAATTCAGAGGGGAAGTGGGAGGTACGGATATAGTACATAAATAAATGGGTTTGGGCTATATTATATTCTTATTATACCCACAGTACAAGTGTATGCAGTGTATATATGTTTTAATAATTTATTCGACTAGCAAACCTGTCTAAAAAAAAAAAAAAGAGGGAAAATAAGTTGTAATATTTGTTTATGTGTAGAACAGTTTTTTTTTGTTGTATTTTACTACTTATAAATGTTCGAACACACATATATAGAAATGTATTTTTATTTTTTATTATTTTCCTAAAAAAAGAAAAGAAAATTCTAAATAGCTAAAAAGTTTTTGCATTTATTGGAATTTATCTTTTCTAATTGTTAGAATGAGAGGGTTTGAAATTAATTAATTAAATTTGTAAAGGGAAAAAAACCTTTTTGCTAATTACAATCTACTTTCAACCGAAGAAAATGTTTTGTATAAAAGAATTTTCGGTTGATCGTGAATAAAGATAAAATAGATTTTATCTGAGAAAGGAATGTAAGCACAATGGGTGTCAAGTACTCAATATGGAAGCTTGCAAAAGTGTACTTTAATAAATAAAAAGGTAAAAGAATGTAGAAAGGTATAATTAAATTTATTATTAGCTGATGCAATAGCTCGTAGAGGGGGTATGACAATTGGACTGTTTGGGCTATATGTGCTGCTTACTGGGGGCTTTGAGTCAGTCGAGTACTAGCTTGCTAAAGCGTGCGGACCAAGGGAGATTAGCCTGCTAAAGAGTGCGGACAAGTTAATGCTAGCTTGCAAAAGCATTCCAATGGCAAAGATTTAGAAAGTTAAATCTTGTCTCCCGCTAGTCTAAAAAAATGGAACAGTATAGAGATTTGTGAAAAACAATCCGACGGAGAGAAAGGAGAAAATGAACTGTGTCTGTTAAAATTATAATAGTTGGAGAACTGCAATTTATTTAGGATCTACTTGCCCTAATCAGCCGTGTGCGATATACATATATACGGGAGAAGTATACTTACAGATCCGATAATTTGAAAGATGGCTCAATTATACGTTCCGGGTTATTATCCTACCATGGAGTAGACTTTCAGCCGTAGTACACCACCTGTTTGGCTATCAAGTCCGAAGATGCCTTAGAAGAAATAGCAGACCCTGATGACAAGAAAGACTCAAAGTATGTCGGTGAATGGAAGCCTTATCTGCCCTATGAAGTAGCCGTGTGGCCCAGGAAGTTCGAATTGAATACAAGAACAAGTTCAGAGGAGCGTGTATAGTTGGTTATATATATATATTTTATTTTATATTCTATTATATATATATTTTTTTTTCTCTCTCATTTATGTTCTTTGTAAAAAAAATTTTTTATGATATATATATTATTACTGCATACCTTGTTATATGGGTTTATTACTCTAAAGTGGGAAGGAATATAGGGCACACCCATTGTGTAATCTTTTAGATATTGTGTTTTTTTCTTTATATATATATCTTGGGGTCATATGTATATGCATCGGTGGAGGGTAAATATAATTTAAATATTTTTTATATATATTGGACTTATATGTATGCATTAGTGGAGGATAAATATAATAATCTGGGGATAATAAATATTCACTTTTGTAATTAAAATCGTTTATAAGTTTTTGACTTAGCTTTAAAATAATTATTAAGTTATTAGTACAGATATATAGTTTTTTTTTTTATCAAAATGCCAATCCACGTAGTTAACCTGAGATTTATAGAATATAAAGTGAGCTAGATAGGGATAACTTACCGGGGAGTTGGATTGTTTCTTTTATTTTAGTCCGAACGTCTCGAAATATTCATATTCGTTAATGACTAGTCACATTTTACACACTCTTTCGGGAAAGAAAATGAATAAGTATAATCTTGAACGGGAGTGGCGCTAGAGACTGAAGGAAATATTCAGTACTCTTAAAGGTGTGTAAGGACACTTTAATTAGTCAACGTATAATTAATCGGCTAATGAAACAATTTAACAAGGAAGGTCTGGATGGGCCTAATTTTAGGTTCAATCTACTTCCTCTAATAATTTCTTTGAGGTATTTACTCATATTTAATCAAAAATATTTTAAAGAATTATTATCGATGTCCCATTCGGTAGCATACGTCACTTCATGCTCGGTGCGTATGAGAGTCTAACCATGCAAGACCACTCCAGGGTAGTCGAACTGGTACAATACACATATGCCTATGTTTTGACTGTCATGCAGTCTTCTTCAGAGTTATGATATAATGAGCAAAATAAAATAAAATACATAACTATATAAATAATACCATAAAAAATGTAAAGAATAAAAAACTGAAAACAACATAAAATATATAATAAAACATAATAAAACTAAAATAAATATAATTAAACCCAAGTAAAGTATTTGAATTAATATAAAATAAAATATACAATACAAACAGAAAATAAATATAAATTATACATGTGTATTTCTAACTATATACATACATACATATTCAAGAACAACTATTAATCTAAATATACTATTCATTTGCACTAAAAAGGAATAAAATAATTGTTTCTTCAATGACAATTGGAGTTTTTAGATTTAATTTGGAATAAAAGTATGGAGGGATCCAGAAATTAATTAAGTCAATCCCTTGTTATAAAAAATAGGGATTGACTTAATTAATTTCTGGTCTCCTTTATGTTTTTATTTTAAATTAAATGTAAAAACTCCAATTGTAGTTGAAGAAACAATTATTTTATTTCTTTTTCATCTCTATTATTTATCATTGTATTTTTTATTCATATTAAAAATATAAATAGATTGGTTTGCTGTATACATTTATTTCAATACAGACTCAGTTTCATTAAATATTTAAGGAAAGTACAATAACAGCTAATAGAAAATGTTGAGTTACAAATGTTATATTCTTTTTTACAATTTTATGAGACTCCAAATATTCTTTCCACTTAGGACTACAGAACAAGATCTCTTACTGTAAACACATTATCACTAATTTCTCCTAATTGATATTCATAGTAAGCACCAGAATATAGAATAATTGTCTGTTGTTTAAAATTATTTATTAGTCCATTTTATAGACATTTTACAAAAACTGACTGCAAACAGTTGGTTTGTAAGTTGTTTATCAAAATTTATTTTAATTAATGTTAAAATTCTCTAATTAAGTTCTAATCAAGTAAATTTACTGTTGTGATTTCAAAAACAATATAATTAAATTGAGAGAGACTGCAAACCTCTCACGCTCATTACTATCTAACAGCCAATCAGATCACAAATACAAAACAGAGAATTTAACAAGAAAAGGATGGTCCACCCTCTTCTTTACTTGTCTTTCTATATATCCAAGCCAGTCTCAAGTATTTAGATCTGAAAGCGTGAATCTTAAATATCTTCACACTTAACTCACTGAGTTTAAATTACAAACATACAGCATGAAATCCTACAATTTACTACACAGTAGTTTTTAGATGTTATAACTTGCAGTAACATATGTAAATAATATTTATTTTATAAAGTGCAAAAAGTGTTGAAATTAAATTGAGAAAGACTGCAAACCTCTCACGATCTGATTGAGCTGTTAGATAGTAATAAGTGTGAGAGGTTTGCAGTCTCTCTCAATTTAATTTCAACACTGTTTTCACTTTATAAAATAAATATTATTTAAAAACAATATAATTAATGAATGAATCACAAATTGTTTTAAAAAATATCAAATCAACTAATACATCAGCACTTTTTACAAGTTAAAACATAAAATATATTTGCATGTATTTTTAATAGATGCATGTATATTAATTTACATGCGCACATTTGTATAATTGTATGTGTGTATTCTTATAGACATACACAAATAAAAATATATGTATAAATGAAAACTAATAAGTTTTTATAGCCTTTACCACACAATTAATAATTTAGTCATGGTGATAACAATGAACTCAAATATTACATCCATTCCTACATAGGGGAGTGGGGTAATTCTATAACAATATTGCCCTTTTTATACAAATTACTAGTAACTAACACATGTGTATCTGGTCTATTGGTAGCTCTTCAAATACTAACCCATCAAAAATACTAGTTACATTCAAATACAATTTATTTATTCCATTGCAAGTACTATAACCATATCAAATTGAACTTCTTTTTTCTTATTCAGAATGCACTATTGAGACAAACAAATCCCAATCCTCACACTATTTCCTAATTTTTATTAAATCTTGTGTTTATTTACCACTCAAATCAGCAGAAATACAGATACTGGTAGAAGAACATAAGAAATTATTGGTTTTAAATACAATCCTATTGTATCACATCATATGAAAAATTTCTACAATGATGTATATGTTTTCAGTCACAAACTCTTGACTTTGATGCCAACCTTATTCCCCAAAGTATGTTCTCATATTTTTGCTTAACAATCTCACCAATTAAACTCACATATTACAAACTTTTTTAACATCACTGCTACACTCACAACAACACTAATTATATAATTTACTCACTTTCGCATTATTTTACAAATGTAACATTAGAATACTTTTATAAAACTCTCTTATATCTGAATTTCTAATGAAATACATATTTCACTATTTGCAATTTCATGGTTATCTTAGACCAACTGTAAGACTGAATCAATTTACCTAGATTTCTCTTTCCTTCTATAATGATAATAAACATATATATATAATTTAATTTTTGAATTTTATATAGGCATTTTTAATTTTGTAGAGTTATATATATATATATATATATATATATATATATATATATATATATATATATATATATATATATATATATATATATATATATATATATATATATATATATATATATATATATATATATATAATCTCCAAATCTCCAAGTGCTATTTCAGAAACAATTCCAGTATGTTTTCAGCAACATAATTAATTCTGAACAGAAAAAACACTTATTAACAAAATATAAAATATACACTACTTTCATTCAATGTTTAGTCAACAAAAATGTCATTTTATTTTCCATATGCACCTGCATATGGAGCAAGAATGATATAAACTGATCATAAGGGTAAAATGGAAACATCACCCTCTATGGGTTCTTCTGTTGGATAATCATATATAAAAATATTTTTAAAAATTACAAAAACATCCACAATTTTTACAGATCCTCTTTTGATCAAACAATATCATAAGCAAAGAATCCATGTAATCTCTGATGGTTTTCAAATGATACATATACACAATTTTAGGCAAATTTAGGCTATGTTAACTTTAATTTTAAAAAATTTAGAACCAATATTTATCCACCCTTATTATATTATGATTATCTTTTATTTAAAACATTTGGCACTAATACTTATCTTCATTTCTCATTTGGCTTGCATCTTTTTTTCTAAACAATCGACCATTTATGATTTCTATTCAATAGTGAAAATCCTGTTTTAATAAAAATAGATTTCTCTCAGCAATCAAGACTTACCTCTATGATGCCATTAGCAATTAAAATTCTTAAAGTAACTATTAAAACAATGATAAAAACATTTACATAGCTATTATTTCCATTTCGGTGGTTCCAGATATGTATTTAAAGGTTGCAAACAATAACTGTATTCTAAGTAATTCTATGTCATATCTGATAATACAAATTGTATTCTTTCATGGTGATAAACATTAAATAAATAAATAATTAAATAGTTTTATTGCTCAAAGTTATTAAGCAGATCAATAATCTCCCACACATATATACAATCAGTACTTGGCTTATATTAAAATAGCAATTCCTCAAATGTGAATGGACAGACTTCAATCTTCTCACCCTTCCAACTATTCAACCATCCATTTCATTGAAAAACCAATGATGGAATACTCAAAGCTCTTGTTGGATTTGATATATAAACAACTTGCAATATTAACCTTTGTGGTAAAATCAAAACTCAAATTACCAAGTTAATGTTTTATGCATATAACCTTCAGTGTGATTAGAATTTTTTTAAAAATAATATTATCTTTTTGCATATTTATTATTAAAAATTATTTTCCAAATACTGAATATAATGAAAGTATTTTATCATATGATAATGGATGAAATTAATCATAGAATTAAACTTGATTGGGGTGTTTTTGGTAGAAATAACTTGATACTAAAAGAAAATATGCCTAAGTGTTTGAAAATGAAGATTTTTAATAAATGTGTCTTGCCATTTCTTATTTATGGATCTGGACATAAAAGAGCAATACAAAGACTTCAGACCATTCAAAGAAGTACAGAAAGATACATGTTGGGAGTAAAAAGAAGAGATCGAAAACACAATGTATGGGTAAGAGAACAAACATGTGTTACTGACCTTATTAAAAAAATTAAAAGACTGAAATGGGGTTGGGCTGGACATATTGCTAGAAGAGATGATAATAGATGGACAATTGAAATTTCGAACTGGATTCCAAGAAATTGTAAAAGACCAGAAAGAGACCACATGTGAGATGGATGGATGAAATAAGAAATTGTGCAGGGGTTATGTGGAGAAGAGAAGCTAAAGATAGGAAAAGATGGATTGAACTTGGAGAGACTTTCATCCTGCAATGATTGATAATGGTTGATAATGATGATTAAAAAAAATTCCAATATGCCTTTATCTAAAAATATTTTTAAAAAATGTTACATTTTTATATATAAATTTAAATGCATCAAAAAAGCATATTTTAAATATTATATATGTGTTTCATATTTATAATTATATTATCAACCAAATTATTGATATATTTCACCAATTTGTGATTTTTAAAATTCAAGTTTTTACTAAATTTTTTCCCTCAATCTTAGTTTAGGATTAAAGATTATGATGTCAGTTAAATAAATTATTTAAAGTACTATAACAATAATATCATATGATATCTTAGGCTTACTTATATACTTTCAAGAGTAATTATCTTCATATAATGCAAAGCTCTAAAACAAATGAGAATATAATAAAAAGTAGTTCTTACAATCTTTTTAATTGATCTATTAATTTAAAAAAAAAATAATGGAAAGATGTAAATTGTTTAGGAATTAGATTCACATAAAAATTTTTTTTAATGACACACATCTGATAATAGTGATTTTATTCTGAATTCTCAACTTCAGATTTGTAGGTGATAGAATAATTTGATACTAAATCAAATCAAAATATTTCTACTCTCCATAGCCATTCTTAAAACTAAATTTTTTCTTACTGAAAATGTATAAAACTGCACTCAACTGAATAACATATTATTTCTTTTTCTCAAAAAAAATGTCATATTAATTATTTTTTGCATCTGCTAAAGATATAGTTTTTGTTCTATACATCATATAATAAAAAAATGTAAAATATTAAATGATTCACAAACTACCATTCCATAAAATATAATAAAGATGAAGTATAATTATTAATGTTAAACAAAAAATATATAAAGAATTTTAATACTTTTTAAACTTAATTATTTTAAATATATTCATAAATTGTACATTTAGATATGTTAGTTTTAAAATTAAAAGACTTTAAATACTCTAAACATATTCTGCATTAAATAACGATTAGAACAAGCTATACATATAAACACAGATCATTCTAAATAAGTTTTTTTTTTTTTGTTTTTTTACTGAAAATAGGAATTCTTCACTCATCCATATAATTTCTGACCAAGCCTTTCTTACAGCTCGATTATCTTTCTTTTCTAACAACTTAAATATTAATTACTATTAATTTGTTTTTAAGAATTTATTTTAATAATGGTATTTATAAAGATGAAAAAAATATATATGATATTGAACTAAAATAGAATGATTTACTTGTATGCATATACATACATATAAAAATTGTATAAATATATGCATTGAATATATTATTATTTGCCTGTTTCTTTTACAAACTAATATAAAAAAAATGTAATAAGATAAATATTTTTTATAATCAAAAATAGTTTTGAATCAAAATAATGTTTTTATATAATGTAAAAATATAATATTTAAGAGAGTACATACTTCAACCCAACAATGAATTTATTTTAATAATCTTGTATTCTAATGCTATATTTCACTTTACCTTCAACTAATAGACTAGTCCAGATTTCATCTTATCTTGATTGGACTGAGCAGTCATTGTTACAGACCAATAGATATATAAATAAATAGAATATGAACAATAGCGGATACAGGCCAATAGGTGATGATACCAGTAAATTCAATTGCTTTTATTATGGAAAGAGGTCTGGTTACAAATAAATCCATTTGAAAATAAAGGGAGATAATAAATTACTATCAGAAAGGAATAGCATAATGCATGTTGTTCACTATATGGTTAAAACAGTGAGGCAAGTTCACACTAGAAATGAAAGCTGCCAGAACTTAAATCAGACATGAGGCAAGTGTCACAGACTAGGTGAAAGTTTCAACATCTAAATACAAGGCAAACAGTTTTGAACCGCTGGAAGTTAGGTAAACCTAGAAGGGCAGCTGAAGTCTTTTACAACAGTAGTTGCAAGGCAACAAATTGCTATGTCACATCAATGTATCAGGTGCATGGTACAGCAAATAATATTATACATTAAAGAATATTAATATTTTAACATAAACAGTATTGTATATATACGTGACACGAGTCTGTGTTTATTATATCACATATAAACACAACAGCTAACAAAAATATTCTATTTTTTTCTTTCTATAAAAGAATAAAAGTAAATATAAGCATTTGGAAAAATTGTTGTAAGCCAAAAAGTAAATGTTGTAATACCATATTTGACATCTCATTTCAAAATACGGGGAATAATCTACGAGAGGGCATACAATATGCATGCATATTGTGCAAGTTTTTTTTTTTTTTAAATTTTCACAAAGATGGCTAATTTAAAAATGTACTATACTATAGTGAAGGCATTACTATTGCTATTCTTTTGTTTTGTTTTATTGTTATTGTAGTTGCAGTAAATATATAAGCTTATCAAAAATCAATGGGTGACTATGTTTTAATGATCATCCATCTTAAAAAATGCCACAACGAGTCATTTTTAAAACAAAAAAAATCAAAGTTTTATTGAGAGGTATGCTTTTTTAGCTTAACTTGTAGATTTTATTTTAATATTTGAATATAAAACTTTCAATAAATTGACGAGCAGTAATAAATTTAAAAGCTAATCAAAGCTGATTTGCACCATTAATCTTTTTTTTTATATTTCTTAAATGTGAAATGCATAAATAACTCTCATTCTCTGCAAATAAAATTAATCATCTTTCAACATAATTTCAACAAAAATGATGTCTTTCACAAAAAGATGTCAAAAGCAGGAGAATCGCATGTATAATTAGATACAATATCAAACCTGACAAGAATATGTTTTAAAAATGTTAAAGTGACGTTCAATAAACAAATTAGTAGAAAAAATTACATCTTTTTATGACTTGATTTTATTCTTCTTCCCCATTAAAAAAAATAGTACGTATATTTAATACTGACTGTTGAATAAGTTTTTTATGCCAAGATGTTTTTAACATCTCGGTAGTTCCATCTTGACCATTAAAGATCATTTACACTCTGACAAAATGCCATAGTAAATTTTAATGTAAATTGTTTGTGGCTTTCCACTTATGGGTGCGCAGATAAAGTATTATTGAATAATAATAATTTTAACGTTTATTTATTCATTAAAAGATATCATTTACAATTACAAAAAATGTGGCTTTCCGAATTATTAGCAGATAATAAATTAATGCTAAATACTTTTTTTTTATAAATTAAAGAGCGTTTATTTATTAAAATGGCTTTTGTGAAGTGGTAGTGCATTTGCTTGCTATACCTAGACATGGGTTTGAATACAAGCAGATAAAATTTAGAAACTTTTAAATCTTTTAATTATGGTAAGATTTTTCATTCCAGTAGTCACTCGGTATTTGACACTAATAGATAAATGAACATCTAATTGCTTTCAACCAAAAGAAAATGGAAATGTGAAAAAATACTCAAAGACTAATCATTCATTAATTAGAAAACCTGATAACATCTTTTCATTCATTACTTCTTTATGAGAGACTGTTGGAAAGGGTTATTTCCCCATGTAAAAAATATTTAAAGGCTATATTCCTACCTTTCATCTATTTATTTAAAAACATATTTCAATTTATATATATATGTCAAATGCATTGACTGGGAAGCGAATCCAGGCCAGCTGCTTGGAAGGCAGCTATGCTAACCACTAGACCACCAAACACTTGACATCATATTTCAAATTTTAAAAACTGAAAATGTGGCTTTTTAAATGTATTAGCTAAATAATTTAAAATGCAAGATTTAATTGTAACCCAATGCAAACATGTTTGGTGTGTCTATTAAGAAAAAATCATATTTTATCCACAAATAATATGTTTAGCATGCTTTCAACTATTATATAGTTATATTTATAGCAATATAAAATTATAGCAATATATATATTTCTATGAATATGACTATGTAATAATTGAAAGCATGCTAAGCATATTATTTGTGGATAAAATAAATCTTTTCTTAATAGACATGGCGAACATGTTTACATTGAGTTACAATTGCAGAATGAAAAGAGATTAAATAAATCATTAAATTGCAAAATTCAATTATAAACATTTCAACAGAAGAAAAGTGGTATGCTTTCTGAATATAATCAGAGATATAAACATTGATAAGAATGACAGCTTTTAAAACAATTTTAATAAACACTGTTGAACAAAGTTTTGAAATAACATATCCTAAGAATGTGATAAAATAAATCAAACTCATAGTAAAAGTAAATGAGTGCTATTATTTATTAGCTGGGCATCTAATTATAATTTCAAGCAAAGATCTTAATTTATATATACATAAATAACTTCATAACTGCTAAAGCTTAAATAAACCAATTATGAATGTGTTGTCAAGACAACCCCAACAGGTAAGTATAGATTCCTAATGAGTTGCCTTGACAACAGATTGTTGATATTCTATTGGGGTATTTAAGCTTTATCTATTATGAAGTGATTTAAGATATGAAAATCAGATAACTATTTGTTTTATAATTTATATCTACATACATAAAACAAATCATGCCAATTTCCATGTGTTATCAAATATAAACATATAGACTTACTTTCACTGTCAGAGAAAAAGCCTGAACATTTAATCCTGCAGATTTTAATAAGGCTAAAAAATAAGCAGTTAACCCTTTTATTCTTGGGTTTTTCTGAAAATGAAAGTGGAGCTTTACATTTATATTTATTAGCATATATAAGTGGTCTTCTTACTTTCATTTACAAATACACTTAGATATATATATATATTAAATATACATGTTATATGTAATAATTACTAGTTGTTCTGTAAAATAATAATCAGAGGTCAAAAATTGTTTGCAACCCTTACCCAGATGACCATATTTATTATTGGCCTTATAGCATCTTGGGTGACAGTAAATATTTTGTCAATGTAAAGGTATAAAATAACAGTCTTATAGAATATGCAAAATCAAGCAAGTTAACATTTTAATAGGCACTTCTGCTGACTTAACATTCATTATAATTCAACTATCCACAATAAAATATAATGTATATGTATTGTAACACAAAGTATTATTAATTCAATAATCCCCACTTTATGCATGAATATGATAAAAGGTAATGGAGACTCTTTGCTTGGTTGTGCCTTTCTTCAGTATAACTATTTATTATTACATATATAATTATTGTCATTAACTAGATGCTATATTTGCTGTTTCTCAAGTTATTGTAAGGCAAATAATAAACTTTCTCATCCTATGTAAGAGTGGTGTAATGAGGAGTGGGAAACAATTTCAGCCTCTGCTTGGCTATTTTTTTATGACACAATTGTCAATTATTACATATATAGTATTAATATTAAATATTAAAACACACATACACATATATGTATAATATGGCATGTCAGAAATATATTCACAAGAAAGATAACTGTTCAGAAAAAAAGTTTTGTGAAACACTTATTTGAAAATTTGATGTTATGCATAAACCTTTAATTTTAATATTAATGTACATATGCATGTTTATGCAATAAAAAAACTAAAAGAGCTATGATCCTTTTCACTGCTGAAAGGAAGTCACACTCTATTATTAAAAAGTAATGAGTGCTGAGAATAAAAACTGAACATTCATATTGATATCTAAAAAATAAGAATAAATAGAAAAAAATACTAATATCACATTAAATAAAAATAATCAAATAACTTTATTGCCAAGATGATCATCAGAAGTTTAACCATCAGAAATGGAAGAACTGGAATCTAAAAACTTTGAACCCAAAGTTTGACACCCATGCAGGGTAAAATTATACAGTAAACTTATAAAGCATATGCCAAGAAAGCTCCCTAGTTATTAGTAAGTATGTTCAGGACATTCATACAAAAAAGATAGTTTATATAATTGAAATTTAGCTTTCATTAATGCTTTTCATGCTTTCGATATTTAATATATCATAATCATAGCTATCTCACTTCTTTAGGGTTATGAGCTTTTATGTACATTTGCTAATTATTTTAATATTTAAAAACATTTAAATTTATTATTTAATATTCAAAAATATTTAAATTTCTTCAAAGTGTCCACTTCTTCAAAAGGGAAATGCTTGTATCTTTTCTGTTTATTGAGTATTGGTCTTTTGCTATTGCCCAAACTTCTTTAATCTTTTGTTTTCCTTCTCAATGCATACAATTCCACCTTTAGACAAATCAATTTGTAGCTAGAATGCACAGACAAAAAAATAAAAGTATCACCCCCTCAAAGAAGTGGGCTTTTTTGAAAAGATTTAAATATTTTTAAATATTAAATAAATAAATTTAAATGTTTTTAAATATTAAAATGGAACAATAAAAAGTGAGATAGCTATGATATGTTAAATATTAAAGGCATGCTAAGCATCGATGAAAGCTAAGTCTAAATTATATAGACTACCTTTTTTATATGAATTTGCAGAACAGTTACATGAATATTACAATTGCCCAGAAAAAAAATCATTGCTTTTGATATTTGAATATATGAGCTAATCAAATATCATTACATCATATCTATTTCCTTTAATTTGCCATATTATTTTATATAAATACAACCCAAACCATATTGTTTTAAGAACTTTATTGGAAAACTTTTTTATACAATCTGAAGATGACTACAGGACAATTAAAACATCATATTGCATAAAAAAAATGTTGCAATAATTTAAAGTAAGCTTTATAAATTGTATTATATGAACTATTAACTTTCATCTTATATTAGGGCTCTATTTTAAGATCAATTTTTAAATGCATGTAAAATGTAAAGATAAAACTGGGTTTGGCATCATTATAAATATGATACCTCTCCACATACTGCAGGTGAAGACCACATATTACATTGTATTATTATTGTTTTCAGTCAGGGCATTATCTGCACTGTCATTCATTTAACCAATATAAAATAATCAATTTAGTTGACCATTATTGATTGGCTAGTCAGTTTGGCTTTTGGTTAGCTAAAAAAAATTTCAATATTGATTTGGTTAAAATTCAAACTTTTAAGCACGATATGTGAATACATTAAATGACCACCTTAGCAATGGTGCACCAAGAACTATCTTTATAAGTTATTTTATTTGTAAGAGTCACTTAGTTTAAAATATACATATATTTGTGAAATTTTTGATTTAATAAGATTAGAATAATAATCATTAACTTGGTTATGTCATTATCAATGTATAAAACAATCATTTATAAATAAAACTGCAGGCAAGCAATCTTAAATTCTAATTTAAAAACAAAAATCATTGATAGTTTGCATTAAATTGTTATTATTATTTTTAAAAAGATAAATATTATTATCAATTCAAATCTAAATAAATTAAAAATATATATTTACTTTTAATTATTATGTTAGTAAAAGCCACTAATTTCCACGTTCTGCATAGTTTGATGCTGCAGGAGCCTCTGGAACTCAAAACCTGTGGATTACAGGCCAATTCTCCCACTTCCGGTGCTTGACCATATGAACTTACGATTATTTCTTTATTAATTTTAAGTTCTGAAGACTGAATCATTCATATACATATATACACTGGCAAATAATTAATTTATCCTAATATTATCTTACTAATATAACTATATATCATTAATTATTTTATTAATGCTCACAATAGAGAAGAATGCACTATCACGTGTTTCGTAAAATTACAAAATAAACAAGAAATCAAATCCAGTAATATTATGGTAAAGTTGCAAAATTAAATTTTAAAATGTCTTAACTTATAATCTGTCCATTATATTGATATAAAAATCTATGAATCGATATCGGGTTAATAATTAAAAATAAGAGAATGGGTTCTTTCTTGGAAGTTTATAAGAGTTTGAGTCCTAAATGGCAAAGACTAAGCCACAATCTGCATTTCATTGATCTTGAATTATAAAGACCACTAGCTAATGACTGTAACATATGGGACTAATAATGATCGCGGACTAATCCTGCCACCACTATCAAGACATTCCAAAAATACTTATGCTATAATAACTTAATTTCTTCACATAAATTTTTAATTTAAAATTTTATGTAAATATAAAAAAGTGAGAATAGAAATATTTTAAATATATACAGATAAAATGAATAAAGCCTAAAGCAACTAATATATATATAATAAACCTTTTAAAATCTTTTAACTTTTTAAAATTAAAATATATAAATTCCTTCATTATTTTTTTTTTTAAATCAATAGGTAAATTTGAAAAAATAAAAACTTACTTAATAAAAAAATAATTCTAAAGATTTAATTTAAATGAAATAAAATTGACTATTCTTTAATAATATAAATATATTTATGCAACCAATTTTCGTTCAAATACAATTTTTCACAACAGCGTAATATGAATAAAAAAATATTCACTAAGTCAGTGAACAACCTAATAAGAACATAGGCTATTAAAAAAATAAATCATTATATAGTTAGTTGCTAGGGGAATCATGAGATGTCCGCATTTAACTTGTAAGTTGAGCAAGGCAGTTCTATTCACCTGATCAAACTTTTAGCTCTAGTAATGTGCTAAACCATATAGAGCATAAGTATATAACAATACAAATACAAAGTGCATCATTGTTATAAATGTGTAAATTGTATTAATTATTATTGTTACTAATGCATGAGTGGTGTTAAACTGATTATCATTTCTACTAATGCATGAGGAATATTAATTAATTCTCATTGTTGGCAGTACTTTAACACAAGTTATTTCCAGGTTTGCAAAATGTGAATATATAAAATTTGTAACTACTATAAATCCTTGCAGAGTAAAAATCTCCTTAAGCTTAATTCTCCACAATTACTCTTCTCAACATGACTACATTAAATTTTCTTTTGATTCATCCAGCTCACATATTGTTTTGTCTAGATTTTCATATAATTTCTTGATATGAAGTTCAAGACTTCAACTGAACATCTACTATCATCTTTTTTAGCAATATGTCTAGTTCAAATCCATTTCAGACCTGCTAAATTTTTCAATGATGTTAAAAACCGTATTTGTTCTCTCAATCAATATTTTTGCCTTTGATTGTTTTTTGTCAATTCTAACATAATATTTTTACTCTTCAATGCAAAATATGCAATTTTGTATTACTTTTTTTAAAAATTAAAAAACCAAACAAGTAAACACTGATAGAACAAATTTTTTGGAATCTTGATGTATTATTACCTTCAATACAAAATTATTTCTTCCAACATTGTATCCAAATTTAATTCTGTGATTAATTTTATCTATAATGTACTAAAAATTCTAATTTATCACAGCCTTAAAAAATAGTCAATTGATTTATTATTCAGGAGTTCTTAGTGATTACTGGAAATTGTAAAGCTGACTCCATGACCCAGGGAATTTGAGCTCCTGGGTTCACCATTCTATCAATGCATGAGACTACACAGAAAATTCCTTTATTTTTGTAATCTTTATATTTTGTTACACTTTTTTGCTTTCATCTGATAATTCTTGTAATATTTTAAAACATTATTTATAAAAATAAACACATTATCAGAAAAATCTAAATGGCTTCAACTACCTCACTTGTTTTTATTATATTTCTCATTTTGATTCTTATTTTCATAAAAATACTATGAAAAGTTTTGGAGAGATAAAATCGCACCAGCATGCACCATCCTAAATGTTAATCTTAGTATCTCTACATTTCTGTCACTTCCTCTGCACTTAGTTAGAAAAAACATTTTTTAGAATGTGATGGGTCTATGTCATAATGTTCCAAAGCTATGATCATCATGGAAGTGCTTGTAAAGCTATAATTTCATTTTACAATCTACAAATTTACTAGAAGATGTTAAATCATATTAATTTGTCCTTTTTATAGCCTCCTTTGATACTACTGTGTGGTTCTATTCTCATTTTTTAATGATCCTAATTCTAGTGCTCATTTAGATGATATCTGTAATTTCTAATATTCTTTTCATGTATCCTAATACAATGCACTGCATTTTAATGCTGTAAAAGAGTAAACAGATTTAAGAATAAATGCTTCATAGATTGATTTTCAGCTGAAACAAAACACTCAACTTGGGGGGTAAATTGTAACTGATAAGCTCAGTCTGCCATTTGGATGATTAATCATCACATGATCTTCCAATATTTAACCACATGAGTGTTTATTTAAATATCAATATCACTATTATATTCTTTCAATTATCTGGTATATGTTCATTATTTAAACTTAGATATACAGTTCTCCAATAATCTCTTTATTTCATTATCTGCTTCTTTTAAAATATCTATAATAATTTCATCACAATTAGAACATGTTTTATGCTAAGCATATTTAATTGCACATCTTATCCTTTCAATAAATACATCTGCCATTTTAAAAATGTAATCATAAATGTATAAGCTATTTTCCTTTTTTAGTTTTTAACCAGTTGATATTTATGTATGTTATGAGGTAGTTAGTTAGCTGATATTATTAATAAAATAATTAAAGTCTGTAATTAATTTGATTTAACAGATGAATATTAATTTAGACAGTAAACACTCTTTTTATTTTCTACTAGACTCATCTATTGTAAAGCATAAATAATCAATGGACACTAATAGAAGTCTACAACTAATCTGGATTAATGATGAATGTTAATACATTGAAAATAGATCAAAACCATGATCATTGTCTTTTAACAGCAATGAGAATTATATTTACTCTATATCAGAACCCTCTATTGTAAACTTGAGTAATCAGTAGCCATAAGATGGTAATCTGTAACCAAAAAAATTTTAAAGCACTGATTATAAACCAAAATTAAACATTGTTTTTAAAAACAGTGAGTACTTCATTTATTTTACTCTAGAGCCATCTATTGTGAGCTTGAATAATCAATGGATGCAGGAGAGTAGTATTTAACATATTAACTTTTGTACAAAGGCATTTGTCAATCAAAATATTAGTCTTCAATAATCATTCCATTTTCTAATACATAGCTTCTGAATAAGTGTAATGATTGCTAGCTACTCCTAAAAATATATGCTGAATGTAAGTTAAAAAACTCATATGTTTTGTTGACATATATTACAATTCTAGTCAAAGAATTAAAGTCATCTGCAATTATCATAAACAAAGTCACTAAAAGTACAATTGAATTGGCTGTCATTCTATTTATATAAAACTGCAAATGGGTTGGATTCAGTTCAAAACCATAGATTGTTTCAAATTTTAGGATATTAACATGATAGTGTCATGATCGGATTTGTACAATTCGCACAACAAAATCCAGAGTTTTGGCAAATTATCCCAAAACTGATCTAGATGAAGGGTTGAGAACTCAAATCAGATTGCACCTCAATTCCTTCACTAATGCTCCATGATTTACTACCCTATGGATGACAGATATGTGGTCACACTGAGTCTCTTTAAGTTTGCATGTTGGCAGTAGCAAAGGGTGGAGTATGAGACTCAGGGAAAAATGTAAAAATTAATACTTAATTAACTAAACACACAAATATGGCTGGCTAGATAAAGCATATATTAATAACTAACAATAAATAAAAATAGGTTTGGCTAAGATTTGGGATATATGGCAAATAACACACTAAACATTTTATAA
The DNA here is from genome assembly GCA_028023455.1 of Epiperipatus broadwayi. Taxonomy (NCBI): domain Eukaryota; kingdom Metazoa; phylum Onychophora; class Udeonychophora; order Euonychophora; family Peripatidae; genus Epiperipatus; species Epiperipatus broadwayi. Next base: position 529,932 of record JAQFVV010012600.1, read on the forward strand.
GTTTTATATTATTTAATTATTAAAATATAAGTAAATTAATAAAAATAAAAGTATATTGTTATTTTACCCTTGCAGGTGTTTTTACAATGATGAGTGAAGGTTAATACAAGTTCTCATCTTTTATGCACTTTAAATCATTTAAATTCAATGTTATTACAAATTAATACCTGAGGTGTAATTATGCCTGAATTATGCTATGTCATTCCTATGAGGTTTGCTATGAGTTAAATTTACAAGAATGACAATATTAAATATAACTTATTTATTAAAATTACATAATGAGCAATAATGTGTTCCCTACACAGATTGTTTTATATAAACTAGATCTCAGATTCAGATCAATGCTGAACTGAATCATAATATGGAAGAAGGGTGTTTTGCAGCATGGCTTCAGAGATTATGGCACTACATAAAAACTAAATAAGGGTTGCGGCCCAAATGTGCAATTACTCAGGGGATTCAGTACCAGGTATTCAGTTCCCATGGACTGTATAACTTGCTATTACAAAATGTAAAGAACATTTAGTAGAGGCAATCGGAGCAGCTTAAATTACAGTTCTGGACCTTTGTATTCCAGTTTTAGAAAGAGCTGTCCAAACTAATACTAATGGGATGGCCTTAAACCAGAAGCCCAATTTAATAAGAAAATATATATATAGCAAGGTGTACTGCATGTAGGTGCTTTATAAGGACACATTCATAATACTTTCCAAAATATCAAATTAATATTAAAATTTGTGATAAATCTATAGTTTCAATCTGTGAAACTACTTTATCCCAGTTTGTAAATTAGCATACATAAAACATCCGAATAATTTATATCATAAACTAAGAAGAAGTAAAGCATATTTGGGTCTTACATAATGAGCTATAATATGCCTTCTAATATTAATTTTGCTACTAATTAACTAGACATAATTTACTAACATGCAAACCTTAATTATGGTAAGCTAAAACATAGTAGCTTAACTAAATATACATATTATAGGTATGAAGATTTATGTGTGGGCTTAAGAAGCAACATAAATCATACTTACAAGAGAGACTCAAATCACCTCTCTACAAGTTTAATATTACTAATCTACACTTTTAATTATGGCATATCATAAATCAATGAAATAAACAATATAAAATAAAATAAAATAGGCATGACTGCAGATTAGAAAGTATATAGATAATAACTGGATATAGTTATTATATTTAGAAGAATTATTACATTATAATTATTCATTTAATACAGAGGCAATATTCTTGCAAGAATTATTATTATTATTAAATTTAAAGTTACATAATAAAATTGGCCTATATAAGGGAAAATTAGGATAAAACATAAGACTGCCAATCTTATTTTTATAAAAGTTGCTATCTTGTGTTGTGGTTTGAGAGGTCCCTCTATCAGCAAAATAAAGATATTGCTTGTCTATTATAAAAAAATTCAAGACTCATTTGATACAGGTTATAGCCTGCCTTAAAAGTATTTACATATACTTCCTATGTGCTAAATAAATAATTATAACTTTACAATAGTTTATATATTTCCAGTATAAAGATCATAATATTAACTCATTGTAAATCACAAGATTTTATGAATGTTAATTTGTATAGAAAATAGTGGACTTAAGCAGCGAAGAGAACAACAGCTTCATGCTCCCAAATCAAAATGTTTCAGATTGACATATATAAGTGGAAAGTTAGGTTAAAGATAAGATGGCTGCTCTTATCTCTATAAATGTTACTATCTTGTGCCATAATTTAAGAGGTTTCTCTATCAGCAAAATAAAGATATTTCTTGACTATTATAAAAAACTTCAAGGTACATTTGATACACATTATAGCCTGTCTTAAAAGTAATTACATATACTTCATGTGTGCTTAATAAATAAGTATACCTTTATAATAAAATTTACTACATTTACATTAAATTTAGATTACAGTGTTAAGAAGTTATAAGTATTATTTATGAATATTCAACATTTTAGCTAGCTTGGGAAATTATTAAAGTAGTTTAATTAAGATTTATTTTAAAGAGCTCTGCAGGAAGAAATGTTACCAATCTTTTTCTAGCTGAGGCATCCATCATGGCATTTGGCAACAGGCGATCTTTACAGACTGCTTGTCTGATGTCTTTTGTGGATGGATGTTAGTCTTGAACTTTCTCTATTCCAATAGACTAGTCTTCCAAAGGAAGATGACAAAAATTGAGCCTTCTAGCCACTCATTTCCATTGTTAAAATGGGTGTGACCCCCAGCAGCAACTAAATCATTAATTTCAAGAGAGTGAACCTCTAGTGCTAAATTGAAGAGGGGTATAATAACTTTTTTACTCCTCCTGAAAAAGCCATGAATTTGTTTAAAGTTTAAAAGTTTTTAATCTTGAGTTTTAACATATCTTTATTAACTTTAGAAAAGGCAAAAGCAAAATCTTAAGTTATTCATAAAATAGTGCAGTTTGACTACATTTCATTTCTCTTAAATCTATTTTAGAATTTATTTTAAAAATCTGTTCTTGCTTCCCACACATAGTAAACCAGGTGTGTGTAGCAGAATAATTTCCAAATAACAGGTGATCTTTGAAAAGAGATTTAAATTTTGTAAACATTCTGCTATATGTGTAATTTTGTCACCTCTGAAATTGAAAATTTATATGCATACAAAAGTAAATTTAAACTCTAATTTTATAACAACTTAAAGATAAAATAATTTAATTGTGTTGCAATGCTAATGCTTATCAAATCTATTGCATTGCAGCTTCATTCACATATATATGTAGGTGATCTCCTGCATATCCAACAATGCTTATACAACTTACTTTATTTATTAATTTAATTTATAACTGATTATAGTATTATATAACAATATGCATACAGACATTAATATACCTAAATGTATGCAGATATATAAATATATGCATATATACATAAATGTATAATATATGCAGATTTGTAGGGGTTTGAATTAGAGAAAGAATACTTCTATGGAACATAGAAGGTGAAATGGGATGTTAGACAAATAATACCATTTCATATCCCTAAAGTTTAAAAAAAAAAAAGACTTTACTTATAATTTTGTATGCAATCATGAATCAAATTTTATTATTTGAATTCTAAAAAATTTAAACTTGATCTTGCCTAATGGGAGTACCTGAACCTCCAGCAGCCCATCAATAAAATTGCTGTAACCAATATACTAAATAAAAGAAAATCAACTAAAGTATTAGTAATATATTACAAGATTAAATATTAATAAGTTAAAATATTCTACCTAAACAATTTATAAAATTCAAATTTATGTTACACAAACTTCTTAAGAGTGAATACTTGTCATATTAAAGGAATATAAATACAAAATATGTACATATTTACATGTTGGGGAAGAGAAGCAGATCCTAGCTAAAACTATCTAGTTGAAGTAGGATCTGGTGATTTATTCTCAAATCCTTTTAGTCTACAGGACTTGTTATAACACATGATGTTTCTATATCTTTCATATTCCTGCCCAACCCAGTACAACTCCTTTCAAAACTGGAAATACCCATGATGTTCCTAAGTGCATTTGTTTCTCAGTCTCTGGGTTTAAACTCCTATCCTATCTCTCCTCATAAAAATGTAGAAATCTTTCTCCTCTCTTCTCTTTCTATTCCTAGCTGTTCTCCCTACTTTAATGCCTACAACCTCACTTCCTATTACTAATCCAAAAACTAGTTGTTTCTAGCAAATCTTATCCTCTATCTTACCCCTTGAGCTAAGTCTTCTCCATTTGCCTTTTTAGCACATCCTCATCTAGGGAGTACTGCCAATGCTGTTTCCTTTTGGGCCTGTCTTTCCTTAATACCTTTAAGTCTACCTCATTCTAATGGTTTCTATATTATTTGCTCAAAACATATTCCTTCCTCTGTTCCCCATCCACATTGACCCTTGATTCATTGGTTGGCCCTAATTCATTACATCCAGCATTCTTCTCTATTTTCTCCTCATTCATTTCTACCATATCTTCTCTTCATCTATCCCTATGCAACTTTCCCTCACATTTTAGTCTCCCGCTCTATGCCTAAATCTGTCCCTATAACTTGTTCTCTGACCATTTCTATTTTGTCTAATTCTTGTTAAGCCTGGCCTTCCCTTGCCTCTACTGTACTCTGTTCCACCTGATCTTCTTTAAGATCTCCTACCTGGTCTATGTCACATCGGCTTGAGATCTGCTTTCTAATTTAACCTTTCTTTCTCTCACTTCTGCCTTCTCCTTTTCTCTAGCTCTTGTCTCTTCCTTTGACTTCCTTTATTTCACTTCTTCCTCCTCCCTGTTTATAGTTTCTTTCTCTTCCATTTTTCTTCTTAGAGCCTCAAGGCCTTTCCACAACTTTTGAACATGGCCAACAACATCTGCCTGTCTACATTTGCCTCTTTTCCCATATTTTCCCCTTCATTCATTTCTCTTCCTATCTCTTTTTCTGTGCTGCTATCCATTTAATTATATTTCACTATATTTAAATTGATCTATATTAAAAAAAATTGTCTATGCTCACATGTAATAGCAAATTTACCCTCTTCCAAATAAAAGAAACTGTCCATAAAAATTGTTCCTGCCTTGCTTCTTACTTAATTCTTAGCCTTTAATGCCATATTTATTTTACACCTTGAATTTACCTATAATTTATATCAAATAATTAAAATTTCTTGTCCAATGTCTCAGTTTATAGTCACAGAGATATTAGATATATTTTATTAATTCATGATTGCTATGATTCATAACCTTGTGAAATTTTGACTCCAAGTACAGATATATATATATATATATATATATATATAATTGGCACTTGGACCTAATCATTTGTGTTTTGCAATCCAATCCTTTTCTCAAATCCAAAACTTTTCAATGGTGGGTACTTTAAATTTCTCCTTCTGATAATGAATTTATGTGAAAATAACTCTAAATCTATTTGAGCCATCCATGGATTTCCGCTACCCAGTAGGTGAGATATACATATATAATTAATAACAATAATCTACAATATGCATTAAGAATTATATATAAAATTGTTGTCAAGCCATAGTGTGTTAATTTAAATTTACATTGACAAATGAAATTTATAAGTCTCCTCTCCATGAAAAATTTTTTTTTACATATATCTTATATAAAATTATTATGCCACTATGTATTGTCAGTTCAGGACCATGGAATTAATAAATGTGCCCCATGATAGGGCATCCTTCTCCAGGAAAGAAAATTATCCTATGTAACAGTCATATTTGTAGATTAACCCAACAAAATCCAGAGTTTTGAAAAATTATATCACAAGCTGATCTAGATGAGGAGTTGAGACCTTTCAGTTCCTTCATCAATGCTCCCTGATTTACTACCCTATGGATGACAGATATGAGGTCATACTAGGTCACTTTTAGTTCACATGCTGAAAATAGCAAATGCTAGAGCATAAAACTTGGGGGAATAACAACTAAATCAATACTTAATTAACTAAACACACACATATATGGCTTTCTCGATAATGCAAATATTAATAACTAACAATAAATAAAAATAGGTTTGAATAAGATTTAGGATAGATGGTGAATAACACATTAAACATTTTATAAGTTTTCAGATATTTAATTATTAAAATATAACTAAATTAATAAAAAATGGACATGCATTGGTATTTTACACTTGCAGGTGTTTTTACAATGATGAATGGAGTTAAATACAAGTTCTCATCTTTTATGCACTTTAAATCAAAAAATTTAATGTTATTACAAATTAATACTTATGGTCTAATAATGCCTGAATTATGCTATGCCATTCCTATGAGGTTTGCTAAGAGTGAAATTTACAAGAATGACAATATTAAATATAACTTAATATTTATTAAAATTATGTAATGAGCAATAATGTGCACCCTATACAGATTGTTTTATATAAACTAGATCTGGGGTTCAGATCAATGCTGAACTGAATCATAATATGGAGGGATGAACTGGTGTTTTATAGCATAGCTTCAAAGATTATAGTGCTACCTAAACTAAATAAGGGTTGTGGCCTAAAAGTGTGATTACTCATGGGATTCAGTACCATGTACTCAGTTCCTATGGACGATATGACTTTACTATTACAAAATGTAAAGAACATTTAGTTCAGGTGATCAGTTCAACTTAAATTACTGTTCTGGAACCTCATGTTCCAGTTCTAGAAAGAGCTGTCCAAACTAATACTAATGGGATGGTCTTAAACCCAAAGCCCATTTTAATAAGAAAATATATATAGCAAGGCATATTGCATGTATGTGCTTTATAAAGACACATCCGTAATGCTTTCCAAAATATCAAATTTATATTAAAATTAATGAAGCACTAAATCTACAGTTTCGATCTGCAAAACTATTTTATCCCAGTTCATAAATTAGCATACATAAAGCATGCTAAAAAGGGTTTAATTAAAGTGAACTAGTTTACCAATTAAATCTAAATAATTTATATCATAAACTAAGGAAGAGTAAAGCATATTTGAGACTTATATAATGAGCTATATGATTTCTAATATCGTTCTTGCTATTAATTAACTAGACATAATTTACTATAATGCAAACCTTAATTATGGTATATTAAAACATAGTAACTTAACTAATTGTAAATATGATAGGTATCAAAATGGAGATTTGTGTGTGGGGTTAATAAGCAACATAAATCATTTACAAGGGAGATTCAAATCATCTCTCTTACAAGTTTAATATTAATAATCTCTGCTTTGAATTATGGTATATCATAAATCAATAAAATAAACAATATAAAATAAAATAATATAGGCATAACTGCAGATTAAAAAATATATAGACAATAACTGGATATAGTTATTATATTTAAAAAAATTATTACTTTATAATTATTCTTTAATACAGAGGCAAGATTCTTAAAAATATTATTATTAAATTTAAAGTTACATTATAAAATTTATTACAGTTACATTAAATTTAGATTACAGAGTTAAGAAGTTATAAGTATTATTTATGAATGTTCAACACTACCTCGAGAAATTATTACAGTAGTTTAATTAAGATTTATTTTAAAGAGCTCTGTGAAAAGAAATGTTACCAATCATCTACAATTTGAGGCATCCTTCATGGTATTTGGCATGGGCATTCTTTATGAGCTGCATGTCCAATATCTTTGTGGCAGGCTGTTGGTCTTGAACTCCTCCATTCCAATAGACCAGTCTACTGAAGGAAGATGGCAAAAATTAAGCTTTCTAGCCACTCATTTCCATTGTTAATATGGGCATGGCCATCAGCAGCAACTGAATCATTACTTTCAAGAGACTAAACCTCTAGTGCTAAATTTTGAGGGGTTTTATATTAACTCTTTTACTCCCCCTGCAAAGCCATGAACTTGTTTACAGTTTATAAGTTTTTAATCTTGAGTTTTAGCATATATTAATTTTAGAAAAGAAAAAAGCAAAATCTTAGGTTATTCATAAAATACTGCAGCTTGACTGCTTTTCTTTCCTCTTAAATCTATTTTAGAATTTATTTTTAAAATCTGTTCTTGGTTCCCACACAGATTAAACCATGTGTCTGTAGCAGAAAAATTTGCAAGAACAGGCAAAAGAGATTTAAGTTTTGTAAACATTTAGCTATATATGTAATTTTGTCACCTCTGGAATTGAAAATGTATATGTGAACAAAAGTAAATTTGTACTCTAATTTTATAATAATTTAAAGATAAAATAATTTAATTGTGTTGCAACACTTATCAAATCTATCGTATTGCACCTTCATTCACATTTATATGTAGGTGCTCTCCTACATACTAATGCCTACACAATTTACTTTATTTATTAATTTAATTTGTAACTGAGTATGCATATTATACAACAATATGTATACAGACATTAACACACCTAAATGTACACAAATATATAAATATACACACATATACATAAATATATGTTAACATTTATTAATGTATTATAATGTATGCGAACTTGGAGGGGTTTGAATAAGAGAAAGAATACTACTATGGAACATAGTAGGTGAAATAGGAGTTTAGACAAATAATACCCTTTCAATAGTAAGAGCTAAACAAAATATGCTTATGTGTATGAAAAGAAAGTTTTTCAATAAATGTATTTTACCAATTCATATTTATGGATCTGAGACTCGGAAATTCAATAGAAGAACAATATAGAGACTTTAGATCATTCAACAAAGTATGGAGAGCTGATATTAGGAGTAACAGGAAGAGATTGAAAATAAAATACCCAGGTAAAAGAACAAACAAATGTTACTAATATCATTGAAAAAGTTAAGAGACTGAAGAGAAGTTGGGCTGGATATATTGCTAAAAGAGATGAAAGTAGATGGACAGTTACATTATAAAAGACCAAAAAAGAGACTGCATGTGAAATGGATGGATGAAATAACGAAGTGTGCAGGGTTGATGTAGAGATGAGAGACTAGACATCAGAAAAAATGGATTGAACTTGGAGAGACTTCCATACTGCGGTGGATTAATAATCGTTAAAAAGGATGACGATGATGAAGAGCCAAACACTGAACGTGTAAACAAAAATAGTTCAAACCTCCATATAGACATGAACTTGGATGCGGATTATGACATTATTATAGTGCATCTAATGATTATCCAAGTTCGCAAAAAATAGCTTTAGAATAGAATAAACAGAAAGATTAATTGCTCCTAAAAGCAAAAGTTGTCTGTATGAAAAGAAAGATATATGACGTTTTGCTAGTATAAAACCACTATTATGATATGATACAACCTTCGTCATCCATAAACAACATATTAAATAACGAGAATTTATGATTTTTTCTTCTAATCTTTAATAAGTATTTTCTAAACCAAAAAAAAAACGCATGATTAAAAAACCTACTCAAAAAATAAATGATCTATTAGTCTATTTTACCTTAAAAGCACAAAAACAATATTAAATCTTCTTTCAGTGATTTATATATATATTGGTTTAAAAAATTTTTTAAATGAGACAGCAAGCTTTATAGTAACCAATTTTTTTTTTTTAAAAAAGATTTTTTCCTAGGAATAATAAATAACTAGGATAAAAAAAAATCTCAAACTATTCAAAAGCAAAACTAATACCATGTGACTGTCCCAAATCGATTTCTAGTAAGGTTTAGTTACTATAGTTACAGCCAAAGGAAAAAATAACAAGACTAACTCATTTGGGTAAACTACTGTTATCATTTGTGAGCAATGCTGTAATCTCATAAGAGTAATACCAATCTCAGCTTGCACATTTCACAACTTAAATGTTCAAATTTCCATTTACCTAATAAATGTTGAAAAGTAATATGTATATATTCTATTAAGAAAAAGATGGAAAGAAAACTATTTTGACGTTTATACTATTGCTTGATCGTAGTGTTAGCTATAAAATGTTTTGGAGTCAAATCCCCAATATTTTAGAATCTTAGCTAACACACACACATATATATATATATGTTTTTTTATGAATGCAAGCTTATATTTCTGTTATTTCGAAAGATGTAAATGTTATAGTTGTAGACAGATGAAATACATAAACAATACGAATAGTATAACTAATTAATTGATCATTATCAGGTAAGTTTTCTATTTATTCTCGTGTACTCATTTTATATTCACAGTTCCATCATAAAAGTTCAGAACTTTAATTATTAGACCTAATTACAAGCTACTGGTATTCTTTGCATCATTTAAAATCGTAACTATTTTAGCATTTTTATAAATGAAAAATTATCAAAAAAGTTATTAAATTATATTTGAATTCATTAACATTAAGTAATATTCCATCACTATTCCAACACAGAAGAGACTTTAATTTGGAAAATTTAAACAAGGCATCTGGCAATAACAACTGGGTGGCTGCTTCAGACTATATGCTTTGAAGATTTCTTCCAAAACTTCCAAAAAAAAAAAAAGTAACTACAAATGAACATTTTAAATAAAAACCAGCAATGACAAGCTAAGCTTTAATTGAAAAACTTTTGGCTTTGTGTCTTTACCAGTTTAATAAACTGCAGAATCTTAAATCCATAAACAACCATGAAAAATACAGTTTATATTTTTAACAATGTAACATAAAAACTAAAATGTTACAACCAATTATTTTATCATGGAGACAAGAAATGATAGATTAACTGTGATGATGATCATACATTATTCCTTGGTCTTGGTTCTTAAGGGCAATTATTCTACATGCCTTTGGACAGAGAATTTATTTTAGATACACACATAATAAACAAATGATTAATTTAAAGCCAGAATTAAAACTTTTAGATCAGCACTCATATGGAGTAAAACTCTAATCCCACACCATTTAATTCCAATCCTACCATGAATAGTATTGAATGATCTATAGAATATGCTTTAAGTACACATATAAATACAGCATAGATGTTCTAATCAATTTAAAATAAAATTGAAATAGACAATTCTCTATCAATAATATATATATCAATCCTTAACGGAATCTTTTTCAAGATATTTCTTTTTACGCAATCACATGACCAACTACCCTACAGTACCACCAATGGACATTATTTATATTACATTACAATAAATATAATTTGTAAAATACACATATGTACATAAAATAATTAAACTGATGAGTGCTGGTTCAGCACAAAATGCATCTTGGGAGTCATTTGTCTATTAGATCTTTATTTATTTGAATTTGAAAAGAATGGGGAAGTGTGGAAGTGTTTATTATATCTATAAAAATAATTAAACTTATTACATCCAATTCTAGGCTAAAATGTTTTGAAATTCATTCTGATAATATCATGACTATTCAATTGTCGATTTTCTTTAGTTATTCTATTATAAAAGCATTATTTTTATCTCTGGCAATATTGAAATAAAATTAAAAGCAAATATCCTTCTATATTACAAACACATATAATTTAATAGCACCTAAAGATGCTCTCATCTCATAAATAATTGGTTAATCATTTTATTTAAGAAATAAGATAAAATTTATCTTATTATGCAACAGTTTAACACGATATATATTTTTTGTATGGATGAGAGTCTTAGATATCCTGGGCTTAGCACCAAAAATTTAGAAATGATGGAAATATATTTAAATTAGTTATATGATAGTTCAATCATACATTAATTATATAAAGCATATCAAGATAAATATCTTGAGTATTAGAACATACCATTTGCTCCTATTTTTGTAACCTCGTGATTTAATCATAAGCATATCAAAATATGGCTATTCATAAATCAATAAAAAACTTAGAAAAAAAATATAATACATCTTTCATCTCAAGGTCCTTTATATCACAATCTTCCACTAGAATAAAAATTTCAGACTACTGTTTCTCATTATATATGCATTCTGAAGCAACTATCACTTATAAGGTAAGTTAAAGGCATTAATATTTTATCTCTGTGCTCATATTGATAATATTAAAAGTCTATATTTTACTAACATAATATTCAGAATAGGAATTTGATATATATATATATAGAAGAGATTTGAACTTAGATTTTGACGTTCCTTGCAGCTATCCACTCCATATTATACAACTGATACACATGATAACATACATGTGAAAAAAAAAACTGACCCCTAATATACATATCATGCTGAATCAAAACTGATTAGTTGGTCCAGATCATCATCTCCCATGCATATATATATATAATATATATATATATATATATATATAATATATAATCACTGCTCAGTTTATATTAAGATAAGAAATCTTCAAATTTTAATGATCAGACTTTAATATTCTCTATCCTTCAATTCTTCAGCCATCCAGATCATTAAAAATCTGATGATGGAATACTTGAACCCCTTATTCATGCCAATATAATTATCATATGCATGTCGAAATTGTCACCCTAATCCCTCATGCATAGGACCTTAATATGCCCATTTAAATACACAGAAGAGGGATGGGTAGAATACAGGCTGAATATGTAATATTTCAATACAAGTATATTAAACTTAAGTAATTAGAAGGATTTGAACTAAGATCTTCAAACTACCTGCAGCTATACACTCCATCTTGTATAACTGAAACACATGATGACATATATGTGAAAAAGATAAATGATCTTCAATATATGTATAAGATGTGAAACCAGGCCTCATCAGCCTCTCCAGATCATAATCTCCCATGCATACAAATATAATTTTCTCTAAGGAATTCACAACTCTTAACTAGTGACTGGCAATTTAAGATGGGAGCCTGTAATCTCCCAGACATGCTAATGCTGAAGATTCCTATTCGTTTGTAGAAATTAACTGCAAATAATCATTTTACTGGCATATACAAAATGACTGACATTTTGAAAATCAAAAAAATAAACGTTATACTTTTTTTATTCAATTTTACAAAAAAATGTTAACATTAAGTCTATCTATACGTGTAGTGTATTGATTTAATCGGGGATTCTTAAAATTTAATTAATGATTTCAGATAAGTTCTTTTGGGAAGAGAACAACTATTTTTTATTTTTTTGCCATTCAAATGTGTACTTAATTATAAGTTTAATAATTATGAATTCATTTTGTCTTAAAGAATAACACTTATACATTTTTTAAAATAATACTTTATGTAATACAATCTGACTCAGAGCTCAATGCTCAGTTCATATTACGATAGCAAATCTCAAACTTTAATGGACAGGTTTCAATTTTTTCCAGTCTACAACTCTTCAGCTATCCATATCATTGAAAATCTGATGATGGAATGATCAAAACCCTTGTTTATGCCAACATAACTGTCATGCCCATGTTGGTTTTAAGTCACTCTGATCACTCACATATAGGACCGCAATATGTCTGTTTAAATACACAGAAGAGAGATGGGCAGAATATAGGCTAAATATGGATTATTTAAATACAAGTAAATTGTCTACATAAACTTAATGTAATTAGAATGGATTTGTACTCAGACTTTCAATCTCCTTGCAGCTATAGACAATATATTTGTATTTAAATATTATATATTCAACTTGTATTCTGCTCATCATTTTTCTGGTTATTTAGATGGATATTTTAAGGAGGGGTCAGTGTGACAAAGTCAATATGGGTATGATAATTGTACTGGCATCAACAAGAGCTTTGACATTCCGTCATCGGATTTTCAATGATATGTATGTCTGAAGAGTTGGAGAATAGAGAAGATTGAAGCCTGTTCATTAAAGTTTAAGGATTTGCTATGTTAATATAAACTGAGCACTAATTATATATGTGTGTGAGAGTGCTGATTCAGCGCAAAATATACATATAGGATATCATGTATCCTTTTCATATGTATGTGGTCATTTGTATTGTTTCTATAAAATGGAGTAGACAGCCGCATGAAACTTGAAAGTGTGAGTTCAAATCTCTTCTAATTATATTAAGTTCAGTATAAACAATATATTTGTATTTAAATATTATATACATATGTTTTAGTTATTGAAATCTTTTTATTCAATGATATACTTTAAATTAATTCCAATAAATTAATAGACTTTTTCAATAATACTTCTATTTTTACATAGCTTAATAGTTTTGATTAAGTTGCAGATTTCATCAGAGAAAATGCATTTTATCAAAGTCATTAAAACTAATTTTAAATAATTAATTTTCCACAGTCTTAATAAAAAAAATAAAAAGAAACTTTATTTGAAGAAGATTAAATCAGTCAAAACTGTTGATAAAAATATTATTGAAAAAAATGCATTAAATTATTAAATTAATTTGAAATAATGATTGCAAAAGGAAGCAGATAATCATAAATATTGATTAAGTTTCAGTCAGTTAAAGAACTTTTAATTTTATGATATTCATATGTAAAAATGCTGATTAAATACAAAAAATTCTAGCAAGAAATCATTTTATATGCAATATTTAATTATATTTGCATATGAAAGAAAACATTTGGTATATTTTCAAAATGCATTCTTTCAATTCAAGATATAAATTTTTTTGACTTTAATCATTTCTTTCTGCAGATTAATTTCATCATCAACCATTATCAATCCACTGCAGAATAAAGGTCTCTCCAAGTTCAATCCATCTTCTCTGATCTTTAGCTTCTCTTCTCCACATCACCCCTGCACACTTTCTTATTTCATCCATCCATCTCACATGGTGGTTTCTTTCTGGGTCTTTTACAATCTCTTGGAATCCAGTTTAAGATTTCAATTGTTCATCTATTATCATCTCTTTCAGTAATATATCCAGCCAAACTCTATTTCAGTCTTTTAATTTTTTCAATGTCAGTAACATTTGTTTGTTCTCTTATCCAAATAATTGTGCTTTTGATCTCTTCTTGTTACTCCAAACATGTATCTCTCCATACTTCTTTGAGTGGTTTGAAGTCACTGTATTGCTCTTCTATTAAGTATCAAAGTCTCAGACCCATAAATAAGAACTGGTAAAACATATTTATTAAAAACCTTCCTTTTCAAACACATAGGCAAATTCCCTTCTAGTATCAAGTTATTTCTACCAAAAGCACTCCAACCAAGTTTAATTCTAAGATTAATTTCATCCATTATGTTTCCATCTGTATTAATAATCTGACCAAGGTATTTTTAACTGTTAACTTCTTTTACTCATAATAATCAATCTTTATTTTCATATTTTGAGAAAATCTATTAAACATTACTTTAGTTTTTTAACATTTATCTTTAGTTCTACTTTCCTATTTTCATCTAATAACTCCTGCAACAGCTCTAAAGCATTATTTGCAAAAACAACTACACCATCTGCAAAATCTAAATGACTTAAATAATCTCCATTTACTTTCACTCCTTTAGCTTCCTATTTTAATCCACAAAATACTTCTTGCAGCACTTCTGTAAAAAGTTTTGGAAATATGCTGTCACCCTGTCTTACACCCTTCTCAATGTTAACTTTCCTAGTATCATTATGTAATCTAATTGTTGCTGTTGCATTTTTATAAATATTCTTTAAAATATGACAATATTCTGGATCTATACCTTGATGATCCAATGCTTTAATCACTGAAAAAATGTTTATGGAATCAAATGCCTTTTCATAATCTACAAATCCAAAGCATAATGGCAACTCATATTTATTTGTCCTTTCTACAATATCTCTCAATACCTGGATATGATCTACTGTACTAAAACCTCTTTTAAATCCAGCTTGTTCTCTTGGTTGGTGGAAATCCAATGTTCTCGGTAGATGAGTTGTAATTGTCTTGGTAAAAATTTTGTACAAAACTGATAAAAGGCTGATAGGTCTGTAATTTATAATATATTCTTTATCACCTTTTTAAAATATTAATATTAATACTGCATTCTTCCAATCATCTGGTACATCTTTATCATTTAGACATTTGGTATATAACTTCGCTAAAAAAATTTCTATTTCTTTACCTGCTCCTTTTAATATATCAATTATAATTCCATCATTACCTGGAGCCTTTCCTTTCTTCATAATTTAATTGCATGTCTCACTTCCTCATTTAAAATTCTGGGCAATTTGGAAAATATAATAGATATAGGAGGTACTTGTTCTATATTACTATATAATTCTTGATAGAAGTCTTCTACTCATTTCATGATGTCATCTCTCTTTTTAGTAATAATTCCATCTTTTTTTCTTATTGTAGATATAAATTTCCTACCAATGCCAAAATGTTGTTTTACACTCTTGAGACTTTTATCCTCTTCCACAGCTTTCCTTACTAGTTCACAGTTATACTTTCTTATATCACTTTCAACTCTTTTTCGCATCATTTTACAAAATTCCATATATTCAATCATTTTTAATGCATAATTTTTGTATATCTTCATATTCCTTCTTTTCTTCAGAAATTCTCTACTCTCAGTAGACATTTTATTGGTTAATTGCTGCTTGTTTCTACCAGCTTTCTTTGTTACAGTTTTTGAAAGTGTATCATTTATTTTCTTATTAATTTCATTCAAATTTGAATCATGTTCAAAATCTACTAATACATGAAACCGATTTGTAAGTTCTAATTTAAATTCATAAGAATGTTTCTGAAGATTGGGAATATCAATTATAATTGTTGTTTTTCTTAATAATTTTTGTCTTCCTAGTTTTGCATTAACACATATCTTACATCTTACTAATCGATGATCATTTCCTGTGTTAAATTTATTAAGAACATTATAATTTTGAAATATGCATTTTCTGTTAGTCAAAATATAATCCAATTCTGCTGTACCTTCATTTGGATACTTCCATGTCCATTTCCTTTTAACATTTTTTTCAAAAAAAAAAATCATAATATAAAGTTTTTCTTTTTCTGCAAATTCCACAAGTCTATGTCCTCTCTTATTTCTATTAACATTACCAAATTTATCTTTCATTTGTTTACCAATTCTAGCATTAAAGTCTCCCATAACAATTTTAAAATGTTTACTCTGATCAAAAACCTTTTGTATATCCATACAAAACTCTTCTATTACTTCATCATTATGAGAATTTGTTAGGGCATAAACCTGAATCATCTGCATTTAGTATCTGCTATTAAGTTGTATAACTAATCTTACCACTCTGTCCAATACTACATCAATTTCCACAATGTTGTTCTTCCACTTTTTATTTATAATGAATCCTACTCCATTTGTATTTCCAATATTTGTGCCTTTATAGTAGAGTACATGTCCACTTTTTAAATCAATTGTCTTTTCACCTTTTCTTCTAACTTCACAAAATCTAATAATGTCCCATTTAATATAAGACTAATCTAATTCACATTAAATATTATTGAGATGTGGTTCAAAATACTTATTATATAAAAGAAAGAAAAAAATCCCAATCAAAATAAATTATAGTCAATCTAGTAAATTTATATTTGATTGCTTGAATATCTTGGAATATACTGGGAAGACTTTGTGGTGTAATAGTAATACATCTGCATGACTAAAAATGATTTTGATTCAAACCTAATTTGAGTAAAGTTAAAGATTTTTTTAATAGGTTTTGAATTTTTTTTTTAGAATCTGGCTACAATTAATCATTTGCTGGTAAATGAAAATCTAGATAATTTTAGGTAGAAAGTAAAACAAAAATGAAAAACACATACCTTTATCATCCAGAATTTGGCAATCCTAATGAGTATTATCCTTTTCTTTACTGTTCCTCTTTGAAGGATTACTAAAGTGGCCTTTTGCCTGCTTAAAATAGCTATTTTATCAATTCTTATTATTCTGATTTATTCTGTGACTTTTGCTGCTATATTGCAGAAAATTATTGATGAGTAAGTTTTACAATGTAGGGATTTGTGTAACCTATATTAAAATCTAAATCTTATTCTAAACATATTGAAAGGAACTGTTATCTTTTCATTTATTAGATACATATATAAAGTTGTTATAGCTAAAATTACTTAAATGAAATAATAAATTGCTAAACTTTATATGGCTTGTATAGTTGTTAAATAGTAAACAGAAAATTGACATAAACTAGTAATTATTAAACGATTCTACCGTAAATAGAAAATAAATATCCAGTGAAACATGAGAAAAATGGCATTATGAAATGAAAAACCAAAGAATATATAAACAATATTGCAAAAACAAATTGAAGGATATCATAAGAATCTATAAAAAACAATTATATTTTAGCAAAAAAAAATGTATATTTCAAATATTACGTATATGTATTTCATTGATATATACAATATATTTAAAACTACATATCAATAATGACACAGTCTATTTCCATAATAACAATTAAGAATAAAAGTAAAACAACAAAATTAAAATAGAAAGAATGAAAGAGAAGCTATAAAAATATACTAAATTTAATCTTATTAGAATCGCTATTATTATTTAAAAATAAACCCTCTCACATATACATATTTTACATGTGCACATACATAAAATGACCAAATAGCTAAAAAAAAAAAAAGGTAACATCACCAAGGATTTTTAGCTGTTAGATTAAAACTCATTTAAAATATTTGCTCTTAAAATTCTTATTATCGCCTATCTGACAGTATTTTCTTGAGTTTTCAAGTAGTTTGTTAATAAAGATGTGTGTGCAACGGTAACATATACGTAAACTTACACTTCTAAAATTTGTATATTAATTTAAGGGAAAGAATTAAGGCCATAATTATTATTCCAATCTTATATTAACAAATTTCGAATATATGTTCAGGTTTAGACTGTTAAATTCTCATAATGTTGATAATTCTTTTTTTCATTTTTTAACACTCTTTTTATTTTTGTAAATTGGATCAGAATAAAGATGTTTTTATGAGCCATTAACGTAATTGTAAAATGCTGCGCGTAAACATATGAACACATCACTGAAAACCCTTTGGCCATCCTAAAAACATCTAATTAAAAACATAGAGATATTGAAAAAAATCCTCACCCTTTAATTTTTAACCAATGTTTTGAAATACAAAAGTGGCAAAAGTTAATCTGCTTCATTCAGCTATATCAATTCTTAATTATAGATGTACTTAGATTTGCAATAGGAATTATGTCTTACCATCTTGGTCATATATCTATTTAATAAAAAATTCAAGACAGTTAATGTTATTTAACTAAAGAGAGATTAAACCACTAAACACCACATGATCACCATTTCATGTGCTTACACAAGCTATTATAACAGAGGCAAAACTTTCCATACAGTATTGCCATCTAGTACAAAGCAGAGTAATCAATGGTTGCAAGAAAGTTTGTGCATAAAATCCCTATCTATTGCCTATTCATTTCAACATCCACAGACTAGTTCTAGCTTATGCCCTTCATCAGTGAGGAGTTATGGATCTGAGAGTACTGCACCTAGATCTTAGGATCTAATGTAAACCTCTATCAGCCACCTTTTACCTTTTTAGTTAACTATAAAGCTATGATTCCAAAATGAAAACTAGACAGGGATTTTATGCACATATCTTCTTGCATCCATTGATTATTCTGCTTGCCTTGGGTAGCACTGCTGTATGGGGAATTTTTCCTCTGCTAAAGAGAGATTGTAGATAATAATAGTTAACAGTAACAAATACATATTAATAATGGATATTCCTTTGCTTTTAAGTATAACCTGAGTTCAAAACTTTATTTTTTTAATTTCAGGTTATTAGTTTAAAGTTGTAATTATTTATTAAGTGCACAGGAAGTATATGTAAATACTTTAGAGACAGGATTTAACCTATATCATATGCATGTGCCTTGATGTTTATAATAATCAAACAATATCTTTATAAAAAGGAAGAAAAGATTGTTGTTAGTTATGTAATTGCATTAATTCTATCTTTGAATTCTATTTCACTAATAAAGGTAAAAATCAAAAGCTGGCCTGAATATGGATATTTTTAGCACTATATTTGGGTTTATTGACTAAACAAACTTACATTAGAAAGTTCTAGAAGCAAGCAGATGAGAATGTCATATTATATTATTATTGATTATACTTACTGTAAAAAATGTAAACATCTCATAATTATACTATTATAGGGCAAAGGCTTCTCAAACAGCCATACACATAAAGGATTTTTGAAAAAAAAAAACTGTAATATCTAGGCTTTGCCAAGTGTCAAGTAGCAAGTATTGAGAAGTTTTCCACAGAATTGGTGACCTGAAAGAATAATCCTAACCCTGTTAAAAAAATTTCACCCAACTTGATCCAGATTCATGTGAGGGAGATGCACTAATAATGTATCATACAGTCCCTTAAAACTTGATCCAGATTTGAACCCATATCACAGACATGGAAGGAAGATGTGCTATTAAATACAATATAACGTCCTTCATACATACTGTAGATTACTATAGTATTATATGCTTAATATATAACTATATAATTATACTATTGGCAATTACAGATTGTTAATTTATTTTATATACATTTCTTGATCTTCATCATAACTTTAAGTGAAATATATCAGGTAGATATAGTAAAATATTCTTTTAATATTTAATATCTATTTCCTGCCATTATTCAATCAATAAAAGAGTAATAAAAGATTTAATTAAAAATAACATTAAACAAGATAATTTCTTTTAAATCTTCAAGATAAAAAACTATATAAAGACTTTTAATCAACATACACAATGCTTAATCAGAAAACACACAAATTTGTTTATAGTAATTTCCAAGCTTATATTTTATCCTATATTTTGCTAATTAATAATAAAATGTAGTAAATCATACAATGAAAAAAAAAGGACTTCTGCTTACTTTTAACAATATTCTGTAAAAACAAATAATAATAGTTTGTCAAGCGCTGGTGGCCGAGTGGTCAGCACAGCTGCCTTACAAACAGTTGTCCCGGGATTGCAGGTTGGCTTCCTGGCTGATGCATTGACACATGAAAAAAAACAAATAATAATCAGGTTATTATACGTAGAAATGATCCCTCTTTCTCAAGCAAACTGAGAACTAGAAAATAAGACACTAAGACGCCAATAATAACAAATGATTAACAGGAGTATCTTATTATTGATTGCCCCCCCCTCCTCTTCACATTTATGGAGGGTGATGGTGGTGAGCAGTGATGAAGTAAGGAATTCAAAAACTAAAATTTCCTGCTTCAATTTTAAACTAAGAAAAGTAAATAAAAATCTTAGAATAACTGAATGTTTTAGCCTATCCTTACTTGATACTTGAACTTCATAATCTTCCAAGAAAGTGATGATACAAATATTATTATTTTTGTTCACATTTTCATTATAAATTTTTCTATGCTCATAACAATAACAGTGTGTTACTCAGAGATTTTAAAATCCAATGTAGATATATAAATGTTTTATTCCTATATTGTTCCAATGTGCATTCAGCTTTATATTACATGCAGATTTTTTCATAGTGCTATCTGCATTGGTGATAAAATACATCTCTTTGATTCTCCATTATCACACTTAGTGAATACAAACTTATTTTTTTAAGAGTTAAATCCTATTTTCCATTACCCTGTTGATAAAAAGAAAATTACAAATGCATAGTTTACTACAAAACAAACAGAAAAAAACAAATACATAATAAGTAACTGAAGATGCATTGGGATATACACTTGACAGAAAAACAATATAGACTTAAGACCACTCAAAGAAGTCTGGAGAGATGCATGTTAGAAATAACAAGAAGAGATCAAAAACAAAATACATCAGTGAGAGAACAACACATGTGATATGGACGTTATTTAAAGAATTAAAAAACTGAAGTGGAGTTGGGCTGGACATATTTCTAGAAGAAATAATAGTAGATGGACAGTGAAAATCCTAAACTAGATTACAAGACATTATAAAAAACTAGAAAATGACCATGTGTAGATGGATACATGAAATAAGGAAAAGATATAGGAGTGATAATAGGAAACTGAATACACATTAGAACATACACTTAACAGAAAAGCAATACAGAGACTTCAGAAGACTTAAAGAAGTATGGAGAGATACATTTTAGGAGTAACAAGAAAATATCAAAAACAAAATATATGAGCGAGAGAACAAACAGGTGTTACTAACTATTTAAATAATTAAGAGACTGAAGTGGAGTTGGGCTGGACATATTTCTAGACAAAATAATAATAGATGGACAGTTTAAATCCTAAATGGGATTACAAAAGATTATAAAAGACCTAGAAAGAGATCACATGTGAATGAATAAAATAAGAAAATGTGTAGGAGTGATGTGGAGGAGATAGCTTAGAGAATAAAATAGAGAGATTGAACTTGAAGAGATTCTTCATTTTGCAGTAGATTGATAATGGTTAAAAATTATATATATATATCTTAAGTGTTTTTATCATGATATTCCTCATCTCAACTTCACCATATCTTAACCATCCACAAACACAGAAAGTCAGAACACACTCTTCTATCATGCCTGCATTTTACAAGCAATCTTCACTTATCATGTGATTTAGATATACAAATCA
Source organism: Epiperipatus broadwayi (assembly GCA_028023455.1). Lineage (NCBI taxonomy): Eukaryota > Metazoa > Onychophora > Udeonychophora > Euonychophora > Peripatidae > Epiperipatus > Epiperipatus broadwayi. The sequence goes on from JAQFVV010012600.1 coordinate 551,785, forward strand.
TCCTAATCTATTATATCCATGTTGGCAGCTCAATATTATTCCCATTATGTCATTCTTTTACATAGCCTAGTAGGTTTTGTAGTATAATAAGTAGATGATTATCTCTGCTATTATTATGGTGCTCAGTGCTGAAAATGTATTAGACTATTTTAAGGCAAAGCTCTAACTAACTGCGCTATTCTGAATACTTATTTACTGCATATTAGAACCATAAATATTAATGCTACAATTGGATATTATATACATGTAGTTTACTATATATTATAAACTTTCTAATATGCTCTTCATCCTTAAGACACAGTAAAGCTTTTGCAATTATATTTCAGTTTTAGAATGATTTAGCAATATTCAAGCACTAAAGAGACAAACTGAATACAATGATTTTATTTATAATATTAGGATATGAGCACAGAGTTTCACATGACCCACCACTCTCCACTCCATCTAATAACACTGATACACTTAAACATATATATGTTGAAAAGATAAATAATCACCAATATCCGTATTTCATGCTAAACCAGCAATCATCAGTTGGTCCAGATTATCATCTCTACACATATATACTATAAGTGCTCAGATATATATTAAGATAGACAATCCTCATACTTTAATGGACAGGCTTCAATCTACTCCACACTCCAACTCTTCAACCGTCCATCCAATTGAAAATCTGATGATGGAATGCTCAAAGGCCACCCTGAAGCCGAGATTCTTATCACACCCATGTTGACCTCAGGTCAATCTGTATTTATATAATGAAACTATTTCCATTTTCTGCAAAGAATCGATTAAGAAATTATTAGTGCTTCAGCCCTTTGCTGAAACATGCAAGGGATTTAAATAGATTTCATTTATTTATTTATTAAGTATCATCATCATCAACCATTATTGATCCACTGCAGGATTAAGGTCTCTCCAAGTTCAACCCATATTTTCCTATCTTAAGCTTCTCTTCTCCACATCACCACTGCACACTTTCTTATTTCATCCATCCATCTCACATGTGGTCTCTTTCTGGGTCTTTTACAATCTCTTGAAATCCGGTTTAAAATTTCAATTGTCCATCTATTATCACGTCTTTTAGCAATGTGTCTAGCCCAACTCCACTTCAGTCTTTTAATTTTTTCAATGAGGTCAGTAACACCTGTCTGTTCTCTTACCCATACATTGTGTTTTTGATCTCTTCTTGTTACTACCAACATGCATCTTTCCATACTTCTTTGAGTGATCTGAAGTCTCCGTATTGCTCTTCTATTAAGTGTCCAAGTCTCAGATCTATACGTAAGAATTGGCAAAACACATTTATTAAAAACCTTCCTTTTCAAACACATAGGCATATTTCCCTTTAGTATCAAGTTATTTCTACCAAAAGCACTCCAACCAAGTTTAATTCTATGATTAATTTCATCCATTATGTTTCCATCTGTATTAATAATCTGACCAAGGTATTTGTAACTGTTAACTTCTTCTAACTCATCATAATCAATCTTTATTTTCATATTTTGAAAAAATCCATTAAACATTACTTTAGTCTTTTTAACATTTATCTTTAGTCCTACTTTGATTATATATATATATATACATTTATCTTTAGTCCTACTTTGATTATATATATATATATATATATTAGATAAAGCAATATTTATAAATTTTATAAAGAAATCTGTAGAGATTTCAACCGAAAGATATATTCACTAATGGTTTTATAGAATTTTTTATTTCTGTCATTCTATGAATAGATTAGCACTTATTACTTTTCAAGTTCCAATTTGAGGTACAATTATTAAGTCCATGATTGTTCAGTTCAATTATGAAAACAGTAACATAATGATCTGGAGGCTCCAATAGTATTTAAAAAGACCAAATTCACCAGATTTTAATATATATAGGGTATATGAGCACAGACTTTCACACGACCGACCACTCTCCACTCTATCTCATAACACTGATACACCCAAACACATCTATGTTGAAAAGATAAATATATAATTGGAGATAAAAAATGTTTATGGGTTTCTCACAATGTGTATTTTTGCTGCCAAAATTTTTTGTTTGCAGATTTTTGTGTTGGAGAATTCAGAAATTGAACTGTGGTGTTTTAAAAAGATGGAACGTGAAGATGATTTAAAAAATAAAAATAATGGTAAATTATTATAAAATAATATATAATATTATGAACTGATCGCATCTCATTGTTTAGTAATGGGTCTAATTTTTATGCAGAGAAATAATAATTGCAGAACAAATTTTGTAATTATAAATATAATATGCAGCAATAGAATTTAGAAACAAAAAAAAAAATCATAAAAAATTTAAAAGTATGTTCCGATTATCGCAGTAAAAACAGAATAAACACACAGTTTTTAATATTTAAAGAACATCTTAACTACTCTCTGAGAATGTTTTATTATGCCTATTAGAACTGTTTTTTTTATGATTCTTAAAAGATTTCGTCTCAGATATAATTTAACACGTTAACATATTTGTTTAGGTATAAAAACAGCTTGTGTATAAACTGGCTATAAATTTTTATTTTTTCAAATTTGTGGCCTCTACTTTTTTTTTCATTAAGAATTATTTTTTCTAAAAAAAAAAAAAACTATCATTGACACTAGAATCAACTAGTCGAGCGCACTTGGGGAGGGGGGTCACAACTATTACCGACATCTGGCAGTTTTCTTAAAGTTAATCTTCAACAAAGTCTGAAATATTATCAATAAACTTTTCCCCACATCATCAATAAAATCATAAATGAATAATTTCTTACATATCTTAATGAAGTCATAAAAATATATATTCATAATATTTTCCACACAATATTTGCAGATGACTATATATATTAAGATTATGGCAAAACGTAGAGAAAAAAGTCCAATAAAACAAAAAAAAAACAATATGAAAAATAATATATATATAGAGAGAGTAAAATAAAACATAATCAAAGAGAGAATTGCTTATAAGTTTATAAAAAGTGTGGATACTGAAAATGACATAGTTGAAAATATAGTCCATAAATCTTGAGATGTAGTTTGCCTATCTACTACTGCACCAAATCACTTGGAGCATTAATACACTAAATTCTTGGCATGCCAGTAGTAGAGCTCATTAAATTATATGATGCAATAATTGCTTGAATAAATAAAATTAAGAGCTTGAAAAGCAAAGACACTTAAGGTAACACTCATATTTTTAAGGATTTAAGTGACTGCTAAACCACAAGGTTCTTAACCAGAGTAAAACATGTAACGTCTTACAAATTTTTTATCAAATTTCAATTTTTATTTCCACCTTCTATACTATAAGACTTGTAAATTTGTTTCTAAAGGGTCAATGCATGAATAAAAACTTTTTGGCAGACTAATGTTTTAATGATGATGTGTATTATTGGTTTGAACACAGGGTTCAATCACCCAGTCACCCCATTCAAGCATAATGATTTAACATAAGGGACCTATCTTTACTCTGACTCTAGCATGAGGCATTATTATTATACAATGTGTGAAATTTACCATTATATGAAGTTATTCTTTTTTCATTTACAAATACATAAAAACAAAAGATAATCTATTATAGGACATGAATCAAAAGTTATTTAAATATAGTAGTTATAATTTTTAAATATTTATATTTTATTAATATTAATTAAGTAAACATTTGTTACTAAGAATAAAAACAATAATATTATGATAATAAGTTATTACAATTTAATTTAAAAGTATCACACTTCTTGACACAACATTCAAAGTTGACATCAATTACTTCACACGAATATATTAATGATTATCAGTATTTTATTTTTATTAAACTAGAGATTATCTCAAACCCAGATATAAACTTTAAAAGTTATTTGTTTTTTTAATTATGTATAAACACATGGAATAACTCAACTTTATCTTTAATTTTTCCAGATGTAATATGTTTTAAGATATACTTAAAATATCACCCCCAACACAATGATGAATACATAAGTAAGAGGTTGAGCTGAGCCAATTTATGAGTCTTGGGTCAGCATGGCATTCACATCTTGAGAGTGATTTATCTTTTTCAGATGTTTCATTCATATTTCAAAAATATGTGCTGGAATTTAGATTTTAAGTATATCTTTAACAAATATGTTAAAGTAACTAAATTAAAAATAATTACAATAAAAGAAATAATATTGCCACAATTAAATATTTGCATTTACTTGCTTTAGCTTAATAACATTTTTTGTTTTGTTTTACATAATATTATTTTTTCTTAAAATATAATGTCATGGTAAAGTCATTTTTGATATTAGGAGATTAGTTTTGGATTACAGTACTATAAAAGAATATTATGGCTAATTTAATAATCAATTCCTACAAATCAAAAGTTTTTCCATAGAAAACTATTACTTATAAGGTTTAGCAAATTAACGTTAGCTTTCATTCTACATCATTCACAGCCCTGCTTTGTTTGCTTACTTTAATATTTTCTAATATTTCACTTCAGTAAATTATTTCTGCCAAGCAAGAGGGGTGCTGTTTCTAAAATTATCAGCCATAAATGTTATCTTATTATAATAAATGTGACATTGAATATACAGTATATTGGACTTAACAGCAATTAATAAGATCTAGTTTGTGAATGAAATCGTACTATTGCTACTAATAAATAAATATGAATTTAAACACACTTGTTCAATGGGTATTTTTGACAAGAAAAGCTTTTAAACATTGTATTGTTAGCAATTGATATAGATAGATATGATAAATAGATAGAAAGGAAATTATTTTTAACTTTTTAAATATAAAATTTAAAGAAAAAAAATTAAAATTTTGTGAAGAAATTTATTTCGGATAAAATTTTGTATTTATTTAATTTAATAATATATTCATGTTAATACGAAACAAATCTTTTGTAACATTTTTTTTGTAAAGAGGAATAGAGAAACAGTCAAATATTGGCTATATTTATGACATTTATTTTTTATCTAGACATATCATTTAATTAACACAAAAATATTAAACACAATATTTAATGATATAATTTAGAAAATCATCAAAAATATCTATGATCCTATACACAAATTGATGCAAACAATAACTAGTGCTTATTGATAAAAAATCCATGCATATATAATTTAAAAGGAAAGATATTATTAAAAAAAATTGTGTTAATGTGAAGTGTTATTGTAAGGTGCTAAAACTACTTCAAAAAATTGTGCAACAGTAGTTCATTTTGTCCAGTAATCTGTGACATTTAATTGTGAGCTACACTGTGGACACCAAATTCTTAGTAGTAAAATCCATATTGTAATTTATTTTTATCACACACACACACATATATATATATACATTATTGTAGTAAAATATAATTTCTGCTTTTATTAATAAATATTTATTACATCATATTTTTGAGAGTTACTTAACACTTATCTAAATTTTATATCAATTATAAAATTAATCTCATGTCTTTTTTATATATATATTTAAGTTGCTTAAAAATAGGAATTTAGTTTTGAATTTACAAATGTATATTTTGAATAGCTTTTGAAAGAAAATTTTATTAAATTTTACAAATTTATTTATGAACATAAAAAAAAGAAAGGTATTATTTAGAGAAAGGCAAGATTTTAATTATTCAGTTTTAAATTTTTTCATGTGTCAGTTTAGACAAAATAATCAAATTTCTATTGTAGGGAGTATGAAAAAAAATTTGAATGGTTGTTTGGAAAAATGAATAAAGTTTATTGCAGTGATAGGATATTTGAGAGTAATGTTTCTATTAATAAAATTGTTAATCTTTCTGATATTAAGTTAAATGATAGAGAATTAGAGATTCTTTGTAAAGGTCCTAAATTTTGGTCCTTCTCATTCAAAAAATATAGCTTTTGATACAATTTTGTTTATTGAACCTAGTAATTTGAGTGATGAGCAGAAAGTCAACATTTAATTAGTTTTGAATAAAAGCTTATATTGTTTTTAGAAAAAGATCCAGGTAATGTGATTAAAAGTTAATAGATATTATGAAAAAAATGATAAATTTGAAAATTTTTAATAGAGTAGATTATTTAAAATGCTATTCAAATGATTTCATGTCAGCTAAGATGTTTATGAATATTAAGATTCATAAAGATGGTTTTCCTTTAAGATTTATTTTTGATTTTACAGGTAGTGTTGTAGAGGGTATTTCTAGGTTCTTGAATAATTATTTAAAACAGTTTGCTGATTTTGGTCATTATGCAGTTTCTTCTTCTTTTGAGGCTTTTGAAAGATTAATAATTTTAAAATGAAAAATAATTGGGTATTTGGTACTTTAGATATTGAGAATATATATTAGTCTGTTAATATATTAAGCAGTATTAATGTTCTTATGTCTGTGTTGGATAATCATGGATCTTTGTCAAAAAATAAAATTAAAGTTACTACAAATTTGCTTTTATTATTAAAGGAGTCTATGTATTTTACTTATAATGGTAATTTTTATAAGATTAAAAAAGGGTGGTTAGTAGGTTATATTATTCTTCATTTACTTTGTTTGGTTTATATTAATTATTTGGAAGAGGAAATTATTATTAAAAAGAATTGTTTATATTTAAAGTTATTTGATAGATATGTGGATGATTGTTTGTTTGTAATTGAGAATGATAAATTGAAGGAGTTGGTAAATGAGTGTAATTGCTTTGATCCTTCTATAAATATGTGATAGAAGGAGGGATTAGATTTTGTTAAATTAAAATTTTTTGATCTATTGGTGATTAGAAATGTAAAGAATAATTGTTTCATATGCAGTCATTATGTTAAAAGTAAAGAATTAAGGGCTGTATCTCATAAAATAGCTGTTTTAATAAATTATTGTTATAAAAATAAGAAAATAAAGCTTTGTTTCAGAATAAAGATTATTTGAGTGTTGGCTACTCTGATAAATTTTTTAAAAGTATTTTATTTATTAGTAATATTTGTAATGATGTAAAGAATAAAGAAAAATATGATTTTATTTCTTTGCCATTTATTTGTTTGGAAATAAGAAAATTGCTTGGAAAAGTGGCATTACTTTGAATAATTTATTAAATAATACAAAGAAAAATTTTGATAGGAAGACTATTCCTGAAGTAGTGTATATTATCCCTTGTTTTTGTAAGAAGATGTATATAGGTCAGAGTAGTTTGAGCTTAAATGAAAAAATAAAGGTACATAAAAGTATGGTTAGAAATAAATATCTTAGTTCTGCTTTGTATGTCCATGAGAAACAAACAGGTCATGCTATTAATTTTGATGAAGCTAAGGTTGTCTTCTTTGAGAGAAATGAAATAAAAAAAGAAATTAAAGAATTTTTATTATTAAAAATTTATGATTCTGAAGCAATTAATTTATTTAAAAGTTCTTTTAATATTAAGGGTGGATAGGAAAAAAATGGAATTGTGGGTAATGTTTAATATAAATATGTTGTTTTGTAGTTCTTTATACTTGAGAAGCCTGCTTGTAGCAGTGGAACTATTGGTTGTATTTTCAATTTTATTTTTTTGAGTAGTCTGGTTGAGTTTTGGATTTGGGATAATTTTGATTATATATATATATATATATATATATATATATATATATATATATATATATATATATATATATATATATATATATATATATATATATATATATAGCAATTTTCATAAGAAGGGAATTATAACCTATACACATGTGCTATATTGTTATTTTTAATACCTAAATGATATTTGGTTGAGTATGAAGGATACTCTCAAACCAAGGTATAAAATAGAGACTTTGATAAGATAAGAGCAGCCATCTTATCTATGTATCAAAATTCATTTATATAGGCCAATCTAAAGCATCTTGAAATGAAAGTATCAAGATCTTTCATTAATCACCTTATATCTATTAACATTATCCTGTTTATTAACAATCATGAAATATTCTGATGTACTACCAGTTAATATTATGAAACATTAAATCTATGTGATTTCTCAGTTTAATTTACTAGCACAGTGTGTATATAATTGTCATCACAAGGAAATACACATGCACTGTACTATTATTTTAATATCTCAATAATGTTTTGTGCTGAGTAAAAAGGATTGTTGAAAATACTTGGAAAATGTGAATATATAAAACTTTGAACAAATACAGACATTGAATAAGAATATCATTATATATATGTATGCATTCCTATCTAAATAATTAAAAATATCTAATAACTTTTCTATTAATTACTAGTTTTTTTATTTATTAATCATACTTTTTGGAATTGTGGTTAACTGAAATGTTTGACAAGGCAATCTCAGATACTATACATTAAAAGTGGCTCTCTCTTATTACCAATATCATTAATTAGAGTTTAGGCAGTTAACATGAGAAACACAGTAAGTCAGATAAATATCTAATAAAAAACAAGGTTCAGAAAGACTTCCTTACCTTTGACTTATAATAGGGGTGGGCAATTGTTTTGGCTCAGGGGCCGCAGAGGTTGGTGGAGAGCCGCATCAGGGGCCACTTTGTGGAAGCGAAGGTTAGCGGAGAGCCGCACCTTTTTTTCACGATACAATAAACACACTGTTTTATTCCCTGTATTACCAAAGAAATATTTGTTTGTCCATTCTTCATTAAACACATGACATTCATCACTGATTTTACATTTTTTCAGAGGGTTCATGGTTTCACTAAAGTTGAAAATGTATATATTTGCTAATGCAAAGACAAAATTGAAAGTAACCAGATCAACTGGAAAAGCACTGCACATCATATCTACACTGCACATGTGTATTGATGTGGCCATCATAGTGGAAAATACGAGATGAATCTTCAGTCACACACAAAAAGGAAATTTCAGTTAAAGGCAGATTTTTCTGATTGTCTTGGAGGGCTGCATAAAACATCTTAGCAGGCCACGTGTGGCCCCTGGGCCACTATTTGCCCACCCCTGACTTATAAGTATCTTGTGGATTATTTTACAATTGCAAAATATATTACTTTACTTTTTACTGTTATTAATTTTTATTATTACTAGGTGAAATCTAGTCAATAATGATTCTAACAGTCACAGGAATAACATTATTTGTAAAATTTTCACACAATAGAACTTATGGCACACCTATCAATTGTCAGTCAATTTAAATTTTTATATAATTAATTTCATTAACAGTAAATTTTCTTTTTTTGTTTTTTTAATATGAGTTTTTGTATATGGGTTATTAAATAGTAATATTTACCCAAACATGACATCACATGACTTAAACTAGCCAATGCTTTTACTTCTATTTAAATAGCAAAAACATCCTAATATATCTAAAAATACTAGATTTTAGAATGTGTGATATATTTAACAACAGTGATGTATAATTTTGAAATATCCCAAACCTGGTCCTTAGAAGAATCTGCAAGTACATGTAGTAATGCATTATATATATGATACCTAAAATAAGGCAATTAGTTTAATATTTATAGGCTTATAATGAGTCTGCATACTGCTTGTTATATAATACATCTTTTTAGTATTTTTGTTGTTGTTTGTTATTGTTAATTTTTTATTTAGATTTGATAAAATAAAGACGATTGCAAGCAAGATCAAAGAATTGCATAATATAATCAACATGTTATAGCTTATTCATAATATTACATTGTCTGGATATTAAATATGCTTTCAAGCAAAAGAAAAAAGTACAAACTTCATTCTTAGTTTTAGAAACTTCAAAAATAATTTCAAAAGTAATAAAATATTTTATATCAATTAATATCTAACTCGATTTAAATTTTAAATGAAATTAATTTTATCTAAATATTTAAAAATTCAAAAAATTTCATAATAAAATATTATTTTAATTTCAAAGTATAATGTCAAAATTGATTGAAATAATACATTTTCAGGTCGATTTTAAAAATATATATATTTAAAGTAGATGATAGCTAGAAGTATCATTTTAAAAAAATATAACTTTATATAATTATCTGATAATTATAAAATTATAATAAAACTACAATAAGATAAAATTGCAAATTACATTTTAAATATGAATTTTTAAATTTTTCAGCAATTGGGGAATATATATAAATGATTTAAAGTAAAAAGAATTTTGGGAAAATTTTATAAAACTTATGCGGAAAAGTCTTTAATAGCTCACAGACGGACAGATACCTCACCATCAGATATTTGAAACTGCATGTTGTTAGGGCGTGAGCGGTTTTTATTCTGGGTTTATCTTCCGGCTAATAATAGATAATTGGTTAAACGGTATAGTGCTATAAAAGAATAGTAATGAATTCTGTTATATAGTTTATAATAAGTATTTATTCTCTCTTTTTTTAAAAAAAAAATATTTTTTTTTTATTTCAGCGTTTACACTATGACATTTATTAATATTTAAAAGTATAATTAAAAAAAAAATATCAGTTTTTATAATGATTTTACTTTATGTTTGCATAACAACTTTATACATTAAAAAATAAAATTATGATGATACCATATTGATAATAGTTACGTATTGTACTATTTCCACTTTCTAACTGAAATATTTAAATTGTTCTTAGAAAAAATTCAAACATTATTCATACTTTTCCAAATGCATACAAATGCTAGTAAAAATTTACAGGTATTGCTGACCTGTGGAGTGCATGAGATTTGCACCAGTGTCCTTTAGTTTTATACTTACTAAAACAAAATGATGCTTTAATTAATTTTATTAGAAAAAAACTAATTACGACCTCATTTAAATTCACTATTCTTGAATCTAAAGATAATCTGTCCAATCTTTATGCTAGTAGTATCACTCATAAGGTCAATCACATCCAAAGAATAGATGATATTAATACCAATCAAAACATTATGATTTGTATTAATCTCATATTATTAATAATTGTGGAATGCGTTTGGAAAGTATAAATAAAGTTTAATTTTTCTTAAAAACTTTTAACAATTTAATTAGATGATGAAAATAATTCTGAATATCATTACAAATTTAAATATATATATATATATATATATATATATATATATATATATATATATATATCAAGAGTTGATTATACCAACATACTTTTATTAGCTATTTACAACTGCAGACTACTTTTGAAAAAATGAAGATTGGAAAAATTGGAAAAAGAACTGATTAAATGGTACATTTTGTAAAGTTAAATGAAAAAATGATGATACAATTGAAAAGTAGACATGCACATTATTACAAAGTTACAATTCATTGTAAATAAAAAATAGAACAACAATAGTAGAGAATAATGATATACCAGACAGAATGGAAAGATTAGTTATTCAATTTAATAAAAAATATCAAATATAGATAAGTCAAATTTATGTCCCAACATGTTCCAATTGTGTAAAAGAAGGAAAGAATTTTTATATGGAAGTACAAAATGCTTTTGATCAGACAATACAACATTTTAAAATTGAGATAGTAAATGTCAATATTAGAGTTAAAAACAATTAGAAAATGAAAGTACTAGGAGTAAATTTGGTTATGGTAATAGAAATGAGAGAAGACACAGACACCTTGGAATTTTCCAAAAATATTTATTATTAATTTATTTTTGAGAAATATGACTGAATAGAAATGAACATGCAAGCATTCAAATAAAGGTACAACAGAATTGGATTATATTTTGACTAACTGAAAATATATAATTCGAGGTCATCATTTTTAAAGTAAATTTAATATGGAAGTGATTATCGATTAGTGAGATGTAAAATATATCGTAATGCAAAACTAGATGCAAAAACTATTAAAAAAGACAGTAATAGTTGATATTCCTAACCATCAAAACATTCCAATGAATTTAAATTAGAACTATCAAATCATTTAAAAATATTATCAAACATTGAAAATGGCTCAGACTTGACTGAGATAAATAAGAAATAATTGATACTCTATTAAAAACTGTAACAAAAATAATTGGCTCAAAAAGAAATTCACCAATAAATTTTAAAAAATATATGAAAATATTTACAAAAGATCCATTAAAAGAATGAATAGTCAAGGAAAGCTATAAGAAAAATAGAATTCTCAAAAGAACAAAACAATATCTTAGTATTGGAAAAAAATTGTTCAACAACAATAACAAAAAAAAATGGAACTATTATTAAAAACAACTTATAGTTTTCTCAAGAAATTAATAATAAAAAATTTAAATAAAAATTTACATTGGTTAGTAATCAATTCGGATATAAAAATTTTAATACTCAATATATCTCTGTTGAAATGGAAAACAAGAAATTAATAAATGTTGATGCCAACATTAATTTAGGCTTGCTATTGGACTTACATATTAAATGGGGAAAATAGACAAACATATATATAATACATTTAAAGCAATTGTAAAATCTGTACATTTTATTTTTTTTAAATAAGAAACATTTTGCATAGAAAATTAAATTTTTATGATGTAACTTCAATTTTTAAAACTTTTCTCAGAACAATGTGATTCAAAACAAATACAAACAAAATGTATATAAAGAAAAGCTTTGTTTGATACTTTTAAACACATGGTATGCTGAGCATACTTTTGACTAATGTCACATGTTTCTTGGACAACTATTGTTATGAATATGACTACCAGTTAGTTGAAAGCATGATTAACATACCACACAGTTAAAGTATTAAATGAAGCTTTTATTTATTATGTATTTATTTTGAATTAAATTTTTATAAACACTTTTTTTTCTTAAATTGATTTATGGTGCATCTTTTTGAGGATGCACAGCTTAAAGATTTTGCAGAATTTTTCTTAAAGAAATCTCCATATGACATAAATTTTTTATACATTTTTTTTTATTCCTTTAACAATTATTTAGTGCAAATTGTTTGTGTTATTATTTTCAAAATTATCATTTTTTTTTTGTAAGGAAAAGAGCATTAGGAAGTTTAAATTTGATTTGTTTAATCAATCAGTTAATAAAAACATTCAAAAAAGATATCATATGTACTTCAAGTTTTTGTTATAATGTTAGCTTAAAATTAGATTTTACTTCATAAATCAAATTTTAAAAAAAGATTAATTTCATAATTAACTTCAGATAATAATTTGGGCACATTCAACATTACATATTAATTACTTCAATTTTTTGTTATCTTCATGCATTAACTTTTAATATATAATGATATGGCAAAATCTTATGGCACACAATATAATAGTGTGTGTGTGTGCATATGTATATAAAATTTGAAAGAAAAAGTAGAAACGAACAAAAAAAAATTTATAGTAGATATTTATTTAAAATATATTCACTGAAATAACATTAATGATTAAATAATAATTTTGATATTCAAAATTATAAATTATTTTAAATTAAACATTTAATTCTAATTTCGATTTTTAAAATAATCTAAAACAAGCTCATTTTCATTTGATAATTGATAGTAATTATAAATTTCTTCTATCTATATTTAATTGGATTAAGTATTTTAATTAAAACTACTTCCGATAAATGTTAATTATTTTTATACTTGGATCTGTTTCCTTTTGCAGTATTAAGAAATATTTTAGGTAAAAACTAGTTTTGATTAATGTAAATTGAAATATTAACTTTTTTTTTTTCAAAAATTATGATAAAAGAAAAACTTGCTTCCTTATCCTGTTTTCAAATTCCACTGTAGTGGGCTCAAATTAAAGATTAGAATAGATTAGTAAGTTATTAGACTACAGAGAATGCTGAAGTAGTGCGTATTAAAAGCCAGCTTTGAAGAAACATCATCAGTTTCAATCGGTTGAGTTTGAATTCACATGGAAGTAAGGGATGGTCTTCCTGAGGTTCATAGCTTATATACATGCAATAGAGTGATTGCTTTCCTGAAGTCCATCAAAACTATAGAGGCTGAATGGGGCTGACTGATAGTCAACATTTATCTTCTATATGCCAAACCTGGAAATATCAATAAACTAGTCTATTATTCTATCATGGATATGATTATAATGGGCCAGCTTACCAAGAGATTCCAGTTATTAGCCAGCTGATTAAGAGAGTACTGTTCAGTATTTTATATATATGCTGTTTAATCTACTTGCAAATACGCACAAACAAAAAATTACTGCTGGTTGCATATAGATTATCCGTGCTATTTATTTATCAAATGAAGCTATCAAGAACTGATGAAAGAAATTAGGAGGTAAATATAATATATACACTGTTAAGGACATATCTCAATCATTAATTTTGCGTTTAAAGAAATCCTATTTCTATTTATAGCTCATAAGAACATATTTAACATCGGCTTTAAAAATTAAGCATAAATAATTTTGAATTATACTAAAGCAATTAACTGATGGAAATAAAGTTGAGAAAGTCTCTTAAAGTTAGAAGCCAAAGGTTAGAAACAAAATAACTTTCTAGAAAAGCACAAAGATGTTTACAATTTAAGAATAATCTGAAAAAAAGAACTTGATATAGAATTTTCAAAGAAATCATTTTTTTTGTATTTTTTAAAAAAAAAACTTTTAACATTTTAAAAGATGTAACTTGTTATTAGGTGGCAATAATTGGAATTCAAAATATCTTAATTGAAATAAGCAAATATGTACAGCTTATTATGTATATGTTTGTTATTTAATGATAGAATAATATTGGCATATATTAGCAAATAGGATATTATTTGTATATTCTAATGCGTGCTGGATGTGCTTATCTGTGCATAAACATGCATTTATATATTATAATGAAATAGTTTTTATTGGTTTGTTAATAAATATTTTATATATTTAGACACGCGCATGTTTGCACATATGCATGCGATTATTTAATATTTGTTACAATTTGTATATCTGAAGTCTCTAGACAATGCTTCCTGTACAGGTTATTATTTATCAATCTGTGAGTCAAAATCAGAATGATTCACTTATATGTAGAATACTTATCAGACATTTAATTCATGTTTATTGTCATAATTTTTAATTAATAAATTTAGCTATTATTATTTTAAGTTATTACAGTGAAAGTATTTAATACTAAAATAGAGTTACAGTGTTGTATATTTGTACTTTCTCTTGTTCACAGTCATGGTTTCTAGAATGCTTGAATCCAAACTAATCACAAGCAATAATGATTAGTTTATATAGATATGGGATAAATGTTGTATTTGAACATCCAGATAATTCTCTGAATAACGCAAAGGTCAAAGTCACCTTAAAGTTAACTCACTTTATGACAATTATTATTTTATTGATGGTTAATATGTTTAAATTATCAGGTGGCCATGAGCATTGATGTTGATAAGCATGCCAGTTTTTTATGATAGATACATTAGCACTTAAGTATATGTATCCAGGTGATTCTATTATATTTTGTCCTAAGTTTGGCAATGGCCAGATAATTAGCCTGTTTATAATGAATCTCTTTTAAAACTAGTCACAAAAGATGATTGTAGATTTAATTAATGTTGGTGATATTGCTATATCTATAACTTGTTTATTATTTATTTATTTCCAGCTTAAATGGTGTCTTTCTGCTTATATTCATTCTATTCATTCTTTATTAAATGAGGATGATAATGAGTCTCATCTCATTACATTATCCCTTTCATTTTCAAAATTATATATATATATTTGTAAATATTTATTATTTTTTAATCTCTACATGTAATTTTTTTTCATTGTGAATTTATTATTATTATTACTATTATTGTCGTTGTTATAATTATTATTTTTATTAAGCATTGGTGGTCGAGAGGTCAGCGACAGCTGCTTAACAAGCAGTTGTCCCGGGTTAGCAGGTTTGCTTACCGGCTGATGCTATGGCACATGAGAAAAAAAAATCAGAATTTAAAATTAATTAAATGTTATTAAAATAATAATGAAAAAGTGAAATTTGAAATACTTATTTTCATTGATATATATCGTTGTCGTTTTTTACTGTGTCGTAAAGTATCAATTATAAATACCTGCTTGGCTAACAAATTTCAACTGGTGGTTCCAGATTTTTCTTTAGAAAGCAGTCGCAGGAAATTTAGTTACAATGGACTCAGGCTCTTTAATTCTTTCGTTACTGACTGTTCAATTGATGTTGATCATTTATCTTTTTATATTTTTAAAAAATATTTAAAATTTTGGTTATTGTCTCATGTGTAATATATTGATTAATTAATGTGTATACATTTTTTGTTTAATATATTATAACGATCCGGAGAAAGAGCCTTAATGTAATCTGCACTACAGGGCGCCATCTAGGCATTTGAACCTAGAAAAATTTATAAAGTAGGCAGAAACGTAAGTCAAAAAAAAATTTTTTTTTTATATATTTGGATATCCGGTCGTTAGCCCATTGTCATTAGCTCAGCGTAACAGCAGAGATTTATATTTTATATTAAATTCCTATCTAAGATATATAAAAAAAAAAAAATAAGCCACATATAAATTAATGCACATATAAATTTTGAATCATTTTAACATTACTTTTACTTTATAATTTTAACTTGAT
This sequence comes from Epiperipatus broadwayi, assembly GCA_028023455.1. Lineage (NCBI taxonomy): Eukaryota > Metazoa > Onychophora > Udeonychophora > Euonychophora > Peripatidae > Epiperipatus > Epiperipatus broadwayi. The sequence continues at coordinate 568,174 of JAQFVV010012600.1, forward strand.
TTTAGATTTTAATTTACATTTTTATTTTTTATACTATTATAAGTTTGCACAGATGGGTTTATAAAAGTTTGTTTTAAAATGTTGAGTATAGATCGGTTACATAGATTACACAGTCAAAAACATTTCAAAATAAATATAAATGATCAAAATACAAAATCATTGATACCGTCAATTGCATAGGGAATACAAGAAACCCACTGGTATTCATCATAAGATACTGCAGTGACACCAATAACTTAAAAGACATCCGAATAAATATATTTTAGATACTCACCGTAAGGTATCATTATTTACTGAATGTCTATACATTTTGATCAAATATGAAAACCAAAAACATAATTAACCGATAATGAATCCATGCAACTTCCATACCCAACTTAAATTTAATGCATTTTTATTTAGAGTGTCGAGTATGAATAGACTACATAGATTTGCATTTGAAAGAAAATATTCTATCCTTATTTAACCTTAGGCCAAAAGTTCACAGTCAAACTAATGTCAATTCATCTGATATATCGATGCATTCAATGTAATACGAAATACGGCAGCACAAAAGGTTAAGAGAAGAAATTGCCTCTTGTCAGATAGGAATACTACATCTATCTGGCAAGAAGAGCAATAAAAAAAAACTCCATAGGAAAGGACTGCGGTCATTTTTCCGACTTACAAATCGCATTCCATAGGCAAAACGAGGGTGTGTGGCATATAAAGCGATTCTGCCCATAGAGAACCTCATACTACATCTACTAATTACACCAATATATCCAATCCATTGACCTAATTCAACTATGAAACAAATAACCTAAGATTACCCTCCCCTAATATGACTTTACAAATCTATATAACCGTTCATGCCTGACTTAAGTTTAACATTTATATAATTTAATTTATCGCAAACCAAAAATCATAAATAAAACTTAAAGAACAAAAAAAAAAAAAAAATGGAAACGATTTTACAAAAAAGAAATACATCAAATAAAATTATAACTAATTAATAAATAATTTAGTTTGGTCAGATAGGAATCTATTTTTATTTTTTTTAAATATGGAAAGTTTTTAATTTAATATTCATGAATTATATAAGGTTCTTACAATTTTTAAAATGTCCAGCTTTATCCGTGGCTTGACATTTGAACGTGAATTCCCACACCGTCCTAAATAGATATTGGTATCCAGTTAGCCGTTGTTTTTTATTTATTCAGAGGTCTTTTAGTTTAACTGGTCCTTAATGTAGAAAAAATGATGTCATTTCTTTTCTTTTTTTTAACAAAACTGAAGGGATTGAAGAGTGCGTCTTTTCAATCTCTTCTCCTTCAACTCCGCACTAACACATATCTGTCCTTTTGTAATAACTTTCTTTACTCACTAAACTTTTTATTTCCAAACTTTTTCTTTTATATAAACTTTCAGATCCAATTGACATTTCGTCATCGATGTGATGGTCTTTTCGCTGAGGTCCGATTCCATTGTTTTTCTTTCATTGGCCATTAGTTTCTATTGTTTTCCTATCTGACCATTGCTTATGCATTTAAATGCCCAAGGCTAGTTTACATTTGACTAATTAATTACATTAATCATTTCCATTTTTTCCAATAACATTAATTAATTTGTTTTGTACAAACTTAGATATATTTTTATCTTTAAATCTCTTTGTTGAAAGATTTAGTTTTTCTATTTTTAATAAGGTTTTAATTTTAATAATTTTTTTTTATCTGTGCGATTTTATATAGATACGAGTTTAATATAGAATTTTAATTTTCAATTTTTAATTCTTAAAAAAAGAAGTTTTATTTGCGAACTTTTATTTTTTTCATGTTTACTAATAAAAAAAAAACAATGAAACGACGTCTGTGCCCATTACAATATATATCTTTTTGGTTGTATTTATTCTTATATTATTTGTTTTGGTTTACTTGTTTTAGTATTTATAGTATAGTAATGTATTTTATTATTATTATTATTGTTATTTTTGTTGGGGTTTTTGTTTTTGGTTTGTAATTAATAATTTGAGAAAGACTCCTAGCACAAGTTTATCTTGTTTGGAGTATTTCTCTTTTTTATATGTATTGTTTGATTAATAATACATAAATAAATTATTATTATTATTATTATTATGATGATGATGATGATGATGATGATGAAGAGGTCATTTCTCTTTTGATATTTGATGAAGGAGTATGTGTAATCACAAATAAAAGAATATATTTGTATGTGCTAGAAAAATTTTCTAATATTTTTTTTTTCAAAATAGTAATACAGTGCTAATAAATAGCACCAAACATAAGAGCTAAAAAACCTATAATTTTAGAGTTTTCATAAGAAGTAATGGTAGACATTTTCTCTAAAGAAGTTCTTTTAGCAATAATTTAATTTTTAATAAATGAAAAAAAAAGTTTATTGCTAAGTATGATAAAATGAACTCATAATTCACTCTATGGTTGTGCACATATTCAGTTTGCAAGAAACTATCCTGGAGTTTTAATGAAAGATTAATTAGACTCACTACATTAGTACTAGGGATATAACTCAGTATTTAAAAAATGTTTCCAGAAATTTTGTAATTCTTAGTAAGATAATTTTAAAAGTCAAGTCATTATCATCAATGCAAATGAATTTTTATCTTGTTTGTTTGGCATAAAAAACTGTATTTTTAATCAAAAACTTATCAATCTACATATGATATATTTACCAAAGTTTTCATTTAATATATAGTATTTCAATTACATACTATTCAAAAAATGTAAATATAAAAAAGTAAGCAAAAAAAAAAAACTTTTTTAAAAAAAATTACATATTTAATAAATTTTACAGTAAAGTAGCATCCATATTTCAATTTTACAATGTCATATATGTAATATTTACTAAGGCTGTAACCTCAAGAATGTGCATGTAAAATGCAATAGAAGGGACCTCTACAGGTCTTAACCATAAGCTTACATTTTGGAAAAAAAGAGGGGAACCCTTCTTTACTTCAACCTACTTTCTATATAAATAGGTGAAGCTGAAGCGGTTAGATCTGAGAGCATGAAGCTTATGTTTAGGGAAAAACATTAAAATTTATAAATTTAATAAATTTACAATATGACTGCAGTGGATTTTTTTTATGTTAGGCACTGTATGTGATCATGTTTAGTAATAACACTTCTTCATGTTACATTGAAAGCATATATATTTTATTATTTGATTTGATGTAGCACTGTATTTTGTATCATAAAATGTTTCTAAGTGTAAAGCTAAAAGTTTCATAAAATTTAAGAAGTAAAACAAATGTTATCAATTTAGTAGTGACAGAAAAAAGAACTGATAAATGTTCTTGAATCAACAAGCTTAATGTTTGAGAGTTTAATTGGAAATCTGGTAGGTGTGACTGTATAGATTCTGAAGTTGATACAGATTTAAAAACATCAACTAGAGAGACCCATAGTCTGTTGGTAATGAGACTGCCATGTTTTTTCTAGAGGAAAAAAAAATATTGAAAAAAGGGTATTGTCCAGAGCATATTTAATTGGATAAAAATTGGATATTTCATTTAAAATAAATATATGACAATATTTTTTAAATAATTTTTAGTTTTTTGAGTGAATGCTTAAAAAAATCATTTTACAAATACAAGAAATATATATTTTGTGTAAGTACACTCTCAAGCTTCACTTTTTTGCGTAAAGTGCAATTTAAGACTTATCACTCAAAGGTGAAGTAAAAACAAGGATTTTATTTCAATTATTATTATTATTATTATTATTATTATTATTATTATTATTATTATTATTATTATTATTATTATTATTATTATTATTATTATTATTATTATTATTATTATTATTATTATTATTATTATTTGATTCTTTAATCTTAATTCCTATATGCATATTGTACATATACAAATTGTTTGAATATATATATATATGTGTGTGTGTGTGTGTGCTGAAAATTTAATATACATGTGCAGTTCCATATATACTAAATATTCTATTGTAATTAAATACTATCAAAAATGTGAATTATTATACATGATATATACTTCATGTAAAGAGATATGGAATAAATTTAGTAGATATCATGACCTTACTGTAATTATATTTTATTTACTACAAGACTTTCAAACATCTTTCAACTCACTATCTCATATCACTGATACACATGATCACAGACATGTAGAAAATATCAATAATCACCAATATATGTACAATTAGGCTTCAGATCTATGAAGAGTGCCTGTATTTCAAATATTACTACAAGAATATATTTTCCAATATTATGTACATTTTAATTTCTCAATGTCATTGTGTATATCTTCTTTGTCTGTATCATAATATCACATATTGCTTTTGTAAGTGAGAGAATTTTACATATAAATCATATATATATATAATTAATTATTCACAATATTAATAATAATCCGCTTATTTATAAAAAGGGACCCAAAAATAACTGACATCATTCTCTGATTTGTGTGCCTATTGTAGTATATACTTTTGCTGTTATATACTTCTTGCAGAAACCCTTCTGCATCAATATGCTAAAGAACATTACCATATAAAATTGTGGTGCCATGTAGCACATTTATTTCTAAAGTGTGTTTCATGTATTTGTCAAATTTTTTATAATAGCTGAAATGTTCGAACAATCACTGCTTTTTTTAAAATGCAAATATCATTTTTTCCTCAGATTTAGTTCATAATAGACAGACATTTCATCTGCAAGTTCTGAAACATTTATGTGATGTAGTAAAACATAAACATCCTGTTTTGGGCAAAAAAAAGAGTGCAAACTCCACCCCAATAATATTAGCTCTCAGAAACTTGAGTGTGAAACACTTTGTATTTAAATTGAGCATGACTTAGCTTATCTATCAGCTATATTTGCTCAATCTTGCTTCATGCAATTTTTTTTAGTCTCTCAAGCCCAAAAAAATGTCTCCATTTTGGGGTGGGGGGGTGATTTAGAAAAATTGGAAAAATACATTTAACTGGGATACTGCATCAAATGGATAATAAATTGAAAATGGTTAAATTTATAATATTTAAAAATAAATAAACATTTTTTTATTAGAAAATTCTGATTACTTTGATAATTAAAAAAAAGAGTCCTTTTTTTTTTCAAATTATCTCTAAGTAATTATAAATGTGGCTTAAAGTTGCACTGGATTGTTATTTTTATATTATGGATAATTATTACTTTGTATATTTCTTAATATTATGCATAGATTATATATATATACAAATGATATATTTTGGCTTAATCACCCAAACCATCAATTGGTATGAATAGAATACTATAAAGATGGATATAGAGATGCTATAAACAGTGGTTTATAATCATGTTAAAATTCTACCAATAGGAAAAAAAACAGGCATATAAAATTAAAAAATATAATGGACAGAAACTCTTCAGATCAATATGTTTTTCGAAAAAATTCTTCCAAATTAAAAAAAGTTTGCATGTGTCATCATATTTGTTGATACAATTTGGTCTTTTGAATATCTCAATGGTTTCTCTGATCTTACATTGGTGGTTTTACAGAATTCTGGTATTAGAGAACTCAATATTGTGACCAGAATCCATAGCAGGGAATGAAACTGCTGCTGATAATGATTGTTGCTTAACTGCATAAGCATATAGATCTCCTCTAAGACTTATGTGACGATTATTCATACTTACATAAGAAGGTTTACAAATGACACTTGAAAATCATAAAATCCATGAGCCCCAAAAAGAAATCAATATTTTGGCTTGGTTAAAAAGTTACTATTTTTTTAATAAGTAGTATATACTATGTTTATATTGTAGGGTTTTAAAATATGCTTCATATTGTCTGTAGTTCCTTTTATATAAAGTAATACAAATCCTAATAGTAGTTTCGTCTTTTTGTTTCTTATTATGATTATTTTGGGCTTAAATTAAGGCTTGATGTATAATTTTATTATTATAACCATTAACTAATAAAACATTATTTATATGATTTATTTCTTCAATCAGATATGACTTATCTGAAAGAGTTAATAGCTCTAGTGAAAAGAATTTTGGCTACAGAATAATGATGATATGACGAAAATTATAGATATCTGTCTAAGTGTGTGAAAACAATAAAATATCTTTTTTTTTTACAAAACAAACACGCCCCTTTATGCAATAGTAATTGCAATAAGATCTCCCACTCACATTTTAGTTAGGTATTTATCTGATTTTATAAACCTATAATTTCATCTGTTAAATGGTATATAAAAAACTCTATTCATTTTATGTCTCTATTAAAAATGTAAAAGTTAATACAAATGATATTCTCATCAGCTTCGATGTTGTTTCTTTATTTACAAATATTCCTTTCAATTGAAGAAGCTTTTAATATCATTTCTCTGCAATTTACCGACTATATTATTGCCTTAATGGACAGCATTATAAACAAACTTTTGCTACTCCTATGGGTTCACGTATCTCAGAAGTTATAGCTGTTTTATTTATGGAATATATAGAAATTCATGCTTTAGAATCACCTTTTAAACTTCTTGTTTAACTTAGATATATAAATGACACGTTTATCATCTGGCATTATGATACAAATAAATTACACATTTTTTCACACATTAAATAATATCCATCCTTATATTAAATTTACAATGGAAACAGTCTGATAGGAAGATTCCCATTGCTGGTGTACTCATCACCAAAAACCAAATAATATTTTATCATTTCCAATTTTCAGAAAAACACACACACAGATACATACCTACAATTATCACCATATCTCATCCCACCCATTTTTTTTCTATACTCAAATCCTTTCAGATAAACAATATTTGAAAAAAGATATAAATCATATAAATAATGTTTTATTAACTGATGGTTATAATAATAAAATTATAGAACAAGTCTTAATTCAAGCCCCAAATAATTACAATAAGAAACAAAAAGAAGAAACAAATCATAGGATTTGTATTCCTTATATAAAAGGAACTACAGACAATACTGGATATATTCTAAAATTTCTATAATATAAAAACAGCATATATTACTCATCAAAAAATTGATAACGTTTTAATCAAGCCAAAGGATTCATCCCTCATGAGGTTGATGGATTTCATAAAATTTCATGTGGAATTTGTAAAGCTTTTTATGTAGCTATGAGCAACTGTCGCATTAGTGTTAGAGAAGATGAACATGCTATTGCAGTTAAGAAATACTCATCATCATCAGTACTCTCACTCCATGCTATGAATTCAAATTAAAATATTGATTTCTCTAATACCAGAATCAGACAAGCCATTGAGATACTCAAAAGACCAAATTGTATCAAAAAACAGATAACATATGCAAACTTCATTTTATATAGAATATTTTTTAAAAAAAATATTTTAAACTGAAGAGTTTCTGAACATTATTATAAATCACTGTTTACAGCACCTCTCAACCATCTTTATAATATTCAATTCATCAACCAGTTGATGGCATGTGTAATCAAGAAAAATATCAGTATATTTGTGATAAAAATCATATGCAGCATGGAAAATATATCATTTATATCTATAATCCATGAAAAATTTCATATTAATATATATATACACATACAATAGTTTCTTATTATGAGCCACTTATAAATAATTATGGTCAAAATTTATACATTCTAATAAAGTGTATTTTATACTTCTAAATAAAAAATGCTATATTAAATTTCATGACTCAAGAGCTATATGTTATTGAATTATTACTAGTTGAATAAAATAAAACAAAATATATTTGGTCATTTAAATGTAACATATTCTAGGTGGTATAATGTAGTGGTAAAAACAGAGACTCTGGAACTCAATATGTCGATGAATTTTGTCTTCAGTTTTTGCCATTCCCAATGCTTAAACTTCTTATGATCTCCTGAACAATAAATCATTCAATTATATATTAACTGAACTGACTATGTCCAACTTATCATTTAATTCTTGAATATGATATAATTTCTTGAATAATTAACCAAATGATTATTTTATGTAAGAGATAGAGAATATGGGCAAATAAAGATCAAGTATGTTACTGATTTGATTACTGATATTACTTATCCCCTTGATGATTGAATCTACTTACTAGAAAAAAACTTAATGGACATATCATTACTTAATCACTTTTTAGGCTTTCTTATCATTCATAACCTATCAACTAATCTCTTTTAAACCTCTCAATCTTCAACTATTACAGTTTTTCTTCCAATTTTTGGATATCCTGAGCACCAGATAATTCTTTCTGACTAATTATATGTCTTATCCATCTTCTACTTCTTATTCAACAACATTTGGACAATTATGTGTCTCATAAACAGCTCTATCATTCTTTGTATTATCAATTATTGATACAAATTAACCTTAAAATTCTATTTTCACAATTAATAGTCTTCTCACATTTTTAATAATATGGTCGAACTTTTTACTAGATATGGTTAACTTTTTTTTTTTTTCATATGTCATAGCATCGTCCGGGACGCGAACCCACAACCGTCTGCAACCAACTACTTGCTTGCATGGCGGCTGCGATACCTCTTGGCTAACAACGTGAATTGCAATAGCATGCTGATAAAAAAGTAAAATACCCATTAAATAGCCCACTATATGGTAATGGTTTTTACAACAATGTCCACACCTATAGAGAAATAGTAAAAAAAAAAAAATCAACAAGCTTGTTAATTACCAAATGGTAAAATTTTTGATTATTTTTTCAAATTTGTTTTTATCTTCTAGAGTTAATTAACAGTTGATCAATTAAATAAATTTATTGTCTGGAAGTTCATAAAAAGATCCAAGTACAAAAAGTGGCAAATCTAGGTATGAACCATAGACCTTAAGCTCCAAGATTGTCCCTGTATCATTGCACCAAACCATGCTAGATTAGATATTCATTTATTAACCAGTATTGGATGGTTAGTTGGATTAGTTATGAATTGGCTATCTGAAAAAAAAATCCTAAGCCTGACTGAAATTTAAAGCAGATGAGATTCAAACCCATATTGTAAATATGGCAGGAGATGTGTTGTGAGAATACTACATAATTTTTCCATTGTTGGATATCCCATTCAATAGGTCCTTATTAAATAAAATATTTAAAAAAAAATAGAAATTTATAAATTTCATAGGTACTTGAGACTAGTACTTCGCTGTTGTAAATTTTGTAAAGTAAAATTTCACTTTAAAATAGCATAAAATGAATGAATATAACAATTTTGACAAACCTAGTAAAACATGGAGTGCTTTTTCTTTGCAATAAAATGGAAAATGATTTAGTTTTGAAAAATGTATCATATGCTAAAGGTGATCAAATATTCAGTAAGAAGTCATCAGCATTTCATAAAATAGTAAAAAAAAAATGCTAGCATTAATTATGTTTCTGAAAAACTTCAAAACTTAAATACAAGTATGTTATAAGTATTAAATTCGAGAGTAAAGAATTAAGGATGTTATGATAGACAGTAATATGTTACCTTAAAAAGTTTTGAGTCTTTATGAGAAATTTAACAAAGAATCTACTGGAAAAAAAAGATTTTGAACAATTCATTCTACAGTTATGATTTGGAAGAATTGCATCCAATAATATTATCATCAGTGATATTGTGAAGCCAATTTTTAAAAAAATAAAAAAATTATGATTCATAATGTAAATGCTATTGTTTGCAACTATAAAAAAATTGTTTGCTGCTAAGTGAACATGTAAATGCATGTAAATTTACAAATTTAACAGGAATATACACATTGTATCATTGGACATCATTATGAGTTTTCATCACAAGAAGAAACTAAGAGTCAAGCATTGGTGGCCTAGTGGTTGTTAGCATAGCTATTTTCCAAGCAGTTGTCCCGGGTTCTTTTCCCGGCCGACGCTTTGACATATTAAAAAAAAGAAGAACAGACATAATTCACCATATAATTGCCTAGATTTCAATGCAGTACATATATATATATATATATATATATATATATATATATGTGTGTGTGTGTGTGAATGTTCATTTTTCCTCTATTGTTCCATTTCCTTTTCTAACTGCGTTATTCTATGTTAATTATTTTTGTTGACGTCTTAGTGGAAATAAATTTTAAATTTAATTGTATGAGAAATATTCATATATATATATTAAAAGTGTATACACGGTAAAAGTAAAATTACAAAGACACGCAGCTATCCATGATTTTCGCCAAATCAGCGCAAAGGATTGGAACCAAATGGCATAGATTCAGTGATTCTACTACGATACTTGAATAATAATTATTTCACTTTTTTATGAATAATAAAAAGTAGCAAGCATTTTAGGGATTAGTTCTATGAAAAATTCTCAACTTTAATTTGAAGTTCCCAATTTGTTACGATTTTCAACCGCGGAATTCAAAGCACATTTCAACCGTGCTGTCTTTTTAAATGATTGAGAGTGCTTTCAGTTAGCAAAAGGTGCACAATTAATTTATTTTGCTTCATTAGTTCTATTAATTGAATTTAGTGAGTCTTTACTTTGACCAGAATAATAAAAAAAAAGCTAAACAGTGTTAAAAAATATTGGGAAAAATAATAATAATAAACCCATTTGAGTTAAAATAATTTTGTAATAAAAGCACTTTAATTTGTTTAGCAAAAACGGCTTCGCTGAAAATTTATAAAATTCTGATTCAAATCAAAAAGTTCATAAATATTACCATTTTTTGAAATAAAATAAATTAAAAAAAAAAGAAGACAAAAACAGTTTTAGTTATTCATTCGTAAATCATCAAACTAGCTAAGCTTTATATATAAAAATCCACAAGAGGAAAAAAAGGCAGTCCCTTTTATATTGAACCATAAGTTCTGTATGGGTAATTTTGAATACCAAATAAAATAGCAACTAATTCCTTTATCACATACCTTTTTAAAGGGATGTTCTACATAAAACTAAGATATTAAAGATATTCGCATATACATAAACTCTTCTCAGTAATTTTTTTGTTTGAATATTAAAAAGCAACGAGTTTATTATTACTAATTGAAGCATTATTATCCACTGTAAAATGAAAATATCTCCAAGTTTAATCCATAATAATTTCATCCAATATTTCAAGCATCATTGAGCTACTGTGGAAAGTGAAGGTCTCCCCAAGTTTAATCCAGTTTCTGTGCTCCGCAGCTTCTATTCTCCATATCACACCTAACACAAGGTCTCTTTCTAGAAAATGATTAGTAATAATCATTAGTGCATTTATCTGAAATGGATGGCGTCAAAGTTGTGAGTGGAGGGAGTTTGACAATAGTAAATGAAAATGTAACAATTTACTCTAGATAAATACTTTGCATATAATAGAGATATATATGAGAGATAGTGACCTGGGCCAATTGATGAGTGCTGGTTTAGCACGAAATGCATCTTGGAGGTCATTTGTCTTTTATTATATCTTTATTTATATGAATTTTAAAAAAATGGGAAGTGTGGAGGTGTTTATTATATCTATAAAGATATTACCGGGACAGAGAAAGGTGAATAACTCTGTGTGTGTAAATTTAAAAAATCAGATATATTAATCTTTAACTGAGGTTTAAAGTTTATATCTGTGCTAGAGATAATCTCTAGTTTCGAAAATGATTAGTAATAATCATTAGTGTATTTATCTAAAATAAATGGCGTCAAAGTTGTGAGTGAAGGGAGTTTGACAATGGTAAATGAAAATGTAACAATCTTTATAATCTCTTGACATACAATTTAAAAATTTACCAGGTCATTCACTATCATATATTTTAGCAATAGTCTGATCCAGATTCATTTTAGTCTCAGTTCTTTCAATGATATGATCTTTTTATATGCCCATCCAAGTATTTCACTTGTGATCCCATCTTGTTACTCCCAACATATATCTCTTAAACATACATACATACATAAATGTAATCATATGATTAACTACTCAGGAGATCATCTGATATAAGTACTTTCAAGTATCAGGGTAAGGACAATAGTCACTGATGTTAATTAACAGATTTTTAATTATTTTTAAATAAATATGTAGTATATTCAGCACACACACATATATATGAATTAATTACATAATTCTCAAAATATATTATCTATTTTCTTTGCAATTGGAATATTAGACATATAATTCTTCATACATTTATAAAGAACAGATAGATTATATTGTTTTAAAATTAGCTTTATTCATGTGTAATGAGGCATTTATTTATATAGCGCTATGTTTATAAATTGTAATAAACTAAAGATTAGTCTTTCAAGCTAACATACATGCACTTTTTACAAATGTTAATAATAATAAATGAATACTTTCATTTCCAACACAAGATAAAGTCTTTGCAAACAAATAAATGAATCCACTTATTCATTCGCAAAGATTTTATCTTGTGTTGGAAATGAAAGTATTCATTTATTATTATTAACATTTGTAAAAAGTGCATGTACGTTAGCTTGAAAGGCTAATCTTTAGTTTATTACTTTATTCATGCTGAACCTGCTTTCAAAACATTGTATATCATCAAGAAAAAATGCTATGATTATGCTACACAATATATCGAAAGCATGTCGAGCATGAATAAAGTTAATTTTAAAACAACATATGTCTAATTTTTTTCTTTTTATAAATGTCTGAACATTTATATATCTAATATATGAATTAAATATTTCCATGAATTGTTAGTATAATAAAGAATAGAAATAAGCAGATAATATCCATGTATATAGAGATCAACTTTAATCTTTGATGCTAGCACAGAATTATCAATAGCTATTATTGGTTAATGAGAACCTGTTTGGCCTCAGGAATTGTCAATTAGTAGTAATTGTTAATTTCTAGGTAACAGCAAAAGTTAAAGGTGATATCTGTTTATATGGATATTTTCTTCTCATTCCTATTCTTTATATATATATATTATATTCTCATTCCTATTCTTTATATATATATATTAGTTTCAAATATATTGGAATTTTTTTAAGAATATCTGGATTCATGAAGTTGTACCATCAGATTTTAAAGATGCTTTACTTGTTCCAATTTTTAAAAACAAAGAGAATGAACAAAATTGGGTAACTATTGTAAAACATCATTACTATCTACTAGTGCAAAAGTACTTTCAAAAATGTTGTTGAGTAGAGATTTACCAGAGATCCAATGTGGTTTTAGATAATCAAGAAGCACTATAAATATGATTTTTGTTATCAGGCAAATGCAAAAAAAGTGTCAAAAGTAAAGAAATGATTTGTATATTACTTTTGTTGATTTTGACAAGATATTTGATTCAATTAATATGACAGGTCAATGGCATTGTTTGAAATGAGTTGGTTTTCCTCCAAAATTTATTTGTATTATACAGCTTTTACATAATGGAATAATGGAAGTGTTATTACTATAGGTGGAAAATCTAATACATTTGAAATGAAAACTAATGTTAAATAAGGATGTGTATTTGCTCCAACTTTGTTTTTAATTTTTATGATAGTGGTCTTTTGAATTATTTATAGATAGCTTAATTACACAGGGATCAAGATATAATATAGGTTTGAATGTAAAACTTTTAATTTGAATCACTTAAAAGCAAAAACAAAAACTTCATCTTTGTGGATTGTGGATTTACAATACTGACAACTATGCTATTTTTCTTTCTCCATATGTCATAGCATTGGCTGGGATGCAAACCCACAACCGTCTGCAACCAACTACTTGCTTGCATGGTGGCTGCGATACCTCTCAGCTAACAACACAAGACAACTATGCTATTTTTTGCTAGTTCAAAAAAGGATTTACTGAAGGTTCTTATTGTTTTAAATGTAATTTTTAAATATCTCCATTATTAATAAATGTCCATACCTATCAAAGTTTTTTTTATCAGCCAGTGATGGAAACCCTCACCCACAGCTTAGAATGCTAACCAGTTTAAATACCAGGGTAGTTTTATAAGTAGAAAGATGAACTTAAATGTTGAGATCCAACACAAAATCCAATGTGTTGCTACTGCTTTTAACAATTAAAAAAGAGTATTTCATCATAGAAAAATAACTTCTGCAACTAAATTAACTGTATATAAAGCTGTTATTCACATAATTTATTGCATGAATGTTAAATTTGAACACCCTATTGGTGCAATATAAACGCATTAGAAAAGTTTTATTTAAGGATGCCACAAATATTTTTAAAATATAATGGCAAAATTGTAAAACCAAAAAATATGTTCTTCAGCTTGGAATGTGTTATTATTAAGTCCAATACAGTAAAATCACACTTTCATTGGATTGGACTTCCCATCTACATTATAGGGATTGTGTCAAAGACATTCTAAAAAAATGCAATATCAATAGTTTCCACTGGAAGATATGGCATAGAATAGAATACATTGGAGAACTATAATCAGACATGGTATTGAAGTATTTCAGAAAAAGTTTACTATTGAGGAAATTGAAAGATAACAATGTAAATTAACATGTAAACAGAAAATTGGGCCAGCTTGTTCAACATGTGGATAAACTTCTGTTTCAAAGCTTGGTTTTATAGTCACTACAAAACTCATGTTTAGAGTAGTTTTTCTCCCACCCCTTTCTTTTAATTTCTTTTTAGGGGTGGGGTGGAATAGCCATAAAATAGATGTTTATTATTTTATTATTATATAATGATATGATTAAATGCTTTAGAAGACAAATTATCATTCAATTATTAACTGGAAGTTTGAACAAAATAGGTATTTATTTTTAGAACTAATAAACTTTTATAATTTTTAATATAACATATACAATCATATGGTTAGTTCAATTGGAGTCTGATATTGAAGTACCCAAGTGTCAGATTCCATTTCACTGACCAAAAAGAGGTTTAGTTTCATTTTTATTCAGTTGATAATTGATTCTTAAACCCACCACACTACCACTACATAGGGCATTACTTTTAATATGATTCAATAAATAAATATTTTTAAAAATGCTCATTTTAAAATTATAACATAGAAAATATAAGTAAAGATAATTCATAAATAAATGCCACTCTGGAATCTTCAATGATGTTTAAACATAATGTGACTAATGCAATGATAGTGAAGTAAAATTTAATGAATCTTAAAATATGCTTAATCTGTCTCCTCTGGTGCTCAAACATCTTATAATCCCCCAAGGGATAACCATTTGATTTATTAATGATTTTAAGAATACATAGAAGTCCTGAAAGCAAAACCATGAAGAAACACCATAGAAAGTCAGAATGATTAAAGAAAATATATATTTCAATAAATAACATTTAAATAAAAATTTAAACGTTCACTCATCTTTCTAATTCATTCCATTAAAGAAAATTATCATATTGTCTAATAAATAAATAAAACCCTGTTTACAAAATCAATTACTATGTGAAAATCACTTCATTAAAAGTCCTGTGTGCTACTTTTAAACCGAGAGTAAATTATTTTTGATTTAATTCCCAGCTGAAAAAAAAATATCACTTTGAAGCAAACTACTGTGTTTAACAACCATATATTTTTTTACATCATTAAAACATTAGTTTTCACTTCACAATACCAAGATTATTGTTTTAAAGTTGCCTTGAATGAATTGGAACAATGATAGCCTTCGATACTCATTCAAATTTCTTTTAAATTCCTAAGTAATAAATCAGTTGATTAATTTTATTTTATTACTTTATAAGTGATATTGCTTATGGACATGCTAAAATAATTCTAATAAAAGTTTTTAAAATAATATTAGATTTTTTCCTTTGGTAACAGTGTATATTGTCAGAAGACACTAATTATGAGATCTATTTTGGCACAGAAGTAACATTTGTGAAGAAAAAAATATGTACAGCATCTTAACTAAGTCTGACTAAAAGCCAATGCTCTATTCATTTTAATAATGGACTTAAGACCTAAAAATCACTGGATCTAAACTCAGTTCACCACTTCCAGGGCTCAAACATCTTATCATCTTATAATCAACAAAATATATCCTTACCTTTTTCATGTGCAGTTTAGCACAATGATACAGCAATGAATTCAAAAGAGAAGATTCCTAAATGTCACATGAGAAAAATGGTCTCATGTGCTGCTAAACATTTCAGCATAGAACTTAAATTTGTCATTTTCAATGCTCAAATATCACTTGATCTACCAAATATCAATGGTAGTTTTTGCATTTTCTTATTTCTTATATAGTTTTGTTTTCACTATCAAAAACTCTTTAGAGTCAACAAACTTGCTTTCCACAAAATCCCATACCATTCATTCTTTTTTTTTATGTTTTTTATCATCGTCACAAATCACAAGCTATTACTACTTCCTTCTCTGCCTGGGTTGTGATAATAAAGATAACATCACTCCCATGGTATTTTCCATGTTCTCTTTTCAATCTGTCAGGCATCCATTCATTAATCGATAGTGGAAATTTACATAAATCGATATGAGTTTAATAGTTAAATATTCCTGGTTCAAATCCCAACTGAATAAACTAATTGTAGTCCCTTGAATGAAAATGCTATGATTCAACTCTAACACTTTAAAACTTGAACATCGTATGCCACCCAGACTAAATGACTATATGATTACTTATTATAACTCCCAATCAAAAGCAAGGTAGACCAATGCACAAAACACTACTCCATGAGAATTTTTAATAAATAAATAAAAATCAGGGAAAATATTGATTTTGCTTTCTACTCACCCCCTCCTCTTCTTCAAGTTTTTTTTTACTTGCATTTACTATTTCAAGATGGATTCAAAGTATCTCTACAAATTAAATAAATTCTTTTTTTAAAAAAAATATCTTTTTAAATATATGAATTTATTTTTTAAGGATCTTTTTCCTATAGAAAGCACCTGTTATATTCCATTGGTTATTAAAGTTGCAGTTTAAATGTAAGATTTTAAAAAAAAAAAAAAAACTTTTAATTACCTTCTCCCCTCGCCATTCAACTACGTTGTAAATCGAAATACTTTATTGCGAAACTTCTTTTATTCTTTAGGCATTTTTTAATGATTGCGATCATTAATGTGCAATACTAACGTTTTAATTATTTAAGTGCTGTATATGCAAATTTAAACAGTTTTGTATAATAATGACTTTTAAAAATTGTTGTAATTATTAATAATATTTCGAAAAGAATAGACAATTAAATTTTTTTTTAAGAACATTATCATCATAATGTGAAAGGACGCCATGTTTTAATGATTACTGTATTAGTCTGCAGTTTTCATTAATTCAGGTTTGAGTCTTATAATGATGCTTGGATATTATTTATATTTATCTGAGAAATTAAAATGCAATCTCTAATTTTTTCTAAAATTAACAACCGACAAATAATGAATCTTCTCATGACGAATGTTTATCAAATGCAATAAATCTAATTAGATTAATATGATCATTCCTTCGGATAGTCTCTGCAACTCTCAATTTGTAAACTCTTTTATTGTCACTTTACAAATTTAGTCTTTTATATAGTATCTTCTATGCTTACTCATATTCTTAAATATGTATAAATAAACGTCTTCGCATTTTTATTTCTTCTTAGCACTCTTTGCAATGTTGTATTTAATTCATCTACTTCATATTAATAATTTTTATTAGTTATTCATTAAATTAGGGATTATCCAATAATGAATAAAAATTTTCTAGTGTAATTTTCATTACACCTCTCTCACACAAAGTAGAGACTGGTTTCTATATGCTTTTAACACATTGTAGAGGGATATAATTATAAAGATATGACCAAAAGACATGTGAAAAAGCTCTATGATCCCCAAAATGCACATTTCATGCTGAATAAATGCTCATCACTTAGCCCTTACCACAATCTCTTACTCATATCTTTACAATTGTTCAGTATATATAGATAGAAAATTACTACAGTTTAATCGATAAATGTTAAACTTAAGACCCTTTCAACTTTGGTACAAACCACCTAATGGGTATATATTAATATTTTTATTACTCTTTCATTAGAATAGAGATTACACAATAATAAATAATATTTCTGCAATGTAGTTTTCACTATACCACTCTTATACAAGATAGGGACTGGTTTCTATCCACTTTTAATACCTTGTGAAGAGATAATAATTATAAATATATGGCTGAAGATGTGGAAAAGATGTATGATTTTCAAGATGTACATTTCATCTAAACCAGCATTTATCAGTTGGCCCAGACCACAATCTTTTACACATATCTTTATCATTGTTCAGTATATATAGATAACAAATTACTACAGTTTGTATAGTTTCAACTATCAAACAGTCTTCATCAAAGTCATAAAATATAAGTATTGCATTACATTATTTTTTACAAACATACTTTAATTTTACACATTCATGTATACACCCAGAAATACATTTACTATATTTGCATAAATATTGCCTAAAAAAATTTTTTTCCAGAATATTAACTTCCCTCTTCCTATTAAAATGAAGTTTTAGTATAGTGAGAAATGGTGACTTAAGCATATTTAGTCTTCTTAATTGGATAATTACAATATTTTTTAGACATTGCCTCATAATTCATGAATAAATTGCCAGAAATCAGTCACAAACATATGAAGATAATCTATGCATTTGATAAACATGACAGGACTCTCCAAGCCTTGAGTAAAGTGGAGATATTTTTATTGATCATGCATAATTTGCATGCAAAAAGTAATCTTAAAAATGAACCTCCTATATATATATATATGTGTGTGTGTGTGTAAAAATAATTTGTAGTGCTAAATATTTAAATGTAATGTTTCAGATTAACAAATGGCAACTGTTTATTTTTAAACATATTTAAATAGTTCTCCAGCTTCAGCAAATGATAGTGCATTAAAGTTAAAATAATACCACGTTTACTTTCTACTCCTTCATATATTCAGAAGGATTATCTACAATGCTTTTGCTAAAAGGCATTAATTTATTTAATTAATCAGAAAGTTATTGCTAAATGTTTTTGCATTTGATTAACATATATATGTGGTGATTATGAAATTACTTTCAGTTTTAATCTTACCAATGATGATGTAAATTCTACTAATGTGTAATAAAAATAATTTACAGAGCTAAATATTTAGATGTAATGTTTTTGAGATTAACCCATTGCAACTGTTTAATTTTAAATATAATTGAATAACCCTCCAGCTTCAGCAAATGACAATCAATCAAAGCTGAAAGTAACCTTCATACTTTCCAGATATATATGTCAAGCAGGTGTAAAAATATTTACCAAAACAGTTCTGATTGATCAGATAAATTCAAGCCTTAGCATTGTAGACAATCCTCCTGATATATTAAAGAGTAGGTAGCCTTTTACATTTAATGCACTGTCATCTACTGAAGGGCTTTCAATTATATTGTAAAATAAACATCTGCAATGAGTTAATCTCAAAAACATTATATGAGTATAGTATAAGCAAATACCAATACAAATGTTTAGATAATATAGTTTTGGCAATAGTAGATTTTTCAGATATTTTTATAGAATAGATATCTCATCCTCATTATAAAACTTCAATTATTTTATGGAAAAAAATACAATAATGATGTCTAAATTAATATTGTCATACCTAATTTAATGCAGTATTAAAGAGACAGACCCTGAAACTTAAAATCTTAGGATCAATTGTAATTCTCAATTTCTAGTGACTGAAATATTATGAACACTCAAACAGTAAAGCCGCCATTATTAATATTATTATTATTATTATTATTATTATTATTATTATTATTATTATTATTATTATTATTATTATTATTATTATTATTATTATTATTATTATTATTATTATTATTATTATTATTATTATTATTATTATTATTATTATTATTATTATTATTATTATTATTATTATTATTATTATTATTATTATTATTATTATTATTATTATTATTATTATTATTATTATTATTATTATTATTATTATTATTATTATTATTATTATTATTATTTAATATAAATATAAAATCAGTTTGCTTAGATGGCTACACTTATCATAATAAATGATTAGAATCAGAATTGCTGTACCTGTTGTTAAATGATAGAAATGTATTGCACAAACACAAAATCATATTATAAAAGGTAATAAAAGAGCTAACTAGTGTCACAAGAGTGTTTATACCAACTTATGTGACTGTGAACAGTAACATAAAAAACACAGAGAAATGATAGAAAGAACTGTTCATATTAAAAATATTATTTAACACTTGATAAATCAACATTTTATTCTGTAAGGCAAGCAAAAACTACTCTTAGTCAAGCACTGATTACTGATTATTTATGTTTAACCATCATATATAAAATTCATTCCACTATCCATAACTTCTGGATAGTGTCTGTAAGGCAAGCAAAAACTACTCTTAGTCAAGCACTGATTACTGATTATTTATGTTTAACCATCATATATAAAATTCATTCCACTATCCATAACTTCTGGATAGTGTTAATAGTCTGAATGCAGTAAATTTCAAACAAGGCAATTATAAATCATTATTATTATTATTATTATATCAATACTTATGCGTTTATAACACTCGTTAAAGAAGTTATATGTTATTAAATTTATTTAAAGCTTAGGGCTTTCAAAGCTCTATGGCTTCATAATCATAGCTGTGCAAAATAAAAATAAAATGGTTGATAGTGATGAGGGGGAGTATTCAAATTTATGTTAATTAGATGTTTCGGTATATTATTTAAAATATTGTTTGACTTAGTTTGTCCATCTTTTGGAAATGGCAAAACAGGTGTACTTTCTATTAATTGATTGGTTGTCATTATTTATGAAATATGTCTCTTTTATTTTGCGCCTATGGACGTTACTCTCTTTACACCCTATTCTGGGATTGGTGGGTTCAAATCTGTGTCCAGTAGCTTTTTCATGTTCCATGAATGCTGATGTAGACTCCTTGTTGTTCAGTGCCCTTTTATGCATATATATGTGCTGGGATGCTCTCTTTGTAATGGTAGCTTTTGTTTCCCCAAAATACGAGGTTCTGCATCCGGCCTGAGGGCATTGTATCTGGTATACCACTTGAGATGTTTGTTTGGGATCAAGTTTATCTTTTGAATTGTTTATTCATCTATTAGTGTTACATGACTTCAAAAGAATGTCACATAGGAGCTTAAAAGTCTATGTTTAAATCCCTTATATTACAATTAAACTCCAAGTATATGATTTTTATTGTGTATATATATATATATATGCAAAATAAATAGTATACTATTTATATACCATTGATGATATGCAGCACAAGATTATGTAAACAATTGTCAAACCAATTTTACAAATAACAAATATTGATGAATAAAAGGTATAGTAAAAAATTATGTCAAATAACATTATTTATTAAATATAATATTTACTAGTCCTCTCAGAAAGGCAATAAGTAGGTATATCACCAAAGGTAACATTAATATTTTGAATATTCATCAAGGAATATAATAGTTAAACCACTAAACATCACAAAATCACTATTTTTTTATGCGTACACAAGCTGTTTACACAGAAGCAAAACTCTCCATACAGTAGTGCTACTCACTGCAAGCCAGATAAATCAATGGATGCAGGAAGGTTTATGCATAAAATTCCCTCCTAGTGCAGACTCATCTAATACTCCCAGTCTGGGGATATTGGATGAGTAGGAACTGGATATGGATTTTATGTACAACAATAGCTTGCTTGGAGAGGTTTAACTCTATGTAAGCACCTTGTGTAAACATAAAAAAATAGTGATCATGTGATGCTTAATGGCTTAATACCAATCCTGCCCAATAGGATTATGTCGATTGTGGTCATTAAAAAACCAATGAGACCAGTAAGTATAGTTGCTGAACTGAGTTCACATCTATACAATTATACAAGCTAATGACCTTGAATTGAAAACATTATTGTGTTTTCATTTTAGATTCAAAGCTTTATAGTTAGCTAATAAGATAAAAGGTGGCTGCTGGAGGGTTGCATTATATCCTAAGATCTAGGTGCAGTGCTCTCAGATCCAAGGCTCCTTACTGATGAAGGCCACAAACTAAAAACAAATATGGGAATATTGGATGAGTAGGCACTAGATAGGGATTTTATGCACAAGCTTTCCTGCATCCATTGATTACTCTGGACTGCACTGATTGGCACTATTGTATGGAGAATTTTGCCTCTGTGAATATAGTAATTATGAATAAAATGGTTTAATTCTATAACTGGCATTGTCAATTAGTAATTTATTTAAGAAACTACTACAATTTAGTCTACAAATGCAATATTTTGCAGTCATATATTTGACATCAACCATTTTAAATAATACATTAACTATTTATTAGAATAAATATTGATATTACTTTTAGTCTATATATAACTCTTTAAACTTAATTAAAGATTAATATATCTATTCTTACTAAATACAATTACTTGGTGTCATTAATTTAATTCCATCAATTTTATTTGCAAAATGCAATTACCATAGACATACTTAACTTTTATTGATTTCCAAATCACTTTACATACATAAATAAAGATACCTGAAAATAGAAAATAACTCTCAAGATGTCTTTCAGCCAGATATCCATTTTGTGGCTCATTTGCCTTTTGCAGGTTACTTTATTCAGATGTTTAAAATGTATGGGAGAAAATTTTCCCCAATTTAATACTATTCGTTGATTTTTTTATCAATTGAACTGAATTATCCATTAAAATATTTTGCATTTGGAAAATAAAATTAAATCTGGTTTTTCTCTTTTTCTTGCACGTGTGTTATAAAAATGTTTTCCAAATTTTATAATCTAAACATTTAAAATTATCTAAATTGTTCCTCATCCCTATTATTACTTACTTATTGAGTATACCAAGAATAGATTATGATTAGGCAATAGTTTAGTACCAGCATCATTTATGCGATTGCATTTGGCGGCACCTAAGCCGCATTATCAATTATTATTATTTATATGTTTTAGAGTTAAAATAATTTCTCAAGTGGAACACAATGGCTATAGAAAGCCAAGATTTATGTTTGCGGACTTATTAAGTGTTTATGATTTCATTTTTTAAGGAAAGAAATGAGTTTGTATTAACATAAAATATGAGGTAATTAAATACAATATCAAAGAGGAATTTTATGTGCACCTGGTATTCATTGATTATAAAAGCTTACACTAGATGTCAGCCAGAGTGGAGAATTAATTTGTGTTATCATATTGTTTAACGTAGAGAATTTAGTGATTTGTTAGTTATTAAATAAATTATTTTTCCAATATGCCAAATTTTTTTAAAATTAACAAATCATGCATATTGTAAATACATGTTGCATGGCTAAATTATACTGGATATTATAAAGTGATCTAATGACTAGAAAATTATTTAACGATTAACTTTAAAAAAAGGGGAGAGAATAAAATGCAAGTTATAAAAGTTTACTTTTTTCATTTTTGCTTCTAGAAAATAAAAAAATTTTTTTTTTCTTTTTCATTACAGTAAAAAAACAAGAACTGAAAATGGAAATGTCAAGTAATAGTAAATTTACAAGACTAGCCTTTAATAAAGTAAAACCACTGATATTCCCTTAACAGTTTTTGCTATTTTTAAAATGGGAAAAAAAAATTGCTACAAGTTTTGAAATTCATGAGATTTTTAACTCGATTCACTCTTTGGACAATTACCTATGCTCAAGAGACCATCCTATATTGTTATCGCAAAGACAAAATGGTTAACAAAAATAACTATTTTGAACTCTCCACAGAAAAGAATTTAAAGTGAAACCAGAATGAAGTAAAAATGTCAACTGGTCAGTGACACATTATTGTATAGAAAGGATAATATATAGGGATTAGTTGATTTTTATCAAAGGTTACTTAAATAAGATCGTAAATTTTTACAAGTAAAATAACGATAAGGTATAACATTATATGCATATTTTTTTCAGTCATGGATTGCATACACGAGGCTAAATAAATTTAGTAATCAAGACAAAAAAAACCAACTTAAATTATATTCACCTAAACTAAATTACCTTATATATACACAATATTTTATATGTCAAATGAATGTGCTTTTTCGCACAAAAATTCATGAATCCCAAAGTCCCCTCACAATAATGTATAGTATCGCAGTTTTGCATATATATTATAAATCTCTCTCTGTTAATGTTTTCAAATGTTGTTGATGGTATATTCAATATATCTAATATAAAAAATAGCTATATATATAAATAAGATAAAAATAATCCTAGATTCAGTGCTTTAGAAATCTACATTATTATCAGCAATGAAAGAAAGCCACAAATATTTTTTTTTACAGTTTAGAATCAGCACAGTGTCTCATCTATGAACCCAGATTAAGATGAGATAGTTATATTTAATGTAAAAATAGTTAATACCTATTTTCTGATCACGATTAGATGGCTAACAGTTCGTTGTTTATAGGCTGTCTATCTGGAATCAAAATTCCAAGATTCACTTGACTAAGATTTGAATACCAAGTTATAGGCATAAGAGAAAGGTACACTAACTACTGCAATACAAGGCTTTTCTTAAAAAAATATTTTTATTTCTGAATTTGAGCATGAGTTGCACGGAAGAGAGAGATTTCATTAACATTATAAATTTAATCACAAAGATATACCAGAGAAATGCAATATTGATTGTTTCATCATGACGATATGGTTCAGAACAGAATGCACTAGAAAATGATAATAAACAATGTATTGAAGTCTTTTAGAAGAAAAGTTTGCTACAGAAGAATGTAGTCAGTATTGTAAAATGTCATATAAATGCAATATTAAAGTGACATGTTTTTTAAATGGATATTTTAATTCAAGGATTAGTTTGTATAATCACCACAAAAATAATTTCTAGAGTATTATATATATATGTGTGTGTGTGTGTGTGGAGTTGAAATGACTATACATTTTTACCAATGTTTTCTAATCATAATGATGAATAATCTATTATTTATTTATAGTATTAGCACATCTTTATATAGTAAAGTAAATCCTATAATTATTCATTTAATAGGGACTAGTGACGAAACGCTTGGTCCGCATTGGGTTATTTAAAGACTATTAATTGTTTTTATTTCTTATCGTTTGATGCAACTTATTACACTGAACTTATGCAAATTAACACGTTTTCAGAAATTATAAAGAATTAAAAAAATTTTGAAAATATTTAATTACGAAATTTAAAATGTCACATCTTAAATGAATTAAAAATATAATTTTTTTAAATACATTTTAAAAAGCATTTTACACAAGCATATAGGTAGTTAAAATGCTACCCTGAATTACCATTACTATGTTAATATATAAGGGATTCGAAGTCAGACTTTGAAACGACCCTCAACTCTCCATGCCATCTTATATTGCTGACCCACCTAATGACACACATGTTGAAAAGATACATAATCACCAATATATATATATATATATATAATGCTGAACCAGCACTCATCAGTTGGTTCAGATTACTATCTCCACACATATATACAATCAGTGCTCAGCTTTATATTAAGATAGCCAATCTTCATACTTTAATGGACAGGCTTCAAAGTACTCCAAACCCACAACTCTTCAGCCATCCATTTCATTGAAAATCTGATGATGGTATATTCAAAGCCCACATTACAATGTTAAACAAATCAAAACTGCAATAAAATGACAAGCCAAATTTGCTTAACCTACTAATGTAAATTTAAAGTTAGTCTTAAAATTATATTTAAAGATGCTTTATAATATTTTCAAAAATTTATTGTCAATATTATAAAGCCTATTAAGTATATTCTGCAACTTTCTGAATGTGATGATGAAAACATATCTATTATTGTGTATACAAATCTTAATCGGATTTGAATTTAAAAATATATGAGAATAGAAAACTTCTTAATAAAAGTGTTTTATATACGGTATATGAGCACAGACTTTCACACGACCCACCACTCTCCATTCTATCTCATAACACTGATACACTTGAACACAAATATGTTGAAAAGATAAATAATCACCAATATATGTATGTCTTGTACATGAGGGGTTAGATTGACTTTGGGTCAACATGGATGTGATGAGAATCTCACCTAATGGTGGCCTTTTAGTGTTCCATCATCAGATTTTCAATTGGATGGACGATTGAAGAGTTGGAGTATGGAGTAGATTAAAACCTGCCCATTAAAGTATGAAGATTGGTTATCTTAATATATATATATGAGCACTTATTGCATATATGTGTAGAGATGATAATCTGGACCAATTGATGATTTCTTGTTTAGCATGAAATATTATATTGGTGATTATTTATCTTTTCAACATATATGTGTTCAAGTGTATCAGTGTTATGAGATAGAATGGAGAGTGGTGGGTCATGTGAAAGTCTGTGCTCATATACCCTATATACTACATATATTATAAAGGTATGTAATAAGCCTGTATTTCAGTTATTAAAAGTGTTTTATGATTAACATAAGCATGATTTTTGTGAAAAAGTGAGGCAAACTTCATTTGCATTTTAGAGGTTATTTCAAAGACACTCTGGAGAAATACAGTATGGATTGTTTTCATTTGAAAGAATAATTTTAAGGTGTGGAATACAAACATCTAGATACGGATAAAATCTTTCACAAAAAAAGTTGTGAATAATTAAATTTTTTTATCACAAAGTGTTAAACAAACACTAATAGACTATTGTATAATATATGGGATCATATTTGTGATTTTCAGATTGTTTCAAATAATTATCAAAAAAATCATATTTAACTTTTTTCTCTCTCTTATCTTTTTTAAAAATTATAATAACCATTCTTATTTATAAATGTTTATTAATAATGGCAAAGACAAATTTATGAAAGTAAGTACAAAATTAATATCACAAATTTCATTTACCAAATTCCTCTTCAGTCAACCAATGAAAAAGATAAAATAAAACACTGGCAGGTAAGTCAAAGTATTGAAGTTCTAAATATTATCTTTTTTTTTTTTCTCAATGTCATAGCATCTGCCGGGACGCCCACACCCGTCTGCAACCAACTACTTGCTTGCATGGCGGTTGCGATACCTCTCGGCTAACAACGCAAGACTAAATATTATCTTTTAATTAACAAGTCAATAATAGTTACATAAACAACTTATACAACTATTCAAAAAGATATTAACACTCTATCTAAAAAAAAAAAAAAAGACAATATATACCATTGATCAAAAAAAATTGATAACATTCAGTCCAGATTTAAGAATTCTATCTCTCTTGAGATCCAGAAAGCTTATAAAATTCTCCATAAAATTTGTGAAGCACTAATGTGGATATGAATAAGCAGTGCTAGGAGAGATAAAATGCTAATGCAGTTAGGTGGATTCTGCATGTCATAATATAGATTTCTCCACACCACATTCTTACCCAAATGATAAACTATTCCCTAAGCAAAAATGAAAGTAGTTAATGAGATCCTTAAACATTCATATTGTGATAGCACATGTGGTAGTATATGTAAATTACCTACTCTTGGGGAAAAAAAATAAAACCCATTAATCAGAATATTAGTTGACTTTATATCAATAATCTTATCTACACAACCTCCCCCTACATTCAACTTTAAAGTTTTTTGCGTATTGTTTTCTTGGTTTAATATTTGATCTTCTTATATGGCTTATTGTTTGCAGTGCCTTTTTAAAAACAACATTCATTATGTTGTCAATGGCGGGAATCATCCAGTTGAAATGTCAAAATGATAATACTGTTAATTATACAGAAATAAATGTGGATAATATATCATTTATATCGTTTGACCATGAAAAATACGTTTTAATATAAATATATATTGTATATAAATCAAACAATAAATAAGAGATTTAAATGTTCTAATTTAACATTTGATTTATTACTTATATAAATATAAAATTCTCATTCTTTTAAATGCAAAAGATTTTAATTACAAAAAGTTATTTAAGACACTGGCCAACAAATATCTCAAATCTTTTGTAATTATTACACATATAACTAAAAATGTTAATTCTGTTTAGAATACTGACAATAGAATTAATTACAAGCCTTTAATGTAATAAAAAATTATTATATCTTAATAATAAATCCCCTATATATATTTAATTAAAACATCAAGATTAATATTCCAACACTAATCTATTAAGTAAAGGAAATACTCTCAATTCAAAACACAAGACAAAACTTTTTTAAAGAAAAGATCAGGCTGACTTTTCTCTTTACCTCAATGTATATATAGAGGCTAATCTTAAGTACTTTGAAGAAAAATTATGAAGATTTTAAATCAATTATATTATTCATTAAAGCTATATTTCAAATTGCTTTATATTATTTTAAATGGCATTCTCAAAATTTTCAATTTACATCTTGTCAATATCAAATAAAATAATGAAATATGTAAATATAAACTTTCCAGAAATTAATATTATATAATGTATAGAGATTAATACTCCAACACTTGTATATTAAGTAAATGAAATACTCTCAATCCAACGCACAAGGTAAAATGTTTTTAGAGAAATGATCAGACTGTCTTTTTTCTCTTTATCTCAGTGTATATAGAAAGGCTATTCTTAAAAATTTTGGAGAGAAAGCATGGTGACTTTAAATAAATAATAATACTTTATTAAAGCTATATTTCAAATTGCTTTATATGTTTTCTCTCCAAAGAGCTTAAATTAGCATTTTTATATTTATTGAGGTAAAAAGAAAAGATAGTCTGATCATTTCTTTAAAAAAAGGTTTCCTTGTGCTTTAGATTGAGAGTATTTTATTTACTTAATAGACCAGTATTGGAGTATTAATTTCACTGTATTATATGATACTAACTGTGGGGAAGTATATAATTATATATATTGAATTATATATAAGGCTGTAGATGTCTTACTTGAAAGATATTTGGGGGTCATCATATATACAAATTGATGAGGATAATTCTAAAACATTTGTGTCATTATAAGATTTTAGTGATTAAATGTCCAGTGTAGTTCATCACAGTAGTTAATAGGATGATTCAATATCTAAAAATTTCTGTATTGATTCTCAGGTAAATAAGATTTTAAAAAAATCATTTTTGAACAGAATAGAACTATGTACTCAGTTGGTCATTTTGATGCTCAAATAACACATTTCTAACCTCTAGAATAAGATCCAATGATTAACATTATCCTTGATAAAAGTAATTGCAATATATATATATATATATATATATATATATATATATATATTGCAATTATATATATATATAGATAGATAGATAGATAGATAGATAGATAGATAGATAGACAGACAGACAGACAGACAGACAGACAGACAGACAGACAGACAGACAGATAGATAGATAGATAGATAGATAGATAGATAGATAGATAGATAGATAGATAGATAGATAGATAGATAGATAGATAGACAGACAGATAGATAGATATATGACAATTAAGTGTTAATAGTAAATATTCACAATAAATAATATTTCACAAGTTGGGGATGAATAAGAAAATAACTGAAAATATTTCTAAATATTTATAACTATTATTATAAATATTTACTATTAATGCTTAATAGTTCTATGTATTATTATTGCAATTATTAATTTCTAATAGGTGCTTTTATATGATTTACACACATATATATAATATTTTGGAAAATGAACTCCCCAAGTGCAAATTCTACATTAAATTTAAATCACTGTATTATAATACTAAGGTCTAATTACAAAGCAGATGAAAATGAACACATTCTTGATTATAATCTCTAATCATATAAGGCAATCAAATTTTGACAATAAAAAATTATGAGAGTGAACAGATTATCCATGAAAATATTACAGAACTTCATTCAAATCTATCATATTTATAAGGAAGAATCATCAAGAATTCATTTTAATAACCATGTAAATATTTGAACTTTATTATAAACAGTAATATGAAAAATGTTGGAGTGATAGATGTTTGGAAGATTATTAAAATCAATATTTAATAATCCTGCTTTATGAATATGATTTAAATCTAATTTAAATTTCTCAGTGAAGATATTTACTTCATAATTTTCAATATTTAAATTAATTTTTCTTATACAATCACCAGTCACAATCAAGACTGGATTAATTTTCCTCTGTTTTTCAATTAGACTATGAGACATACTCAGCACTTAAGAGTGTCAAAATATTAGCTAATTAGCTACTATGCATGGTTTAATCTAACCATTATATTATCAACATTTTTAACAATTATCAGTATCCTGTACAATAAAATATAATAACCACATTCCACTTTTTTTACATTTTAAAGCAAAATATATTTATTAATTTTACAGTTTCGACTGTTCCTAGCAGTCGTCAGATCTACAAAAATTTAAACATTATATCAATACAATCATATTTCATAAATATATTTATTAAATTGTTACAATTTTACCAACTTAATTATTAACATCACTTTATTCATAAAACTTA
Source organism: Epiperipatus broadwayi (assembly GCA_028023455.1). Lineage (NCBI taxonomy): Eukaryota > Metazoa > Onychophora > Udeonychophora > Euonychophora > Peripatidae > Epiperipatus > Epiperipatus broadwayi. The sequence continues at coordinate 598,527 of JAQFVV010012600.1, forward strand.
CTATCATATTACTTTAAAATCTACTTTACCCTTTAATCCTATTCTTAATTATTATCATATTCATATTTATTCACCTTTTTCCTTTGCCATAATTTTATAAATTCAATGTAATATTTATAAAATCTTTCTTATATTACAATATTCATATATTTAACCTAATTTTACATATTACTATATTCATAAATTTAATCTTATTTACATTGCACCTATTAACTTAATTTTTAATTATCTTATTCCATTCCTTAATTCCATTTTACCCAATATTTTATTCCTGCTTCATCCATTTACTTATTTTTTATAAAATTATTTTAATTATTTTTATTCTTATATATATTTTCATTTTTATTTCTTACCTTATTATCTTCTAAAACTTTCTTTCCTCCACCATGTTCTATCCCATCATACACTACTTTTCTCCATCATGTTTTATCCCATCATACATTAATTTCTTTTTTATCTATATACAGCTTCCTCTATTATCTATTATACAAACTAATTATTTATTTTATTTCTTATTAGTTTTTACTGTTTATTTTATTTATTTTTATACTAAGATAGTTTTAAAACCACTTTCTCTATTAATATTTGGATTCATCTTCTTTATTAAAATTACCTCCCTTATTTTTCTATCCCTCCTACTACTTGCATAACTTATCATTCTAATATTCTCTTTTTCTAGTTTATGACCTGTATCCATAAAATGCATATATACCAGTGATCCTCTATCATATTTATGTTGTTTTAACCTAGTATGTATTGAATTTTTGATCTCACCAACATATTTATTTGTAATCTCTTTATCCTTACATTTTCTACATTCTATCTCATAAATCCCATTTATATATTTCTTCTTCCCACTTATATACCTATTATCCATTATCCCTACAATAAGAGGTTTTTCATGTTTAATCCAATTTCTCAGATCCATAGCTTCTTTTTTTCAAACTTCCTTAATTAATTAACCAATCTCACATCTGATCTTTTTCTAAATCTTTTACAATTAGATTTGAGATGAATACAGGTTAAACTCTTAATGAATAATACAACATTCAATTATAATCAATAAAACTACAACATCATTTTGGAAGTGTTCATAATAAATGTATTACACAAATTTATTACTTAAGGGTGGTAGGTGGCATTTGAAAATCAATGTGCTGTTTGGTCTAACTAAAGAGACTTAGTTTGGATTGAAAGATATTTTGGAAATCTTTAATATCCATTCTTCAATGTCTGCAACCAGGTATACAAAATATAAGGATGTTTAATTGTTAATTTTGTCCATATCATTGAGAATGTAGGATTGTTATCAAAAAGTAGATTATATTTATAAAACACAGAGTACTTTCTGTTCTGTTGTTTTTTATTCTGTTTTTTCCTTCACTTACTGTTTTCTGTCAATTACTTTAGCATAATATTCAGTTATCATGATTTTCTCATGCCATCAGTTATCTTTATATTAATTATAAATATG